>CM076575.1:1594324316-1594692580 GCA_034641835.2 Pinus albicaulis | reverse complement strand
GAATCTCACTCCACCTATTCCAATTAACCATCTTAACTAAAAAAAACAATCAACACACCCTACACTCAATAACTAGCCTAAAATCAAAATCCGAGAGCAAAAAGAACATATCCTTTGCACCCAACAGAGAGATCTCTCTCTCAGTCTGGGAAGGCTAGGTCCTTGGACTCTAAAGACTCGTTGCATGTTACCCTATCATTCGGTCTACCAATCTGCCAAATCATAGGACACTAACATCTTCTTCTAGTTTGAATTCCTTCATCTATATTTTCGATGACTTGTTCTTCTAGATGATGTGTTTGAATGAACTTGATCTTAGAGGGATTCTATGAAGGTTCACCTCCAGGTTCTCCATTCTTCTCTTCTTTTTTAGATTCATCTTCTTCACTTTGTTCAAAGAAAGGCTCAACTTCATGATCTTCAATTCTTTTTTCTGGAAGTCCTTCATCAATCTTCACATCAATGATTTCCACTATTCTTCATAGATGATTGTTGTAACATTTGTAAGATTTTCTCCTAGTGGAGTATTCGAGAAATATTCCTTCATCAACTCTAGAATCAAATTTACCTGGTGAGTCATCATTTATTTTTATGAAACAATTTCTTCCAAAAACCTTGAAATATTTTACTGAAGTAGGTCTTCCTTTGCATAATTCATAAGGAGTCTTTTCATTATTTGGTCTTACTTGAGTTTGATTTAAGGTATAAACTATGGTGCGAACTACTTATCTCCAAAATTTTGGTTGAAAATCAGCTACTAGTAGGATTGTCCTTTCCATTTCTTAAATGGTTTGGTTCATTCTTTCAACTACTCCATTTTGCTGGGGTGTCCTAGCAGTAGAGAGTTCTCTTTCGATTTTGTGATCTTTACAGAATTCATCAAATTATTTTGAGGTGAATTCTCCTCCTCTATCCGTTCTAAGACATTTAATCTTAGAATATTTTTCATTCTCAATGAGAGCCTTAATATTATTAAAACATTCAAATGCTTCGGATTTATATTATAGTATAGTCATCGACAAATAGAGAAAAGTACCTTTCACCTTGAAGAGTTGGAGTTCTATTTGGCCCATACAAATCTGCATGAATGATATCCAAAGGTTTTGATGTTGAGAACTCCTTATTTTTGTGGCTAGTTCTAGTTTGCATGGGCCACATACAACTTGATTTGGTTTTCACATTTTTGGAATGTCCCTTACTACATTAATATTGTTGATGTTGACTAATTTATCAAAACTTGTATGCCCCAATCGCTTGTGCCATAACCAACATTCATCTGTTTGACTTAAGTAACATTTATCTTCTTCGATTCTACTAAGAATGTAAACATTATCTGGTGTTCTTACTCCTTTCGCCACAAGTTCTCTTAAGGATGAGTCTCTTATTTCATAATTTTTTTTACTAAAGACAATAGTATGTCCTTGGTCACAAATCTTGCTGACACTTAAGAGATTGTGTTTGAGCCCTTATACCAGCAAGGTATTTTGAGCCTTGCCTAATCCATTGAAAAGGGTAGCAGTTCCTTTTCCAGTGATTTTAGCGGATCCACATCCAAAGGATACATTTCCATTTTTCTCGTTCAATGAGATAAACTTCTTATTATCACCTGTCATATGTCTTGAGCATCCACTATCCACGATAAGAATATCTACACTTCAAGTATTCTACACTTCAGGTATCCTCTACAACTTTTCTCTCCTTGACAGAGGTCTTGAATAACCCAACGTTCCAATTTAACCCTTCAAATATTTCTCGGTGTTCCTAGTTCACGAGTTGTGAACTGTTGTGTATCTCTAGAATTGATCTTAACCGAATGGATCAATGCTCCAAAAATGTGGTGCACCAATTTTATATATATTATTTTTCCCTGAGAGGAGAAAACCTATCTATGGGAGAGCCAACAAGGTGTTTTTTCGAACCAGCTCAACACTAGATATTGAAGCCGACTTCGTCATGTAATTTTACTATTTTCATGTGGTAAAAAGGTTACAATGTTGGCTTGAGAGCTGAATTAATATTTGATATGATTGTTGGCTTGATAGTATAATGTGTAGACATTAATTTTATCATGGTTTTACTTTTCAAGTCATCAAAAGGAGAGTAGGGACCACCGTACAGTGACATGGGTGTGTGGGAACCATAGTGATGGTCAATCATATTTGGTTAATGTCCAATGTATGATGTATATTATTCATATCTAGGATTTAGGGTTGAAATTTATGTACCATCAGGACTTCTTCATTATTTAGATAGAGCTAAGGGTATTTAGGTTAAGCCTATGGTTTTAGGAGTATTTATAAGAATATTGATCTTCATATTGACATCAATGACAAACTTAGACCAAGATCCAAATTCCATCTTTCCTCTAGAACCTTCCGCTCATTGTTTGATAGATCTTCAGAGTGCCCTTCAAGTATGATTTTGCTGCTGGGAGAATACCATTTTAGTTTCCATATTTTGTTTTAACTTGAATATGTTTCAAAATTATTTATGATTCCACTTTTTAATTAAACATTTTAGAGTTTTTTTAACTTATGTTGAAATTTTAACATGGGGGAGGGGCTTGGATTATCCATATATCACCACCACTTCTTTTATTTCCCAAGCAAGCCTAGATCTATTAACCAAAAACTTTCAAATATTA
Organism: Pinus albicaulis; assembly: GCA_034641835.2. Classification (NCBI taxonomy): domain Eukaryota; kingdom Viridiplantae; phylum Streptophyta; class Pinopsida; order Pinales; family Pinaceae; genus Pinus; species Pinus albicaulis. The sequence continues at coordinate 1,594,689,936 of CM076575.1, read as the reverse complement.
ATGGTAGTTTTATAACAAGTTCTTTGAGGTCTAATTAGAGCACTATTGGCTTCTGGCTTGAGCCCACACTTAGAAGGATGGAAGATTTAGAGGACATATTTTTCCAATAATGATTCTAAGATAGAAAATATCTTTAGAATACATGTTATACCATTCCTACCTCCTTTGTAGTTGTCCAAGTATAGATTCCATTTATTTTTTATATCTCAACTAAGTGCATGTGTCTAATTACATCTTTAAAGGATTGTGCTTCAATGTCTAATCTATGAAATCCCCCCTTTTTTTCCCTGTAGTGAGGTAAGCATACTGAAATCCACTCCAATAATGAATTTATCATTCAAATGTAATATTTGGAGCCCAATGAGGTTGTTTAGAAAAAAAATATTATCCCTATAATGTGTAACCCGTATACTGCCATTAATAAACCCATCTCATTCGATCTCATTGGTTGAATTTTCTAGACCACATCCTACGGGCTTTGGACCAGTCATGAAAAGTTACTTCCAAGGGGTTTAGTGTTAGAAAATCCTAAAGGAAGAAAGATACTATTTTATTAGATAATTGCTTGTGATGTTTATTGTTTCTTATTAGCTTCTTTTATGCTCTTTCTTTTAATTTTTTCATCAAGCAACTATCTAACCAAAATCATGAAGATCAATTACATAAGATGTAAGAACAAAGCTAGTGAAAAACCCATTTTTGAGGGGAAACCCCAGTCAAAATTATTCAATAGTAAAACCAAGTCAATTGATTCAACCAAAACCATTTTGACTAAGACTAATATCTCCCTCCATTCACCAAGTCAGCCTTTTATGAAGATAAGTCAAACTTTGAAACACATTTTTTCTCCTTATAAACAAGTGAGCAAGGTCTTTCTTAGATTTTTCATGGTTCTAAACTATGCATGTTGACTGCTACTCAATCACATATTTGGTACTAAATTTTAATTATTCCATTAGTACCTTTTGACTCTACAATTTTGATACTCCTATTATATACTTTGACCCCTACAACTTTTCTACTCCTGTCACAAAATTCAACCCTTGGAATTTTTCTGATCATATTATAGACATCTTTAAACATGTGGTATAATTTAAGTTTCTGCTTTTTTTGATCTTATTCATGTGAGTAATTTAAAAGATTATTCACATCATTTCTTTGACGATCAAGTTTCAAATCCAATTTTTTTCTCTCAAACTTGTCAAATGCTAGGGTATATATAGTGGTTCAAATCCACAATTTGAGGATGACTTCACTATTTGAAGAGGCTGAATTTAAATAAGGAAAATTCGACTTGATTGAGGAGGGACAAGACATATTGCTAATATAAAATATTTTCATTTCTATGAAATAATGATCCCAAAAAGGGTCTATAAAATAATGATAATGACATAAGACTAGAAGACTTCAGTGGATTCCAGACCTAGAACATAAAGCATCAAACCCATGCTATATTTTTTTCTTTTATAATTTATTTTTCTTTCTTTTAACAATTACATTGTGACTCCAATATAGTTGTGAAGAAAAAAAATAGTTACATTTCTAAATACTCCTTATTATCTAGCGAGGTATTCATAATTGCACACATAGGTACAAGGATGAGCTCAAATTGGCATGTTCTATGAATAGTCTCAGCATGCGTTGTGCTAAAAATTAGATACTAACCAGTTGGGAATATGGTGTATTCCAATATTCTTCCACTATACGTAGCATCACACCTCCACTATAACACCAACACAGGGATCTAAGTATCATATCCAAGGTCAGAGATCCATAAGAGTAATGATAATCTCTCTACTTTGGGATCTAGGCATCATGATAGGCCAACAAGATGTCCTCCCAAGAATCTTGTCACCCCAATATGATTTATAACTCCCTATCAACTAAATTTTTAATGTTCACCAATCCAAGCATGCTTCCTAAATATTAAACATTTTTCTGGAGACATTGAAACATACAATCAAAACCCAATTAGTAACAAAATTTGAAATGTGTGCAAGTTAGCACAAAACTTTGAGATACTGAATCATTTTGATGTTTCTTATATTATCACATCTTGTAGGAATATTTTCTTCTTCAAATTCTTCTAGCAACACCAACCTTAGCCTCAACACTTCTGCAAAAACATCAAAATCCTGTTTATCACTTCTTCAATCAATCATTTGTAGTGCTTTAGCCATTCCTCGATCTCATTCAAGGCATTCACTATAGCTATCAAAATATGGATTCCTCTTAATTGGGGAAAGATACATTTTTATTTATCCAAGCTTATTTCGGTCAACTCTAACACAATCCTTCTTCTTCTAGCCACTCAACCTCTTTCTTTCACATTATCATAATCACTAGAAAATTTTCATCTTACAAAACTTTATTTCTTCATGAATGTCATTCCTCATATGTAAAATTCAATGCCACAAAATATCTTTATAGCTCCCTCTTTTCATCATGCTCAACATTATCATCAAGTCATCATTAACTATGGGGTAGTTGAACATCTTCAATATGTTGAAGAATATGTACCTGCCAAAATTCGATGAAAAGTACACAAAAACACATATATATAAGAGAATGATGTTAAATTTATTAATATATTGTTAGAATGTTATGAGACCATTCATCAAAATATGAAATAAAAATTTACATGTCCAAAACCTAAACCTAGTTATATTTACAATCAACAAGGATTGCATCTTTCGTACCCTAGACTCCAACAACATTGTTATGGTCTTGTCACAAACCCTATATTACATCATTATTACTTAAAGCCTTATATATCAAAAAATAAATGAATTTATAAATCCATTCATAGTGAAATAATTTTATATCTAGGGTTTCATTGTCAAGCCCTAGAAACTTATATCAATATCTATAAGATTTTTATCAAAATTTTAATGTTAGATATATAACAATTTGACCAAGCTAGTGTTTCCATAAAGCAGAAAAATATAAACCTAGGGGTCTCACTCCTAGGTATTTACATTACAAGGGTTTTCTCATAATCCCTAATACACCAAACCCTAAATATTTAGGGTTTTTTCATATAACATAGATGTCAATAAAAAACCTTAAAAAAGCTAGGGTTTTATATTACTAAACCTAATCATCAAGAGAGTATGATTTTATTGTATGTTCTAGACTTTATTAACAAACCCTAAGTAGGCTAGGGTTTCATTATCAACATACCCGAGGCATCAAAAGGCTATGGTTTTATAGTGAAACCTTAAGGTTGTGGTTTTACCAAAGTAAGTAAAAAATATAAAGTATGATAAGGATTGATTTGATCTAAAATTCAATCTTCCTTAATAGCATAAGAATCTATATAGCGCAATCTTAGACATGAAAGATTTAGTGATATAAAGAAAATGATCATATTTTCTTATATAAAGAATACTTTCTACAACTCTTTATACATACCTCGAGATGTTCATAATGCAATCCTTGTAGGGTATCTCTTACAACAAGGATTCTTTCATAATACATGTCATTCCTTGAATTCTCCCTCTGAATCTAGATAAAATATTCATACCTCAAAGCTTGGTCTTTCCAAGGAGAATATAAGAGAAAACAAAACATAATACTTAGCTTAATAATGTGAAATATTCTTCTTGAAGATCTCCCTCTTACCGTCATGGGATAAGGTCAATATTTCTTTATGTACCCACAAAATTTACTTGATAAGTACAAAAGTAAACTAGAGTTACCAATTTTCTTTTTAGACTACCTACAAACCCTAGAGAGTAGAACTAAGATATTTTTATGGAACAAGATAGAATAGGGTTAGGGTTTATTAGCTAGTGTTTTACAAGAACTTTGAATGCCAACAACGTTTTAGTTTTAAAAACTCTAAAACTGAAAGAGATTTAAAAACTATAATATTATAAGGATTACATAAAAAAATTCTATTTAACTCGAGGATTTCTTACCTTGGTCCTACATGATCATCTTGCAATGTTTGTTATGATTACTTCAAAGATATTGAGTTCAGGAGATAGTTGGTGCAAGATATTCTAAACAATTATTCTTTGTAAATTGCTTCCTTTTTTGAAATGCTAAACTTTGTTGAAGAGTTCTTCCATTTTAATGATATATTGTGTACGAAATTCTCTCTTTGAAGAGTTATTAAATGAATTTTCAACTAGATAAGCAATCATTTTTTTTCATAATTTCACTACTACCTTTTAATTTCTAGGAATACTACTTTTATATCTGCAACAAATAACTTGATCTTCTTCAAGGTGACATAACAAATGAGATAGGAGGGTTTCTACATGCCCTGTCAATGACTTGTGTAAATTTCTGAGTATAAACCCTCAGATTATGGCTTCACCAAGACAAAGACTCTAAGAAAGTTTTTTTGTTGCACCAATATAGTTAGCTTCTTTTGTACTTCTTTATATTAAATATATATATATATATATATATAGGTACCCAGGCCCACTGTAATGACCAGTTTCTTTGTTGAATTACAATACATTGAATAAGACTTTTGGAATTCGGTTTTGACTCCTTTTGTAGAAAATACACATATATTAAACTGATCTTGTAATATGTTAAAAATAATAATTGAATCTATTCTACAAATTACGGAAAAACAATTATGATCACACAATCACATGAACAAGAGAGATGAATAATTTTAATCGCACAACAAAAATATTTATCTCGGGAAATCCTCAACTAAAAACCTCGCTATATATATATATTGTATGAATTCAAGAATACGAAAGAATAAAATTCTGCTCTGAGGCTTGAGAGTTCTATGCACTATCTCTGAGTGTCTCACTCTACCACCTATGCAGAAAAATCTATTGCCACACCATTATCTCACAAGTTCCACACACAAAATTGTGCTTCATATTTCTTAGTCTCACCAACTCGTGCTCAGCAAAACAATGATTAAACTTGTTCCTTCATTGCTCCTTTTGAAGGAAATTTTCTCTAATTAAGGAATGATTTTTTTTAGGTCTTATTCTGACTGCATGCACCCCTTGTACTATTTGGATGATTATACATCTAACAATACACTTTTCTTTAACTTCAATATCAACTGGGCCTTCCTTAGAACTAACGTGCAACCACTATTTAGAGACAATTACCAGTTATATTATTCATCACTGCATATGAATAAAATTAGATTTAAGTCACTATACCTCTCACTAGCTCATATATCAGTTAGAACTAGTTAAACTGATTTTAACTCAAATAAACCGATTTATCTAATTACAACTCAAAATAAAATCAATGAGGGCTCCTAAAAAGTAGGATACACTCTCCATGCCTCTATTTTTACCCTAAACTCGAATTGACTAAGCTAAGTCCTCCCAACCCAGTTAACTCGTATAGGCTGTCATGTGATGTGGAATTACAATTTACTTCAAATTTAATTTAGGGAAAATTAAATTAGAAGCCCATTTGATGCCATTGTTGATATTTTTTGTTGTCATTTTCAACACTCCCTCTCAACAATGATTCAATTCAACTCTATTTTGATATGTTAACTTTGTAATGTTCAGCATGCAACACTTCTCTCTAGTGTTGTTTCTATTGCAACTTCTAAACCTGAAAAACATCCAAACTAAATCAATATGATCCATTTGTCACTTGAGTCTCTAACTGCTACTATCTACTGCAGTGTAAATTGAAAACTTTGCGTTGTTGTTGACTCTGCACTGCTTCCAAATTTTCTTTGTGCTCCTCTATATCTGACTACTGCTAAACTCTACATCTGTCACTTTGAAATCTAACTACATTAACTGCCACTGCTTATTCTGATATTGTGTATTGTGGGTTAGTATAAGAAGGCAATGATCAATCAGACCAAAAATCTCAATGTATCCTTCCCAAATTTATGCACCCTTGGGACTATAATGTCACATCACCCTACATTGCACATGTAGGTATGGTTACATGTTCTCCCTCTACCTACATGGCTCAAAATTCCCCCCTACTAGAGGTCTCTGGTTGAGTGGATGCCTCCACTCAATCTCCTCTTTGCTTCCCTAATTTGGGCTGCTCCACAAAATTTTTGTGGTTTCTTATGAGGCTTCGTGGTGAAAGGTTATTCATGCTCCCTCTCAACCACCAAGTCTCTAACCTTTTCCATGCTCCTCAAAGCTTTGCATGCATCTGGTACATCAAGTGCATAAAATTTCTTGACTCACACCGATCTATTTCATTTTTCCCATGGCAATGTTTGAGGAAACACCTTCCCTTTCCTAAATATCACATCATGTGGTAACTTTGGAAACTCAGATTTGTGATGTAACTCTCCTGTCATCATAAAATATTCATAAAAAAAGACCTAATTTTAAATTAGAGATATATCTCTCATCCTAACTCTAATTCAACGAATTTGTTTTTTGAAATTGGGTATTTTTTTGGATGGAATCCAGCTCTTCTATTCTTTTTTTTTTTTTGCACCAAAATTTTCAGATCTTCTCTACAAATTCACCTCCCAAAAAATTCCTGCACTGATACCATGTAGCAAAATCCACATAGATTCAACTAATCTTGTAATATGCTAAAATAAAATACTTGAATCTATTATAAAAATTGCGGAAAACCAATTGTGATTGCACAATCACATGAACAAGAAAGAGAAATAATTTCAATTGCACACCACAAAATTTATCCAAGGAAAGCCTCAGCTAAAAACCCTACTGTTTGTATATTGCATTAATTCAAGAATATGAAACAATACAATGCTTCTCTGAGGCTTGAGAGCTCTCTTCACTATCTCTTATTGTATCACTCTACTAACCTAAGCACAAGATTCTATTGGCATATTGTTCTCTCACAAGCTCCACACACAAAATTTTGCTTCCTATTGTGTAGTCTCACCAATTTGTTCTCACCAAAAAAATCAATAAATGGATCCTTCATTCCTCCTTTTAAAGGAAATTTTCTCTAATTAAATAATGATTTATTTTATGTCTTATTATGACTGCATGCACCACTTGTAAAATTTGGATAATTATACAACTGATAGAACACTTCCCTTTAACTCCAATCTCAATTGGGCCTTCCTTAGAATTTACATGCACCACCTATTTAGAGTCAATTATCAGCTATCTGATTGTTCACTACATGTGAATTGAATTATATTTAATTCATTGGACCTCTGAATAGCTAATATATCAGTTATAACTAATTGAACTAATTTTAACTCAAGTAAAGTGAGGTAACTAATTTCAACTCAAGATAAACTCAAATAGGGCTCCTAAAATGTAGGATACACACTACATCCCCCTAGTTTCACCCTAAAGTCAAATTGAATGTGATAACTAAGTCCTCCAAACTCAGTTAAATGGTACAAATTCTCATGTGATGTGGAATTAAAATTTCCCTCTAATTTAATTAATCGAAAATAAAATTAGAAGCTATTTTAATGCCATTTTCAATATTTCTTGTTTCCATTTTCAACACATTTTTCAATTAAATCTTTTGCTCACAAAGAAGGCTTCCTCTTGGAAATGTAATTGGATCTATGTGGAAATATTAGGAGCTTCATAATTTGGTGATTATTTTAGAACCCTTAACACTATTTGGATGTTATCTATTTCTAAGGAACTCAATCCTAGCTTCTTTAGATTCTCAATCTAATATTTCTTACCTTCTGAGTGTTTTTGTCTACTAGCCCAGGTGTGACGCCTAAGGAGCAAGCCCAAAAATGTGTGATATTGGTTTTAGTTAAATTTTCCTTGTACACAATCCTCTTTACTATACTTGAAAACTACTAAATGAGGACAACTGATCTTCAACCTACCTTTTTCCTTCTAATTGATCACAAAAGCTCTCACACCATGTTAGAAAATCATAAAGGAAGAAATATCTTCTTTCCTTAGAAACTTACTTATGATGTTTCTTGATTTTTATTACCTTGTTTTATGTTGTCTATTTGAAATTTTTCACTAATAAACTCTTTAACCAAAATCATGAAGAGCAACTACAAAAGATGTAGGCACGCAACCAGTGAAAAATCCCTCTTTGAGGCATAAAATGAGTCAAGCTTCTTCAATAGTATAACCAAGTCAAATGAGAAAACCAAGAACAAGACATCACTCCATTCATCAAGTTATTATTTTATAAAGATAATTAAAACTTCCAAACACAAATTTTTCCCTTAAAATTTGCTCTCAAATTTGGTCAAATGCTATGGTATATATAGTGGTTTGAAGCTACAGGTTGAGGATGACATGAATGTTTGAGGAGGTTGAATTGAAAGGAGGAAAATTTTACTTTATGGACGAGGAAAAAGTTGAAATTAGCAAAAATAAATAGTGAAATTGGTAACCAGAAAGCACAAAAAATGCACCCTCAAAGGTCATGGGATATTGATGCACTAGGAATGTGGAATTTTGATGCACCAAAATTTTGGCCCTGGAATGTGAAACATCTAATTTATTTTTCCCTTAAATAAATTGGATAATGAATTGTAATTTCATCTCATAAAAACTTGTATTATTTAACTAAGTGAAGATTACTGCCTTACAAAGACTTGCCAATGATTCCAACCAGCTCCTCTAATAAATCCCAACCAGCTAGGCAAGCATCTTGGGCTTATCTCCTTGGGTGATGGGCTAATAGGTGCTTCAATGCTATCCTCCAAAGGAAGAAGGTAGTCATGTACAATAGGTCACCCGCAGTATCCGAACCAATTCAAGCGGAATCAACACCAAAACCATTTGATAAATAACCATTCATTGGGGAACCACTATGCTACCTTAAGGAGTTTGAATTTATCATATATTAGCTCAAGAAATTCGATTTGAGGGTCTAATATGAGGCATGTAGAGGGATTTGAATATTTTTAGGGTCCATATGGATTTGATGCATCAGTGGGGTGTGCTGTGAGGGATTTAACTCAAGTTTTTGAGTTATAATTAACTTGTTCTAATTGAGAGATGAACTAGTGAGAGGTCAAGTGAATTAAATTAGAATTAATTCACATGCAGTGATCAATTAGTTAACTGATATTTCACTATTAATAGCTACATTCATGTTATTTTGGAGAGAGACCTAGTTCAGATAGAGGTTAAAGGGAACATAACTATCAGTTGTATTTATAGAAAATTTCCCATGTGCAATTATAAAGTCACTGGGATGCCATGATGCATTGCACAATAAGGGAAGGATATTTTTCCTATTTCATAGGGAGATAGTTCCCTGGGAATTGCATGAGAAAGGCAGGTTGAAGGAAGGCTGAGTATTGTCTAAGTACAATACCATTTTTTCCTAGATCAGTGTGAGACAGTTGGAAGGGTGCTGGAGAATATCCTGAGAGATTAAGAATTTTACTGTTTCATGATTCCTTGACTTAATAAAAATATAGATAAAGGGGTTTTGAGTAGTTTCCTTCCCAAGAAAATCTTGTGTTGTGTGTTTTATTTACTTATTTCTCTTACTTGCATGTGATGGAGCAATCATGTTTTGTATTCTGCAAATATCGCAGAAGGATTCAACATCTTGTTTTAGTACATTGTATGATCAGATTGAATCCCTTGGTTAGATAATTTCTACATGGTATAAAAGATATATTTTTAAATGGTATTAGAGCACCTGGAATCACAATAGAAGAGAAGAAATTGATTTTTTTTTAATAGGTTCAAATTTGGAGATTTATTCTTCAGAATGCAACATCCAATCAAGGTGTCTTTCAATGGCTTTAGACTCGAATATGCTCTTGAGGTAAATTTGAATTATATTTCATGGAAGGAAATGATGGAGGTAGTGTTGGAGGACAACAGGTTGAAGGAATTCATCGATACAAATATTCCCCACAGGGGCTTCACTACGGGAGCAATACCGTACAACATGGGTTCATATTGGGGGATATATAATGAGGAAAAAATGACATTATATATTGGGGGATATATAGGGGGTAAAGGGTTTTTATATTGGAAAGTATGAAAATTGGAGCTCAAAGTTAATGAAAAAATATAAAGGGGTATAAAAAATGTTAATGAAAAAATGGATACCTACAATATATAGTGAAAGCAGGGGATTTTTAAATTGGGAAGGTGTATTAGGTTTATATTGGGAGGGGGTTAAATAGTGTGATTTTTAGAGGTATTTTCCAATATGTACTCAAATTAAGGGTGTTTTTTAATATGCTATGATCACATGTGATATGTTAGAGGTTCATTAAGTGAAGCCCCTGTGATATTCCCAAGCCCCGCAACACTAGATACCAAACTTCTTGATCCATGATAGAAGAAGGTAGAAAATGCAAGAAGCATATTGTTAGAGGGAGTTCAAGATCAGATTTTGTCAAGTCACCATGGGAAGGAAACTCCATATGTTATCTGGAAGGCCTTGAGAGATCTTTTTCTGAAAATAAGCAGCCACAAGAAGTGGGAGCTGAAGTACAAGCTCAAGAAGATCAAGAGGGAGGAGGGCGAGACGATACCATCATACTTGTCGAAGTTCACTCAATGTCGAGATGAGCTTGGAAGTGTTGGTGTGACAATAGCCCAAGATGATTTCGCGAGCCTAGCACTTCTAGCCCTTCCTAAGAGATGGCATAGTTACCACAAATATGTGAATGAGAGGGAGAAGTTACCAGATTGGGAGCGTTTGTGGTCTAACTTGGTAATAAAAGAAATAAGGCAGAGCATGAGAGATAGGAACTACAGAAAATACAAAGAAGAATATTATGCATTAGTTATAGAAGGAAAGAAATACCAACTGAAATAATTCCAAAGACAGAGAGGGAAAGAGATACTTGTCTAAGATCAAGTGTTTCCATTGAGATGGTGTGTATCATGGATCGAACCAGACTCCGAGGATCCCACAGTACAAGACTAGAAAGAAGGATAAGTTGGATTGATGTAGTCAGATGTCATGAAGATAGAAATCAGAGTTACAAATGTTGGATACTGGAGTGCATATCAGAGTTGGAAGCATTGCAGAGGGCATGAATGTAGATGTCATAGTAGTGTAGAGAGTCTAGTATATAGGTGTAGTAGCTAGCAGAAGTTAGAAGACTCTGATGACATATGCATTATATTAATTCTTTTTTTCACAGGCTATTCAGTTTCAGGAGTTGCAAGTGCAAAAAACATAAGAGAAGTGTTGTGTGTAGAACATTTGAAAGGTAACAGATCTCGATAGATTGAATTCATTTCTTGTTGAGAGAGAGTGTTGAAATTTGAAACAAGAAATAGTGAAGTTGGCAACCAAAAAAGAAAAAAGTACACCCACAAAGGTCATGAAATATTAATTCACCGGGAATGTGGAATTTTGATGCACGATAATTTTGGGTGTGGAATGTGAAGAATCTAATTTACTTTTCCATTAAATAAATTGGGCAATAAATTTCAATTTCATCTCATAACAAATTTTATCAATTAACTAAGTCAAAATGAATAAGTTAGCTCAAGAAATTCAAGTTGAGGGTATAATATGAGGCATGTAGAGGGATTCTAATATTTTTGGGGGTCCACTTGAAGTTTATGCATCACTTGGGTGTGGTGTAAGTGAGTTAACTAAACTTATTGAGTTATAATCAGTTTAACTAGTTCTAACTGAGAGATGAAATAGTGATAAGTCAAGTGAATTAATTTAGGATTAATTCACATGTAGTGATCAATAAATTAACTAATAATTCACTATTAATAGATGTATGCATTTTCATTCTGACAGAGTTCCAGTTGAGACAAAGTTTTAAGGGAACATACCTATCAGTTGTATTTATATAAAGTTTCCCATATGAAATCATAGTCACTGGAATTCCAGTATGCATTGCACAATCAAGGAATGCTAAAGGAAGGCTGAGAATTGGGTAAGTACTAGACCAATTTTTCCTAGATCAATGTTTGAAAGTTGGTAGAGTGATCAAGAATATCATGAGAGATTAAGAATTTTATTGTTTGATGATTCCTTGACTTAGTACACAATATATATAGGTTTTTTGAGGAGTTTATTTCCACAAGGAGATCTTGTATTTTGTGATTGATTTATTTCTTTATCTTATTTTCATGTCATTGGTCGATCATGTTTTGTATTCCACAAATATTGTAGAAGGATTCCGTATCTTGCTTTTGTACATTATAAGATTAGATTGAATCCCTTGGTTAGATAATTTCTACATGGTATCGGTGCGATATTTCTACTAGACAAGACATACTTTTGAAATAAATAAAAAATATTATATGATATAATAAGCCCAAGAAGGGTCTATAAAATAATGACAACAACATAAGCCTATAAACCTTCAATAGAGGATTTAACTAGAAACGTAAAGAATGAAACCCGTGTTAAAAATAATTTTTCTTTTATAAATTCTTCTTTTTCTTCCTTTTGATAATTACATTCTGACTCAAATACAATAATGAAGAATCACACTAGATACATTTCTCAACACTCCCTCTTAACTATGGATGTATTAATAATTGCACACATATGTACAAGGATGATCTCAAAAGTACATGTTCTATGAATATTTTGAGCACACTCAGTGCTACATATTAGATACTTGAAAAGTTAGCACAAACCTTCAGGATCCTAAATCATTTTTATTTTTCTTATATTATCACATGTTTTAGGAATATTTTCTTGTTCAAATTCTTCTAGAAACACAAAACATATCCTAAATACTTCTTCTATATCATCAAAATCTTGTTTACAACTTCATCAATAAATCGTTTTTAGTGCTTTATCCATTCTCCAATCTCATTCAAGGTATTTAATATAACTTTCACAATATGGCTTCCAGCTCCATTGGGGAGAGATAAATTTTTATTTATCCAAGCTTCTTTTGGGACAAGCCCATCATAAACCTCTTTCTTCGAGCCACATAACCTCTTTCTTTGAAATTATCATAACCAATATAAATTTGATATTGCAAAACTTTATTTCATCACAAAAATTATTCCTTATATGTAAACTTCAATGCCATTAATATTTTTATAGCTCCATATTTTCATCATGCTCAACAATATCATCAAGTTACCATTAAGTATGAGGTAGGTGACCATCTTGAACTTCTTGAAGAATATGTACCTGCAAATCTTCCATAAGAAGTACAACCAAGCACAGATATAGAAGAGAATGGAGCTAACTTTATCGATATAGGGTTAGAATTTGAGAGGAAAATTTATCAAAAATATGAAATCAAACTTTAGATATAAAAAACCTAAACCTATTTAGGTTTACAATCAACAAGGGTCGCATCTTTCATACCCTAGACTCGAAAAACATTGCTTGGGTTTTGTCATAAGCCCTAAACTACATCATCAAGAACTAAAGCTTTATATATCAATAACTAAAGAAAGTTACCAATCCATTCACAATGAAATAATTGTATATCTAAGGTTTTATTATCAAGTTGCAGAAACTTATATCAATATCTACAAGGTTTTTATCAAAATTTCAATGTTAGATATATAACAGTTCGACTAAGGTAGGGTTTCCTTAAGTAAGAAGCATATACGCCTAGGGGAATTATTGTTATAACATCATATCTCACCCTTATATACTTGATGATATATGTATTCACCTTGGGAATCCCTTTCCCTTCAGTCTTGGTCAAATTCTTAAAAAATCTTATTTTGAATTCCATACACGACTCTGACCTAACTTATATGTGTGTAGACACGAGTTCGCTCATATCTAACCCGCGTATACAATTTAAAATATTAAAAATATATAATATCCCTATTAATTGGGAGGGGTTTACATGTTTAACCTGAAAACCACATACATCATCCCGTTGCCAAACTATTCCCCAACTGAAAAAATGATTTTAGGAAGTATAAATACACCTCATTGGGAAGGCCTAAGGGAGGAGACAAAATTTTATTGATACTATAGCCTATTATATCCCAAATCAAGTCTGATTATCCTTGTGCCTCCTACACTTCCCAGGTTCAGGAAACACTTTTTTCCTTGTGATGTTCACCTCCTTAATGTGACATCCTTTGTGCACCTTTTATGGAAGAATATTATTCAGCCTTGGGCTAGACAAATCCAGAGGATGGTTTAACTTGGAGCCCTGGCTGATTTCAGGTGATATCTCCACTTTATTTTTACATACATCAATAAAAGAATCTTTGTTTCATTCCCAATGTCATGTTCTTATATGTTTCATATACATGTTAATGATCTTGTAATAATTATTCCATGTTATCTTTTATCAGTTTATATGATCTAACATACTGACATTTAGGATATCTATGTTGTACAACTAGTCCGTGTGATTTGTCTTAAGTGAATTGTAGGTCTTGAATCACGAGGAGTAGTAGAGGGTTTACACCCTACAGGAATGAGCTCAAATGTAGGACATACGAGTAAGGTCACCAATCCCTAGTTTATTAATTTAAGCATTAAGACTCATAATTTGATTGCTTCTGGTGATTGTATGCCTTCCACTCTATTATGTCCCTCAAACCATACCATAGGCTATTTTTTCCCTTAATAGAATTGGTGACTCCACTAGGGTTACATCCATGTAATTCCTAGTTGTTTTCTCTACATTTTGGGTTCACTTCTTGATATAATGGCTTTCCCAGTCTACTTGGTTCTTTTCCCATGCAGGCAAAAGCCGTGATATTATGGATCAGGCTTGGATTTTTTTTTTTTGTTTTATTTTCTATATGCTACTTTTTGTGTGCAAAGTCACGTATACATATTTATTTTCCAAGAGGAACTCCTATATACATGAGTTTCTTTAGACACAGATTCGTATACAAGTAGGCTACACACTGTGCATCCGTGTATGGCTAGTTAAAAATGAAAATTTTATTTTTGAGATCGTGTAAATATTTCTTGCCTACTTTTGGTCACTCCTGTAGAATATCGTGTATGTCTGGATAGTGTTTCTCCTTGATGTGAATTAGTTTCTCTCTTTCTTGCTCGAAAACCTAGTCAACCTAGGGTTTTCCTTGCTTGTTGAAGTTTCAATTGTGGCTTTTGCACCGAGACTTATTTCAGAGGTTCTTGGTTGTTCTAAAATTTTAGAACAGTGAGTCTATGTTGATTTGCTCATTCTTGGCTTGTTCATTACTTCACATTTTTGTTTTTGGCTTGGTGGCTTGCTTGGTTTTCTTGTTTCTTTAGATCAGCTTTTCTGGAAAATCTTCAAGTTGTTTTTTTTTTTTTTTTCTTTAAGTTTTTGTTTTCTGGAGTTCTATGCTACATTTTCAAGTAATTTTCTTGAGTTAATTGCTTCATTCCTCTTATTAATAATCATCATGAAATGACACAGTTGGCTTAAGGAATTTAAAGTTTCTTTTTGGCTCATTTTGTTGATTTGAGCCCTTTGGTAGTTTTGTGCTTGTCTCAAAGACCTTTTTTCTTTCTCCTTAAAATGTTAAAGGCTCAAAAAAAAAAAAAATCCGTTGCTTTTTATTTTGGTTTTCATTTGATGGTTTTCATCCCTTTTGGAGAAATTTGGCAATTTCTCATTTTGGTCCGATTGCTTGGCTTTGAGAGAAGCTTGGCCATGGGCTTGTATCTTTTATACCAAGTTGTTTTATAATTTTTTGTGCAAAGAGGTTCTTGTTCATGCTTGTCTCTATTTTTGTGTCAAAGTGATCAGACCTGTGTTATTGAAAAACCCATTTTCTTACCGTTGTGAGTAGTCCTAGAATCTGCATTCACCATTGGTATTTTTTTCGTTAGTTTCACCGTTAACAATTGTAGTATTCTTTATAGTTTTTTAGTGTGTAAGCATGATATTCAAAAGAACAAGAATTTTTCTTTCTTTTTATTTGTTTCGTAGAACCCAAGTAGAAATCTATTTCATCAAATATAAATTTTCACATTCAGGTAGCATGTTTCTATTGATTTCTCTTTTTTGCATCAAAACATCATAATTTTAATTCTCTATCTAACCTTGAATTAAAAGGAACAACCATTTAAATCAAACACTTAATCTAAAATGAACTAGAATTTTTTGATTTGTGATTAATATACACCATCTAGTCTAGGTCATAGGTGAGTGGAGAGTTAACTCTCCAACACCACTAAAATTTTCAAACATATAAGTTGATTAATGAGTGAAATCCAACATCGTTAAGTGGAGCGGGAAAGATCTACCTCCAGAGGGTTAAGCGAGAGGGCTAGTGAAGGAATAGAAGAGAGATACCCCCTCTCCTATTAGATGAATCCTGACCTAAGACCGTTTCGCCCGGCTACAAATACAAACTCGTATCCATAGTTGTTATTCCTAGGTATCACATAGGTGACTACGGGGGGGAATACCCATGGTACCCAAGGCACATGTTACATCACTCTCAGTAGTGTTAGCCACCTATAAATTCTGATATGCTAAAGGGTGGCTAAATTTGTGTTGAAGCCTTCAAGAGATTTATTTCCTTTGAAAATCTATCATCCTTGAAGTTGTATGTTTTTCCTATCCTGGAGGTTCATCTTCACTGTTGTTTCCATATTAAAGCCATGCTGATTCACCAAAGAAAGTTGTTCCAAAGGCCACTGAAACTGCCCATGTCCACTTATTTCCCTTTCATTTTCATAAAGCCTTATTTCCATCTTTTAACCCTCCATTTATCCCCAAAGGCCTCAAATCCCCTTCAAGCCTTGTGAAATCCCTTTATGAGGTTTAAAACCCCATCTTTATCCCTATCAGAACCTCCATTTTCCTCAAAATACCCTTAAAAATCCTTGAAAGACTTCATTTTTCACTAAGGCCTTAAGCCCGTTTCGGCCTTGGCCCTAGCCCCTGTTCTCCATAAAAGCCACACTACGACCAAGCACTAAGGCCTAATCGCAATCGCAAAAACTCATGCCTATGTTCATTTTCCCCAAAATTCCCGATGCGATGAGCCCTCTCCACCAATCTTTTGATCTAATCTCAACCGTCGAATCCATAAGAATCGATGGCTGAGATTCAATCGGGCTTCTCTTATGAGCCCATCACCCATGCCGATTCAATCCTAACCGTTGGTCTCTCTCAATCCAACGGCCAGCACTTAATCAAACGTCACAAATCCAAAGTCTCATTCACTTTTCCTCCTCCGATGTCGATCCTCCGATTTAATCTCAGCCGTTGAATCCACAAGAACCAACAGCGAGGATTCAATCATGCTTCGTTCGCAACCCTCGTCATCACATCCATTGAATTGATCTGGACCGTTGAATCCACAAGAACTAATGGCTAGGATCTCATCGCACTCCACCCATGACCCGTCACCATCATGACCTCCAAGTAAATCTCCACCGTTGATCAAGTTAGATAGGACGGTCCACATTGCTTTTGATCGTCGAACCCCACCCGTCTCATTTCTCTACCATCAACCCATCTCGACCGTCCGTTCCCAAGATCCAATGGTTAGGATTTAAACCGTCATTGACCCTACCCATATGTTCTGCCGGCACACATTACCTGTTATCGCATTTATTCTGCACCATCTGATCAACACATCATGATCAAACAGCTGACATTCCTTTTTGTAAAACTTTTATGCTCGAGAATTAATACCCAAAAAATTTGCGAAATGGGCGATTTTAGGAGGGACAGGTGTCAAACTTTGTATTGTATCACATTTTATTTGGCAATACCACCCCCCCCCCCCCAATTTTATTTTTCAAAAATCGCTACCGATTTTCCGCCTAACCACCTACCCTCCACAACATCATTTTCACTTTTAATCTTTGCCGTCGATCTCTGAGATTGAACGAACCACATTTACATCATGATGTCTCTCATTTGCTTTCCATCTGACCTCCCAATGATTCCAACTAGCGATCCCCACTATCGATTGTCCTAATCAAATGGTTCTGATTTAATCTCGCCCTGTCTGCTCTCCATTCATTCAATCTTTCAAATAAGCCCATCAAAAGATCTCCACCGTTATTTGTTCTAATCTAACATCCCACATTATATCGCTTTTTCATTTCATTCTCCATTCATCTAACCTCCCCAAGGAGTTCATTAACCAATTTCCACTGTTGATCGTCCTGATCTAATGGTCCACGTTCATCCTCACGTCCAAAACTCCGAAGCACTTGGTTAGCTGCTCTGCCAGGTTTTTCATCCATTTTCTGCTGCAATCACATTTTTCGTCACTGCTCTGCCACCACCCTAGAGCCTCTGCAAGCAGTCTGACCAAACCGCATGGATTTCTTAACATGTTTATCATATGTTTGTAGGTTTTTTAATGGCCGATGAAGAAATTAAAGTTTTACAGTCACAAAGGTGACATAAAGGTTCAGATGGAAATCTCAGGACCACAAAATAACGTCAAAGGGTATCAGTATGGGATTGGAATGAGAAATCAAGCAAAGTTAAAACATAAACAGAGTTAAAACAGGTTGACGTACAAAGAGACAGAGCAGTTATTAGTACAGAAGGTTGACTGACATAGACGTAGCCCATCTCCACGCTCAAAGGCCTGTCAAGAATTTATTTCACAAGGGAATATAATAAAAACTGTTAGAAGTAGTTATTTTGAAGTATCGGCGTCCTCATAGCCCATTCTTCACTTAACTCACACCAAGAAAATAATAGTACCATTCCAGATGGTTTTTCCTCTCAAGGACACCTTGTGGGTGATTTCTATCATATCAAACTGGTCTCAAAAAGCTACAAAGTTATTAATCCTGTCTGAATTTAATGTTATGTTTATGACATAGCATGGAGCATTTGAATGCTCTCTCCTATCTCTGAATGATCATGTAAAACTCTCCTTACCTAATTTTCCTCATTTTTTCCTAGAAAGACTCTTCAAAGTCTCATTGTAAAAGGTTGGTATTTTGTGAATTCTAAAGTAATAAATACTGCTACTTTGAAGAACCTTTTGTGTTCTGAAAGAGTGTAGAAATATCTATGTTTTCTGTTGATGAAGGACGCTGGACCATTGGATCCCTGAGCCTGGTTATGGTGAAGTAATCTCTAGTGTTAATGTTATTTCCCATTTATCACTTTGTTCCGTTATGCTTTGACTTACAGTTGGATAAAAATTTTAGATAGAGAAATGTATCTTAGAAGCACCTCTCACTTGTTTATCCTTTATTGTTTATATGTTTTCTGTTACTGAATATGACAGGGTAGTCTAATAGTTGTCCTGAATATTCAGTTTGTTTTATTTCAAAAATGGTTAATTCGGTTGTGCTAAAGAATGTTTAGGTATTACCTCTTTCTTTACCACTAATTGCATCTGAAATCTCCCTTTAATTATTAATTCTTGTAGTTAGATAAAGGAAATTATTTCAATCATACTCTCTGTTTGTTATTGTAATTGTTGTGTTAAAGGTCCCTATAATTGCAATCCTAGTTGTCTAGGGCGTTCCCCGAATCCTATAATTTATTTAAGAAGGTTTAGCCTACATTTCACTTTCCTTTGAGTGTTTATATTGATTAAGTCCGAAAAAGTGAGCTTACTGGAGGAAATAGGGCATTCCCTGAATCTTTTAAGCCATTGTGAAAGGGTTTAGCTTGTTTTCACTCTTAGTCCTTAATGTTCATCCCATTTCACCTGTATTATTCAGTAGATCCTCGACCAACTTATATTTTCCCTTTGGTTTCCCTTCCTTCTTAGTCAGAACTTTTGGGACTTTCACATGACTCCATTGCCCAATGGCTTGTAGATTCCCATGCTCTATCTATACCACATGAAACACACTTGTCCAACCAAACAACAACAAAAAAAAACTCTGCACATAATAACTATCCTAAGACCTTAAATTGAACTTTAAAGAGACATTATTCCTAACCTTTATAGAGAGATCCCTCTCTAGATCCAGGAGGGCTAGATCCTGAGATCCCAAAGCGGTTTTGATGTTGTCTTGTCTTTTGGTTAGCCAATCTACCAAAACACAGGAACCCCAACATAATGGTGATCACGATGGGACCTATTGAATCTATGATAGTCTAGAAAACTCTTGTAGACTTAGTAAGTCCTTAAAGAACCACAAAAACTTAGAAATACACAAAAAAAGCCAAGAACATTTCATATTGGCTTCATAATAAACATTGGTGGTGGACCATAAAACATTTTACCTTCACAGAGGGCTAAAATATTCCACCTAGCGACTCCACAATCCCAAAAGACCAAATCACTTCACCAATAGAAGACTCTGAATAATTTGCAAAAATTCATTCAAGTTTCATAGCAGAGTGTCATTATATAATGTTAAGTGAATTGGCAGAACTTGAGTGGGAGGACCTTCCAGAGTTTGTCCGTCTCAGCTCAAAGCTCAATGCTAAACTTGAGCTTAAGAAAATTTTCCTAGACTTGGTGGTTGAAAGGTATGAAACCGAGATTGAAATATTGAATTCACAAGAACAATCATACTAATTCGAGGACCCCAGAGAATTTTTGGAAAGTCTCCCTCCCCATATGAAAGAAGAAATTTCACTATCTTTTGTTGTGCAAGAAAAGGATGATTGTGCTTTCAAGAGTCATACTGAAGATGCAGTGATCAAAGCTGTCAAGAATGTAGATAGCATACCGGTCATGGAAGGCCTAAAAGAAGAAAGTTTACATTATGTGTTCATTGATCCCATGAAAGAGTATATGGAGGCCCTGGTTGGCTCAAGTTCCCAAGCATTGATCCTTTGCAAGAGCCAGAAACATCAAGAGTGGTCACCACTAGTGTTGGCCTTGGTTTTGAAGACCCACATTCAAGATACCATATGGTTATCTTTGACGAGCAGTTAGATGTTCTACCCTTTTTTGTTATTGCTTAACTGGCTGCACTGGCACTATTGTATCATATAAATTAGTAGAGATTTCCAAGCTACATTAGGGTAGGTAGGAATGTCAATAAAGCTCAGCTATGAGAATTTAGTTAGTTGTTTAGCTTGCTCGGAAAATGAAAAGAAAAATAAAAAAACAATAAAAAATACAAAAGAGGGCAAAAATAAAACAAGAAAGGTATAGCCCCATACCAAAAGAAAGGAAAAGATGAAAGTGTGCAAGCTCAAATGCCACTACTTTAAGAAGCACTACTGTCCAATCATACTATTAAAAAATTAAATATTACATAGCAATGTAACACTTAAAATATGAGAAAAATAAAAGCACACAAAACACATAAAACCAGAGAGACATAGATATACGTGGTTCACCCAGTTTGGGCTACGTCCACCCCGAACAGCCAGTCCTTCCTTTCTATTATCCAACAAAATGAAGAGACAAAACCTACAACAGATCCACTGTAATATCCTATGTTCTCTCTCACAGTCTCCCTATTTATTTCCCACTCAGAGAATACACATTTAATACACAGCCACAATACAATACCCTCATACAAAGAGAGGGGTTGCCTTCGAGGGCAAAAAACCCTAAACTAAACATAACTTCTACCGTTAGATCATCCGCCTAATGAACGGCCCAGATTGAATAGAAATTAGTACACTTTTACAAGAGAATTTTACATCTATTTTTAGCTTCAAGGGTGCTACCCCCAAAACCCCCTGCCAGGGGGGGGCTCCATAAAGCCGTTTCTGCCCCCCCTGGACCCCCCATGGCAGCGATTAATTACAGGAGGTGTTGCCACCCCATTTAAGGTACAGGGGTCCAATGCTGTGATACAAAGTAAACAAGATAATTAGGCTCCACACCCAAACACATACAGCCTAATCATGATTGGGCAGATTTTAATTTACTGCTAATAGGATAGTGAAGAAGATCTGCCAAACTGTTTAATCTTGGCTTATCAGTAGAATAGATTAGGATAGAAGAAAGAGAACTGGTTCTAACATGCTCAAAAATTGAACTAGCAAAGAATAAACGAAAACATCTCTAACAAGATCCAGATCAGAGCTGAAATGAAGAAAGAAAGGTGACTCTAAAAAGCTTAAAATCTGAGTCACAACATGAAGGAAGAATGTGTTTGTTGGCAATATGATGAAATGTGTTGTCCTTGATAGCAACCTACTTGATGAAGTTGTCCTTGATGGAAACCGACTTGACGAGTTGTCTTTGATAACAACCTATTTGTTATAGCTGGAAAAATGATGTATCTACAGAGCAGTTTAGATGTAAGGAAGAAAGAAATTCCAGTAGTGCTAGAATAATGATGAACAAGGTTTGTCACAATGCATACGCGGGTTTGTAAAGGAGAAGTAGTGTATATATGTGGAAAAGTACGTGCCAAGTAGCGTATGCCTATTTGCGCTCTAAATTTATAAAACCAAGGGGCATTACCATGGTTTTGGCACATTGTATTGACCGCTGGATTATCTATTTGATCCTGTCCAGGAATACCATCAGTGGTTGAGTGGTTTTGACTCATGGTATTGATAAAGGTTAAAACTATTTAAGGAGAAGAAGATCATAGTGCAATGTGTGCATGAGTAAGGGTTGTTGATGAATAAATATCTCTAAGGAATATCTGCATGGATGAACTCCATTCTTAATTGATACATCTAAATATATGATGCACCCATGGATCTGATGATGGTTCAAGATCTCTAGATCTGATGATGATGAATCTATAAGATGATCTGCAGAAGAAGAAATGGTGAAGATCTGGTGCAAAGTCTGCTGAAGGTAATGAATAAATCTAGGTAAATTTATAGATCTGGTCTGTTCTGCAAAGTTTTCCGTTTACAGATCTATATGCTAGTTTGTCTCAACAAAAGTGTGTGTATACACGGGTTTGGTTAATGAAAAGCGTGTATAGGGTTTTTCTGAAAAATAAAATACACAGATGTATACGCGGGTTTATGTGCAGGAAAGTGCGTATGTACGCTACTTCAGTAAATAAAAGTAGCGTATGCTATTTGAATTAATGAAGGTTCAGGGTTGAGTTTGTATCTTCATATCTATTCTGAAGTCTGGATTATTTCTGATATTCTGGTTACAGTGGTCTCACTATTTTGTTTGAAGTTTTGGGCAAATTATGTTGTTGATGTTGAGTGAAGGTTTGGGTTGAAGCTGTTTGATCCAGTATGAAAATTGATGAAATGTGGTCTGCAGTGGGTTTGAAGGTTGAAGCCTTTAGTATGGAAGTAGAAGCTTTCAGCTAGTAGAAGCTGGTGCTAAAATCAGGGGGTCGAAGCTCCCTTCCAGGAAAGGCTGGTAAACGAGTTCAGGGGGTTGGAGCTCCCTTCCAATTGCAGCTGGAAAATGAGAGAAGGTTGCAGCCTTCTACAGGTAGAAACCTGAATACTGATATAATTCTGCATGAGTACTATGTTGTAAAAGGTTTTCTAAATAATAAATATTGAAGACAGAGACGACAGAAGTGGTGGTTTTCTCCCGAATTGGGTTTCCACCTTAAATCCTGTTGTTCATGTGTGTTGCTTATGTGTGATGATTTATTCTGTTCTTACTGCACATGCTTACTGCTTACTAAACATATGATTAATTAATGATGCACTGATCTAAGTAAAGAATTACATGCATAATATGATCTCTGGTAATACGCAAGTTTTCTTAAGAATATCCACGTGTATACATGAGTTGGGCTCATTAAAGTAACGTATGGGTTTTAGAGAAAGAAAAATTAATAAGTATTCAGTCAGATCTAAATACTGATTCACCCACCCCCTCTCAGTATTTTTCCCAACAATTGGTATCAGAGCAGGTCCTTCTAAAAAAGGTTAGCCGCTAGAAGGAAGATCAATCAAGATGAGCAATTAAGATGGAACAACATCTATCTAGACTTCACTCTTCAACGGAAATTTTTTTATCTTCTGGAAAACAAGGATGAGATCCTATCTTCAGTCTCTGGGAGCAGATGTCTGGGCTATTGTTGAAGGAGGATATCAATATCCAGCCGCAACACCAACATATCCAACGGAAAGAAAGAATTATGAAACAAATGCAAAGGCGGTCAATGCTCTATTGGGAAGTCTAACTGAATCAAAATTTGTCAAAGTCATGCAGCTGGATACAGCAAAGGCAATATGGGAAAAAATCATTCTAAGTTATGAAGGTGATGCATAGGTAAAAGGTGCTAAACTCCAAACTCTCAGAATTCAATATGAAAATATAAAAATGCATAATGAGGAGAGCATTGACAATTTCTTTTTACATCTTGATGATATTGTAAATCGTATGAGAAATCTGGGAGAAACAATAACCGAATCTACTTTGGTTGAGAAATTTTTAAGATCTCTAATGGAAAAATTTGAGTCAAAAGTTTTAGCTCTTGAAGAAAAGTAGGATCTTCAAAATCTTACTGTGGTACAACTTCATGGAATACTAACTGCATGTGAAATGAGAAAAGGAGGATCATTTGAATTCAAAGAAGCCGTCTTTAGAACTGCTACAAAAGGGAAAGAAAGACAAGAGACAGAAGGATCATGGTATATCTCAGAAGAAGATGAGGCAAATTTTGTAAAGAAACTTCAACTTGGCACGGGACAGTTCAGAGTTAAGCTTCCTTTCAAATGTTTTGCTTGTGGAAGAGTTGGTCACTATGCTGCTAAGTGTCCTCATAAAGAAACACATGAAAAAGGGAAGGAACTATCAAGAAGGAATAAGAATTGGTTTAGCACTAGAAAAAGTTACTATACTCATGAAGACAGTGATGGGTTATCTGATAGTGAGGAGGAATATGAACAAGATCTTAGACTTCTCATGGCATTTGAGAAGGAATCTAGAAAAGAAAAAAATACTTTTATGGATGCTTTAGAGGAAAATGATTTTCATGATGAATTCAATCAACTCAAAATATTCTTATAAGAAAGTAAAATATCCATAGAAACTCTGAAAAATCAGCTTGAAGAAAAGGAGAAACACAATGAGAAATTAGAATGTGAAATAGTAAGTCTAAGAAAAGAAATTGAGAAAGTGAAGAATTTGAATCTTAGATTTGCTAAAGGATCTGAAACCTTAGATGAGATTATCAAGGTACAACGTTCTCCTCTTATAAAGACAGGTCTTGGATATATCGGAGAATCTTCTCAAACTTCAGCACCAAATTATCTAAAAGTAGCTACAGCCAGTATACAACATTCTGCCACTCAGCAAGGGAATAAAGAATATTCACAGGTAAAGCATGACCATCTCAATTCAAAGAACACTAACAAGAATACCTTTCAAAGAAACACCAACCAATAGGTAAGTTCAAGTAGAAGATTTCATGATCGCAGGAGTTACTTCCTCAATGGACACTGTTTCTCATGTCACAATTTTGGTCATAAAGCTGTTCAATGTGTTGCATATAAAACCATCATGACAAGAGAAGTAAGAAAGAAAAGGATTGATATTGGAACAAAGAATAATAACTATAACAACTTTTCTCCTCTTCAAAATGAATTTGAATGTGCTTATTGCAATAACTTTGGCCATGAAGAATCTGAATGCAGGAGCAAATTCCAACCAAAAGACCATTCTCCTTCAAGCTTCAAAGTATGGAAAAAGAAGGAATTATAGGTTGAAAATTGTGGCATAGCTTTATTTGCAGAAGGTGAAGAAAATCAATGGTACATTGATAGTGGATGCTCAAAACACATGACAGGTGACAAAAACAAACTTCTTGCTTATGGTGCTCTAGAAAAAGAAAAGAATGTTACATTTGGAAATGATACTCCTGTTGTCATTAAGGGAAAAGGGTATATTTTTATAAAAGAGAAGGTGAAAGCTAATAATGTCATGTATGTGGATGGATTAAATCATAACCTATTAAGTGTAAGTCAAATGTGTGATCAAGGAACTGAAGTTGTCTTGAGTTCAAAAGAATGTGTGGTACGTGATCTTGATACAGGTAAAACAATTATAAAAGGAAGCAGAACTCCGAACAACCTGTATGTATTGAAGAACTACAAAGAAAAATGTTACTTGAGTAAATGTTCAGAAAACTAGCTATGGCATAGAAGGTTGGGGCATCTGAGCTTCTCTCAAATCAAGAAATCAAGCAGACTTAAAGTTGTTCGTGATCTTCCCAATATCACTCTACCTGAAAGTATCATATGCAAATCTTGCCAATTCGGTAAGCAAACCAGAGTGAAATTTAATGCCAAGGAAGGATCATCAAGTAAACCTCTTGAATTCATTCATACTGACATCTGTGGACCTGTAAGGAAAAGGTCACCATGTGGTGAACAATACTATATCTTATTTATTGATGATTTCTCTAGAATGTGTTGGATTAGGTTGATTAAACACAAAGATGAAGCATTTGAGAAATTTCATATCTTCAAAGAACTGGTTTAAAATGAATTAGATCTAAAATTCAAGTGTCTTAGATCTGATCGAGGAGGAAAATATACATCAGATGAATTCCTTGAATTTTGTGAACAACATGGCATAAAAAGACAGTTTTTTGTAGCTGGCACTCCACAAAAAAAGGCGTATCAGAAATAATGAATAGAACAGTTCAACAAATGGCTAGAGCTATGCTTGATGATTCTAGAGCGCCTAACACATTTTGCGGAGAAGCAACACATACAACAGTAAATATTCTTAACAAGGCACATGTTCATGTAAATAGTGATAAAACTCCATATGAACTCTGGTATGGTAATCCTCCCACTGTGAAGCATTTTAGAGTTTTTGGAAGAAAATGGTTTATCAAAAATAATGATGAAAAACATGGAAAGTTTGAACCCAGGGCAAATGAAGGAATACTTCTTGGTTACTCCTATAGGAGTAGAGCATATAAATGTTACAATAAAAGACTTTGGAAGATTTTTGAATGTATTGATGTTGTTATTGATGAGTCTCCTGCAGCTCCAAAAGAAGAAAAACAAACAATAGATGAAGATGATGATAACATATATCCTTCTACATCAAATATAAATGATATAGACAGTGACCCCAATGAAGAACTCGAAGATGATTTATCTAAAATATCTCCATCTAGATATGTTCAAAAGAATTATCCAGAATCTCAAATTTTGGGAGACAAGGGATTAGGTGTACAAACAAGAAGGACTCTTGTGGGATCTTCTAGCTATCTAGCATTTCTATCTACTATTAAACCATAGAATGTCAATCAAGCTAGCAAAGATGAATGTTGGATTCAAGCCATGAATGAAGAGCTTGATCAAACAGAAAGGAATCACACTTGGGAATTAGTACCAAGACCTCATGAAAAAAATGTCATTGGAACTAAATGGATATTCAAAAACTAGTTGAATGAGAATGGGGATGTTATAAGAAATAAAGCTAGACTTGTTTGCAAGGGGTATGCTCAACAAGAAGGTATAGACTTTGAAGAAACTTTTTCTCCTATAGCTAGACTTGAAGCCATAAGAATGTTTCTTGATTTTTCAAGCTTCCAACAAATCAAAGTTTATCAAATGGATGTTAAATTTGCTTTTCTCAATGGTGATCTAGAAGAAGAAGTTTATATAGAACAACTAGAAGGATTTATTTTGGGAAATGATGAAAATCTTGTTTGTAGACTTAAAAAGGCTCTATATGGTCTCAAACAAGCTCCAAGGGCATGGTATTATCGTCTTGACAAATATCTTCATCAACAAGGTTTTTCAAAGGGGTCTATTGATAGCAACTTATACACAAAAACTTAAAATGATAAACTATTGATTGTGGTTGTATATGTTGATGATATCGTTTTTGGAAGTAATGAAGAATCTATGAGTCAGAAATTTGCTTATGTTATGCAACAAGAATTTGAAATTTCTTTACTTGGGGAACTAACATTCTTTCTTGGCTTGCAAGTACAACAAGCAACAGATGGCATATTCCTATCACAAGAAAAATATCTTAAGCAAATTCTAAAGAAGTATGGCACGGAACATTGCAAACCTGTAAGTACACCAATGATAATCGGATGTAATCTCAGTTCTAATGATGACTCCCCCATGGTAAATCAACCAGAATACAGATCTATGATAGGAAGTCTACTTTATCTCACTGGGACAAGACCAGACATTATGCATGCAGTTGGGATTGTTGGATGATTCCAAGCTAATCCAAAAGAGTCTCACCTCTAGGGTGTCAAAATAATATTCAAATATCTACAAGGAACTCAAGACTTTGGACTATGGTATCCAAAGAATGCTGATCTTACTCTTCATGCTTACACTGATGCAGATTGGGCTGGAAATGTTGATGATCGGAAAAGCACTAGTGGTGGTGCATTCTATATGGGGCCCGGTTAGTATCTTGGTTCAGCAAGAAGCAAAGTTCTATTGCATTATCTACAACAGAAGCAGAATATGTGGCTGCCGCATCTTGTTGCACTCAACTCCTTTGGATGATGCAAACCTTGCAAGATTTTCAACTCAAATTTACACCTCCTATCTCCATTATGTGTGATAATACAAGTGCCATAAGTATCTCAAAGACTCCTGTTATGCATTCCAATACCAAGCACATTCCCATCAAGTATAATTTCTTACGTGAACAAGTGCTTGAACAAAAGGTGAAGTTGGAGTATATTCCCTCCAAAGAACAACTTGCTGATATATTTACCAAACCTTTACCCAGGGAAGCATTCGAATATCTTAGACAGAGGCTTGGATTAGTCTCTGCCATGCAAAGGATCAGATCTACTTAAATTCAGAATATTAAATTGGATACGCGGATTTCATGAAGGAGAGTCACGTATACCTGCGGATTCATACACGAAAAAGAAAATCGAGTATGGGTGTTTGCTAAAAAAAATAAAAAAATAAAAAAAAAATCCTTGAATTCGGCATTCTTAAACATATTTGTAGTGCTGTTGGGTATCTACGGTGATGTTTGACTCTCATATTTATGTTTCATTCTCTGATATTGGATGAAGATGCCTTGATGATTCTTTGTTGAAGTGTTCATGATGCACAACCTAAGGGGGAGATTTGGTCATATGGAAAGGATGCATTGTTGGCATTCTAATTATTTGTTGTGGTCTGATCTCATGCTTGAGATTATTTGTCTTGATTGTATAAGTCATTTATGTAATTTGATGAAAAGGGTCATGTTAAGACCTATGATGTAAAATTGTAATATTCAGTCATATAAGGACTTCTTCATTTTTGTAAATCCACTTGGTTGGATCATTGATGTAAGTATGAGTCCTTGGTGATAGGAAAGGTCATAGAGTCATGTACTTCATTGAAAAATATGGTTGAAGATTCAGCATGAACTCAGGGTGAGCATGGTAACTTTAGTGCACATCAAATCTACAACGCTCTTCTTTCTACAAGCAAAGAAAAACCTTGTTTTGGTTTTGATCTGCCCTTTGCCCTTGATGTCAAAGGGAGAGAGTATCATGGTGTATCTATCTGTTGTGATGATCAAACAATATCCTGGTGTATCTATATGTTGTGATGATCAAACAATATTCTAGTGTATCTATCTGTTGTGATGATCAAACACCATCATGGTTGCCATCAAGTCCAAAGGGGGAGATTGTTGGCAATATGATGCAATGTGTTGTCCTTGATGGCAACCTACTTGATGAAGTTGTCCTTGATGGAAACTGTCTTGATGAGCTGTCTTTGATAGCAACCTATTTGTTAATGATGTATCTATAGATAAGTATAGAAGTAGCAGAAGAAAGAAATTCCAGTAAGTGTCAGATTAATGATGAAAAAAGTATGTCACAAAGCATACGTGGGTTTGTAAAGGCGAAGTAGCGTATATACGCGGAAAAGTACGTACCAAGTAGCGTATGCCTATTTGCGCTCTAAATTTATAAAACCAAGGGGCATTACCATGGTTTTGGCACATTGTATTGAGTGCTATATTATCTATTTGATCCCATCCAAGAATACCATCAGCGGTTGAGTGGTTTTGACTCATGGTATTGATAAAGGTTAAAACTATTTAAGGAGAAGAAGATCATAGTGCAAGGTGTGCATGAGTAAGGGTTGTTGATGAATAAATATCTCTAAGGAATATCTACATGGATGAACTCTGATCTTAATTCATACATCTGAATATATGATGCACCCATGGATCTGATGATGGTTCAAGATCTCTAGATCTGATGATGATGAATCTCTAAGATGATCTGCAGAAGAAGAAATGGTGAAGATCTGGTGCAAAGTCTGCTGAAGGTAATGAAGAAATCTGGGTAATTTTATAGATCTGGTCTGTTCTGCAAATTTTTCCATTTACAGATCTATACGCTAGTTTTTTTTCGGCAAAAGCGGGTGTATACGCGGGTTTGGTTAATGAAAAGCGCGTATAGGGTTTTTCTGAAAAATAAAATACACAGATGTATACGCGGGTTGGTGTGCAAGAAAGCGCGTATGTACGTGGCTTCAGTAAATAAAAGTGGCATATGCTATTTGAATTAATGAAGTTCAGGGTTGATTTTGTATCTGCATATCTATTCTGAAGTCTAGGTTATTTCTGATATTCTGGTTACAGCGGTCTCATTGTTCTGTTTGAATTTTTGGGCAAAGTATGTTTGTTGATGATAAGTGAAGGGTTGTGTTGAAGCTGTTTGATCCAATATGAAAATTGATGAAACGTGGTCTGCAGTGGGTCTGAAGTTTGAAGCCTTCAGTATGGAAGTAGAAGTTTTCAGCCAGTAGAAGCTGGTGTTGGAATCAAGGGGTCGAAGCTCCCTTCCAGGAGAGGCTGGTAAACGAATTCAGGGGGTTGGAGCTCCCTTCCAGTTGCAGCTGGAAAATGAGAGAAGGTTGCAACCTTCTGCAGGTAGAAGCCTGCGTACTGATATGAGTCTGCATCAGTACTATGTTGTAAAAGGTTTTCTAAATAATAAAGATTGAAGACAGAGACGACAGCAGCGGTGGTTTTCTCCCGAATTGGGTTTCCACCTTAAATCCTGGTGTTCATGTGTGTTGCTTATGTGTGATTATTGTTACTGCACATGCTTACTGCTTACTAAACATCTGATGAATGAATGATGCACTGATCTAAGTAAAGAATTACATGCATAATAAGATCTCTGGTAATACGCAAGTTTTCTTAAGGATATCCGCGTGTATACGCGAGTTGGGTTCAGTAAAGTAGCGTATGGGTTTTAGAGAAAGAAAAATTAATAAGTATTCAGTCAGATCTAAATACTGATTCACCCCCCCCCCCCCCCTCTCAATATTTTTCCCAACAATGTTTGAATTCCAGATCTTTAATCCTTCCAAGTTTTGTTTTAATTTCTATTATTTTCAGTTCATGTGTAGCTTGTCTTCATACCATTGACCCACAACAAGCCAGACAGTCTAATCCTCGTTTGACTGTGTTTTTCAATTTTTGTCTTAGAATATAGAGAATGAAAATCTGTTAGACTGTTTAATCCTGACAAATATTAGATTATGTAGAGAAACTTATGAGTTCAACCACTTAATTTGGACTCATGGAGAAATAAGGATAACATTAGATAAGTTTATTTTTCTATTTGCAAAATAAAATGTTGTAAATATTTTTCTAGTCCAAGTGCACTCAAAGGAAGAAAAAATGCTAGGATAGTAGGAATGGGTAGGTAGAGATGTTTTTTTGAAGAATGACAATTTTTCAGGTTTCTGCAAAGGTTATCAGATCAAAGGAAGACCAATCAAGGAAAGAAAAACTGATGCCTAATGGAAAGACATTGGTCTATTGAATACAAATATTACTGAGGTTCTAGACACCTAAAGGGCAAGCTATCCTCCCCAAGTGGAGCCACTATTAGCCACCTATAAATTCTGAAATGCTAAAGGGTGACTAAATCTGTGTTGAAGCCTTCAAGAGATTTATATCCTTTGAAAATATATCATCCTTTAAGCCCTATGTTTGTCCTATCTTGGAGGTTCATCTTCACTATTGTTTCCATCTTAAATCCATGGCGATTCACCACAGAAAGCTATTCCAAAGGCCACTGAAACTTCCCATGTCCACTTATTTCCCTTCATTTTCATGAAGCCTTCTTTCCATCTTTTAACCCTCCATTTAGCCCGAAAGGCCTAAAATCCCCTTCAAGCCTTGTGAAATCCATTTATAAGGTTTAAAACCCCATATTTACCCCTATCGGAACCTCCATTTTCCTCAAAATACCCTTAGAAATCCTTTAAAGACTTCATTTTTCACTAAGGCCTTAAGCCCCTTTCGGCCTTGGCCCTAGCCCCTATTCTCCATAGAACCTGTGCTACAACCAAGTGCTAAGGCCTAATCATAATCGAAAAAACTCATGCCTCTTTTATTTTTCCCCAAAATTCCCAATGCGATGAGCCCTCTCCTCCGATCTTCTGATCTAATCTCGACCGTCGAATCCATAAGAACCGATGGCTGAGATTTAATTGTGCTCTGCTTATGAGCCCATCACCAATGCCCATCGATTCAATCCTGACTGTTGATCTCTCCCGATCCAATGGCCAATGCTTAATAACACATCGCAAAACCAAAGTCCCATTCACTTTTCCTCCTCTGATGCCGATCCTCCGATTTAATCTCGGTCGTTGAATCCATAAGAACCAACGGCTAGGATTCAATCGCGCTTCGTTCGCAACCCCCGTCATCACATCCGCTGATTTGATCTAGACCATTGAATCCACAAGAACCAATGGCCAGGATCTCATTGCACTCCGCCCATGACCCTTCACCATCACGACCTCTGATTAAATCTCCACTGTTGATCAAGTTAGATCGGACGGTCCACATTGCTTCTAATCATCAAACCCCACCCGTCTCATTTATCTCCCATCGACTGATCTTGACTATCCATTCCCAAGATCCAATGGTTAGGATTTAAACTCCCATTGACCCTAACCATATGTTCTTCCCACGCACATTACTTTCTATCGCATTTATTCTACACCATCCAATCAACACATCACGATTAGACGACTGACATTCCTTTTTGCAAAACTTTTATGCCCGAAATTGGCGGTTTTAGGAGGGATAGGTGTCAAAATTTTTATCATATCACATTTTATTTGGCAATACCACCCCCCCCCTCATTTTATTTTGCGAAAACCGCTGCCAGTTTTCTACCTTACCACCTACCCTCCACAACATCATTTCCACTTTTAATCTTAGCCGTTGATCTCTGAGATCGAACGGCCCACATTTACATGAAGACCTCTCTCATTTTATTTCCATCTGACCTCTCAATGATTCCATCGAGTGATCCCCACCTTCAATTGTCCTAATCAGACGGTTCTGATTCAATCTCGCCCCGTCTGCTCTCCATTCATCCGATCTTTCAAATAAGCCCATCGAAAGATCTCCACCGTTATTTGTTCTAATTCAATGGCCCACATTATATCGCATTTTAATTTCATTCTCCATTCATCTAACCTCGCCAATGACTTCATTAACCAATCTCCACCATTGATCATCCTTATCTAACGGTCCACGTTCATCCTCACGTCCAAAACTCCAAAGCACCTAGTTAGCTGCTCTGCCAGGTTTTTCATCCATTTTCTGCTGCAATCACTTTCTTCCTCACTACTCCTCCACCACCCCAGAGCCTTTGCAAGTAGTCTAACCAAGATGCATGGATTTCTTAACATTTTTATGGTATTTTTGCAGGTTTTTTAATGGCAGATGAAGGAATTAAAGTTTTACAGTCACAAAGGTGACATAAAGGTTTAGATGGCAATCTCAGGGCCACAAAACAACATCAAAGGGTATTAATACAGGAGTGGATCGAGAAATCAAGCAAAGTTAAAACATAAACAAAGTTAAAACAGGTTGAAGTACAAAGAGATAGAGTAGTTATTAGTACAGAAGGTTGAATGACGCAGATGTAGCCCATCTCCATTCTTAAAGGCCTTCTAAGCAGTTATTTCACCACGGAAGCTACTACAAATTGTCAGAAGAAGTTATTTCAAAGTATGGGCATCCTCATAGCCCATTCTTCACTTAACTCACACTAAGAAGATAACAGTACCATTCCAGATGGTTTTTCCTCTCAAGGATACCCTATGGGTGATTTCTATCATATCAAACTCGTCTCAACAAGCTACAAAGTTATTAATCCTGTCTGAATTTAATGTTATGTTTATGAAATAGCGTGGAGCATTTGAATTCTCTCTCCTATCTCTGAATGATCATTTAACACTCTCCTCACCTACTTTTCCTCATTTTTCCTATAAATACTCTTCGAAGTCTCATTGTAAAAGGTTGGGATTTTGTGAATTCTAAAGTAATACATATCGCTGCTTTGGTGTTCTGAAAGAGTGTGGTAGTCTCTGTGTTTTCTATTGATGAAGGAGGCTGGACCATTGGATCCCTAAGCCTGGTTATGGTGAAGTAATATATAGTGTTAATGTTATTTCTCGCTTATCACTTTGTTCTGTTATGCTTTGACTTACAGTTGTATAAAAAGTTTAGATAGAGAAATGAATCTTAGAAGCACCTCTGACCTATTTATCATTCATTGTTTATATGTTTTTTGCTACTGAATATGACAGGGTAGTCTAATAGCTCTCTTGAATATTTAGTTTGTTTTATTTCAAAAATGGTTAATTCAGTTGTGCTAAAGAATGTTTAGGCGTTCCCTCTTTCTTTACCACTGAATATTACATCTGAAATTTCCCTTTAATTATTAATTCTTGCAATTCGACAGAGGAACTTGTTTCAATGATACCCTCTGTTTGTTATTGTAAATTTTGTGTTAAGTGTCCCTATAATTGCAGTCCTAGTTGTCTAGGGCGTTCCCCGAATCCTATAATTTATTTAAGAAGGTTTAGTCTACATTTCTCTTTCCTTTGAGTGTTTATATTGATTAAGTCTTAAGCAGTGAGCTTACTGGAGGAAATAGGGCGTACCCCGAATATTTTAAGCCATTGTGAAAGGGTTTAGCTTGTCTTCACTCTTAGTCCTTAATTTTCATCCCATTTCACCTATATTATTCAACAGATCTTTGACCAAGTTAGATTTTCCCTTTGGTTTCCCTTCCTTCTCAGCTAGAACTTTTGGGACTTTAACATGACTCCATTTCCCAATGGCTTGTAGATTCCCATGCTCTATCTATCCCACATGAAACACACTTGTCCAACCAAACAACAAAACAAACAACCCTGCACATCATAACTAGCCTAAGACCTTAAATTGAACTTTAAAGATACATTATTCCTAACCTTTATAGAGAGATCCCTCTCTGGATCTAGGAGGGCTAGATCCTGAGATCCCAAAGCGGTTATGATGTTGTCTTGTGTTTTGGTTAGCAAATATACCAAAACAGAGGAACCCCAACAAGTAGTACATATGGAGGGTGCGCTTGCGAAGCTTGGGTACTTGCACTGACAAAGGATTTTGTTAGGAGGTCAGTCTAGCTATTTTTGCTACCTTCGCTAATAGGCCTGGGGAATAATTACCCCAGACTATTCTCAGAAGGTCCTCTTATTCTCTATCATGTATTTTGGTGTCTGATCCTAATAACTCGGAGAGAAAATACCTAAAGGTTGCTTAACTGCTCTATCTTAGGGACATTTTGTAGAGATTTCTCTTTTCTCCTATATTGCCATATCCCCATAACTTTTTTAGTCTAGAATTAAATATCATAATTATTAAAATTTGCTAACCGATCGATTCATAAATCGAGGAGGCTTCGTGGGATTTCTCCTGTGAGTGCTAAGCCTTCTTTAAGAAGGCGTAGGAGTAATTCTACTAGTGATTTTCATCTAGTATTTGCAAATTCATTAGAGAGTGATCGTCTGCTTGGGGCTATTGTTTCTGTGGGTAGTTCTACTACTTATGGTGATATAGAGAGGAGTACTCAACTCATCTCTCGAGTCCTTTTTCTGGCAGAAGAGGTTGAGGTGGAAGAGATTCTTGAACCTCTAGTCACTCCTTCCTCTCCTCTTCATACTAGCTTTCCGGACATTCAATTATATGTTGGGCCTCTGTCTCAAAGACAGGCTAGCCCCCATATTTATCCTTTTATTTTTATGGCAACAACTGGGAACACAACTTTGGATATGAGCACTTCGAGTGTGCATACTCATCTTTCGGCTGAAGGAGGAGGTACCATTTCTATTTCAACTATCACTTCCAGTGCCTCAATTTTTGGCTCTACATCCATTCTTTCTATGAGTTGGGGAACCCAAGCATTTTCTTCCTATTATAGTACCTTTTATTTTAGAATACCATCTAGTGCAATTCCTTCAATTTCCTTCAATTTCCTCTTTTTTTTGTCTCCACATGTATGTCTTCTATGTCTACAGGATCAACTTATTTTCATCATTTCCCCTACAGAAGTGGTCATATCCCTCATTCGAACCCTTCCTTAGGATCATTTCCTTTCTCCTCTCAAGTTCAAGGTTTCAATCCTTCTCTCTGTTATCCTCCTATATTCTACAGATTTCAGTAGATGACTGTGAATGTTCTATAAACACCTAAAGATAGAATCATTTTCTCATCAGCTATCTCTAGAGGCCTCATTGCCTTCATCATCCTAAAAAAGACTATTTTTCACTAAGCCTTCTTATCTTCATGCCTCATTAAATGTTCACCCTGCTACTCTAAAAAGGAAACTCCATTTTTCTAGGCCTATTTCCCTCATTCATCATCCTAACTACACCCTCATTTTTATCTTCCCCCCCCCTCTCAAAAACCCCCAAAATCCCCCCTCATGCTTCATTTTTTGCTCAAAACCCTTAAGACAAGGTAAAAAAACCCCTTCTCATTGTTTTATTCCTAACTATCTAGACCTATTGGAAACCTTAAAAAGCACATAAAAACTATGTTTTTATGCAAAAACCCACTTTTTGTATATAAATGCCTTAAGACCTTTCGACCTTAAGCCCCAGCCCTTCTACCTAGATGACCCGAACCCCGACCCTCCGCTATTCCCCTAAGCTCCCTCTCCTTCTCAGCCCATGGTCCCCTCTAGCCCC
Source organism: Pinus albicaulis (assembly GCA_034641835.2). Taxonomy (NCBI): domain Eukaryota; kingdom Viridiplantae; phylum Streptophyta; class Pinopsida; order Pinales; family Pinaceae; genus Pinus; species Pinus albicaulis. The sequence continues at coordinate 1,594,653,338 of CM076575.1, read as the reverse complement.
ATGGGACATTTTCCCTTCGCCCATTCTTAAGCCCTTTCCCCCATGAAAAAAAAGCCCCCGACCCTTCATTTCTTCACCCTGCTCCATCCTTCCACAAGCCACCTCCACCATTGATTGGAGCCCCACTCCCCCGATCTAATGGCTATCATCCACTCTCCCCTATGTACAAACAGAACTCCGCATTGAATAAAACGTTCACTACCCTACAAAAGAGCCCACGTCACCACCCGACCCCACCTTACACTCACATCCCTTGCCCCAACCATCATCTGCCACTTGTACTCCAGTACCAAGTTGTGCCCACCATCGAGTTTAACCCATGTCATAGATCTCTTTGCCAGAGATCTAACGACCCACATCCAATATCACGTGGATTTTTCTGCCATGGTTTAATGGCTCATTTCCACTCGAAATTGTAGGTATTTCCCAAGACGCGTGGCAATCGCTGAGTAGAATCACGTTTGTTTGCCCCCAAACTGCTTACCACCTATAATGAACGCGATAAACCACCTAGTTTTCACTAAAACCGCCTTCTTCCATTTTCGCGCCATAATTCAATTTTTTCCTCCTATCACTTGGTTCCACCTCTGGAACCTCTCCTCTGCATTCTCCCCTTCGTCTGCAAACACTCCTCTAACTATCATAATCCCACATGAACCCCTAAAATGTAGTAAATCTGCCACTCACAGGTTTTAATTAACAATTTTTTTAATTTTGTAGATTTAATGGTAGATAAAGGCCAGCAAGGTTCCCCCACAGTCCATAAGGGACAATTCAAGTCTTGGATGACATTCAAGGGGACTTAAGACAGACAAAGAATATCATAGGACCATCTCGAAGGTGCGATCGAAGATGAATCATGATCATCAGTCAATCATGAACCCTCCAACACAAGAAAGAAATGTATTCCTATGCACAGTAAACAAAAGTAGTCAGAAGAAATCAGTGAAAGAAACAAAGAACAAAATATTAAAGAGCTAAATCACCAATCAGAGCTTCTTTAAGAAAGGATAAGGAAATATTAGTTTTTTTTTCACAGTGATTAAAGGTTTAAAAATAAAGAAATGAAACATTTGTTTAGAGCATAAATAGAGAAAGATAGTGAGGCAGATTAATTAAAGATGAATCAAGGTTAAAGCCCTAAAGAACAGTTTACTGGTTAAATCAAGGCAGATTAACCCAAAGACAACCTCAAGAAACTCAACAAAGGAGAAATTACTTCTCCAAAGACAAATTTTCCACCTACAACATCGTTTCTTTCCACAAAGGCATCAAACAGTTATTACTCAGTCAGAGATATTTTGAAGCAGCTCAACAGTTATTACAAAGTTATTACCAAGCCTTATAAAGTCAAATATTTCAGCTCAATTAACTTAGAAGTTAAGACATAATTTATTATTCAGAGTAACTCTTTCAGATATTTTTTCCTTGGGCCTTACATGGTCTCAAAGGTCCAAAATCATTAACTCTATAATAAATAACATTTATACACCCTAGCTTAGTAGCACCTCCTCATTTTTCATATATATATTGCATATGAGCTTCATTGTAAATGTTGGTTACTTGATGGTTTTTGTAGTTATTTTTGCTGTTGAGCTAATTGAGGAATGTTAGACTAAAGCGAAGAAAGCTCTGAGTTGTAGAGAGCTATTGTACATGGAGTGATGTAACTGGTTTGATCATCAATAATAAAATCATGTTCACAGGATCATTGAGCTATATCAATGGTGAATTTTTTCTAATTTTTATTGTTTCTTCTTATGTTTGTCATTATGTTCATCTTTCTCTAAAAAAGGAGCAGAAGTTTTAGATTAGGAATTGTTGTTTTAGAACCCTATTTCTGTCTGTATTCTTTATGTTTATGTTTTCTTCAGCACAGGTTTGATTATGAGATTCTTAATTTCCTTCTAATTTTATCTAGCTTGTTGTCTTGGGAATGATTCAATAGAGTGAAACCAAGGAAAGTATGGTGAGCCCATGTTCCTTTGAGTAAGACTTGAGATATTGTTTTTTAGGACCTTTCTTTGAAGTACACTTATTAGAGTCTGAACCACTGAGGTTTAAGTTATGCCCTACCCTCTGGACTGTCTTGAAATGTTGCTTCAAAGAGTCTTTTAAGAGTTTTTCAAAAGAAGATTAGATTATTTCTGTTTGATTTTAGACCACTCTTGCTGTTATATTATGTGTTTTATTTGTTCGAAAGTAGTTCTTGAGTTGCTGGATTGTTGTCTTAGAAGTTTTCCTGTTAAATTTTGTCCAAAGAGGATTATGGTTTGTCCTACAATTTGACTTGCTCGAAACAGTTACTTTGAAAGGCTTTTCTTGTTTAAGTAGAGCTAGAAGATTCTTAACTGACTATAGCTTTACTTCTTTCTCAACTTCTTATTGTTTCATACCAGAAACTAATCTAAATAATCCACTTGATATAGTTAGCTTGCCCTATGAGAGCCCTTGCAGAGTTGATGAACAATTAAACCCTTTTATGACTCCATTGCCCAATGAATTTATGTTTTATCACAGTTTACTTGTTCAACTAAAACATTTTCTCAATCAGTCACACCATTAATCTTCAAATATATCATTTAATCCAACCAAAACCTAAAAAAGTCCTTAGAACTTAATACCTAGCCTAAAATATTAAAACAAATAGCACACATATAAATCAATAAAAAACACCTTAAACAAAGAGATCCCTCTCTGAATCCAGGAATGCTAGGTCCTAGGATTCCAAGGCAGTTCTGATGTTGCCCCTGCAGTGTTTTTTTCTTTCCAATCTAGCAAATCACAGGTAGCCAACATAGTGGTAACCATACTGGGGAACTGAGTAATAAAAAATTCAAATTCACTCAAAACTCAAAAAACCTCATTATTTTAAGATGAATCAAGTGTCACCCATGATTGGTTCCTGATTCTTGATGGTGGAAAACAACTAGTCCTATAAGACAAGTAAAAATCCTCCACCTAGTGACTCGACTAATTTCCATTGACTCCACTCGGAAACTTACCATTTCATCAAAAAATTCAACAATACCTAGTCAAGAATACTTTTGGATTAAGTATCTCTTTTTCAGTTTGGTTTGTCTCTTGAGATTGTTATACCTCTAAAAAAAATTTTGACTTGTTGGGTCGAAAACCCTGGCTTCTAGAAGGATTCATACTAGATCCCATCCTAACCCAAATCCTCCACCAATAGTTGATAATCCTGACAGCATCCTTAGGATGTCTCCTACACCTAAAAATCCAACTATTTTCAGACCCATCCTAAGAGCAAGTTCAGTCCCTGAAAATCTTATGAACTTGTAGAGTACCCAAGTTGACTTACCTCATATCAGAAGCTTATCTAGAACCAAGTCACAAAGTGGTATAGACCAGATAAAACTTGAGCTTGAAGACTCACAACAAAGTAGTAGTAGGAAATCCTCTCCTTCCACTGCTCCAGATCTCCATTTTCTCCATAACTTTGGCTTATCCCATCCTAAATCTGCTCAACATCACCCAGTTGGGCCAAGTACTTTAGCTACATCCACCCATACATCGACTGTTCAAACCACTCCACTTCATCACCTTCCTCCACTTGTTAACCCCCCATTGTTTCCATAAGCTCATATTATGGCAACATGGTATGCTCCCTTAGTCCTTCCTTTACCTTTAGTTGCTCTACCACAGGACCATCAGTGCAAGATTCCATTATATGATGTCAGTTAGTTCTACTAAAACTCAACAACATGTGGATAGAATGAATGATTAATTTGACAGACAAGAAATAGATGATGAAACTATAAAACTTAGAATGTTTGCTCAAAGCTTAGGGGGAGAAGCAAGAAAATGTTTCAAAGGCTTAACCCCTAATAGTATTAATGATCTTCCTACTTTCCATCAATTATTCCTAAACAAATGGGAATTCAAGAGAAACCCCCTTAAAATCTTGTCAGAATACAATGATCTTCAAAGAAATACGGGAGAGAGTGTCCAAGATTATTGCACTAGACAATAACATTTATAATGCACTCCATCCACAAATGAAACCCCCACAAGGCTTAGCCGTAATACAGTTTCCTGAAGAATTTGACCTAGACATGTGTTATTAGTTAAGTGAAAGAGAACCTCCCACACTAGAAGATATGCAGAAAGGGGCACTAAGTGTAGAAGCTAACATAAATGCCAGAAGGGCTAGATTGAAAGAAGACAAAAAGGTTACCTACAAATATGAAGCAAGACATTCTGCATTAGACTCCAAAATTGATAATTTAGTTAGAACCATGTAAATGATGATGGAAAGAATAAACATGAATGAGAGAGCTTATCCTAAAGAAAACCAAACAGCTCCTCAAAAAAAAAAAAAAAAATCAGAACCAAAACTTTAGAAGGAATCCCCCTCAAATTAGACAAAGAGGCCTTGATTAGAAAATTTGCATCCTTTCCAACTGAATTATGCTGATGAAGATGAGGGAGTGATTGAAGAAATAGAGGGAAATCACATAAACTTATTGGGAGTAAACTATGAGGATATTGTTTTCCTTAATGAAGAAGAACAAGGCATATTCACACCTTATGATGAGGAAATCCCAGAGTTTGAAGACTACAAACAAGGCTTTGAAAATGCTATAATGGAAGTGCATAGATAGTATGACATTAGGAATAAAAAGAATCAATAAATTCCGAAGAAGAAAACCTCTGAAATTTCTACTAAGAGCAATTCTGAAAACATTTCTAAGAAGACAACAAAAAACAATAAAACAGTGGCTAAAAGTTCTAATAAAAACAAAGGAAAAAACACCCAAATTTATGACAAACATAGTGGTGGACAAAGTAGCACTAGCAACTCAGCTAATGCTCTTGGTAAAAAAAATTTAACTACTGTCCATAATAAAAACCAGCAAGCTAAATTTGCTGAGAAAATAGTGACTAAGAAAGATGATCTAAACATTTTAAGAACTCATATACCTTTCAGCATAGAGGGTGAAATTGTGAAAATCAAGATCCCTGTCCCTCTTACTGAACTAGCCACCCAATATGTATATAAAACCCAACTTTTAAGATATTTAAACATAGGAGAACAAAATGATTTTGTCAATGTGACTCATGACAAGCCTGAGCTTCTGTTTGGACCAAAAGTATAAGGAAAATTTCAAGAAGGAGGTGTTCATCCCTTTTATGTCAGTATAAAAATCCATGATAAGACTTTACAGAATGCCATGCTTGACTCAGGAGCCTCCCATAACCTTATTTCTAAAGTAGTGATGGAAAGACTAGGGCTTGAGATAGTTAGACCTTACAAATATTTATAATCCTCTGATTCTAGTAGAGTTAAATGTCTAGGCCTAATAAAATATCTATGTGTAAAATTAGCACAATTACTAGCCAAGAGCTTAGTAATGGACATTGTAGTGGCTGATAAAACTCCTAAGTATGGCATTCTCCTTTCAATATCATGGGGTGTCAAACTTCAAGGTACCCTGCAGATGGATATGACTTATGCAACCATCCCTGTCTTTAGTCAACCAAGAAGGCTATATAGGGAAACACACATGAAATACATGGTTGGTAGTCAAGAAAGATGAGACAAATCCCCTCTTTATTCTATTCATAAAGACCTTGACTCATTCATTCTTTACAATGATGAAAATGTTAATGAGCAAGAAGAAGTAGGTGACAAACTAAAGATAGGAAAAGAGCGAAAAAAGGAGAAAAGGCCAAAATAGTTTGCTAGTTCAGAGAATTACAACAAACATGAGGAATATCCTAGGCATTAGATCAGTAACCAACATAGTGTTTTCCATGAGAAATAAATAGACAATCCTCAACGCAATGGAAATAATGAGGAACAAGACAAAACTCAACATATTTTAGACCCTAAAGAAAAACATAGTGGAAGCTATTACAAATATACCAAAGAGGACAAAAAAGACTTTAATGACAAATCTGACCACGAACCTCTTTGGATTATGAGTTTTGGTGGGTCTTGTAGCAAAACTAGTTCAGGAGCAGGCATATGGGTGCATAAGACATAAAATAATCATGTTGAGGGCCATTCATACAAGCTAAAATTTCAATGCACAAATAACATAGTGGGATATGAGGCTCTCCTCTTTGGACTATGATTATTGAGAAAATTAGGAGCCAAGAGGATAACTGTCTATGGAGACTCATAACTGATTATTAAAGAAGTGAATGGAGAATATATTGCCAAGCATCCAAGATTACAAGCTTATAGAGATGATGTTGTAGAACTTTTAAAAACATTCACAGAATATGAGCTTAATTTTTCCCCCAAAAACCAAAACATTCTTTCCAATGGTTTACCATTTGCTGCTAGTAAATGTATAAAACCTTATGAAAGCAAACAATATATAATCCAAGTTAAATATAGGCTAGCAGTCCCTGATAATATCAAATATTGGCAAGTGTTTGAAGGAGATAAACAAATAGAGGATTTCCTATAGTCCAGAAATGGGTTTGAAATTCCAAATTCAGAATCAGAGTATGAAGAAGATTGTCCTACTAAAGAGAAATATTATGAGGAAGAAACTCCTAACATTGCTGATGTAAAGATGCTAACTAGAGAACATTCACATAAAATAGAGTTGAGCACTAATTTAGAACAAGAAGACTTTGAAGTGTTTCAATCTCACAATAATCAATTACCAAAGGGACAGGTGCCTCTAGAAGAATTGTTTGACTTTAATGATGTTGCGAAAAATCCTAAAATGGAACCCACTAAAGCTGGAGTAGAAGAGTGCAATATAGGTCATAAACTTAAACCCAAGATGATCAAATTATCCAAAACACTGCCAACTCATATAAAACTGAAAAACCTTGACCTTTTTAGAGAATTTTTTGATGTGTTTTCTTGGATTTATGAGGAACTAAAATCATATGATATAGAGATAATCCAGCATAAGCTACCCCTCAAAGAAAATTAGAAACCCTTTAGACAAAAATTGCAGAGAATAAATCCTGTGCAATTACCTCTAGTTGAGAAAGAAATCAAGAAAATGTATGGTGTTGGAATCATAGTCACAGTGAGATAGTCAGACTGGGTATCCAATATTGTATCTGTGAGGAAGGAAACAGAAGAAATAAGGCTTTGTATAGACTTTATAAACTTAAACAAAGCCTCTTTAAAGGACAACTACCCCTTGCCCAAAATGGATCATATTTTATAAAGGGTAGTAGGTTCCAAAAGAATTTCTTTTCTAGTTGGATTTTCAAGATACAATCAACTGTTAGTACATCCTGATAATCAACTTAAAACAATCTTCACTACACCTTGGGGTACTTTCATGTATGTGAAAATTCCCTTTGGTTTAATGAATGTTGGTGCCACATTCCAAAGAGCCATGGGTATTGTTTTTTCAAAAGAGATAGTCTTTTTCATTGTGATATACTTAGATGACATTACCGTATATTCCAAAATAGATGAAGAACACCTCTTTCACTTAAGAAAAGTATTTGAAATATGTAGAAAGTATGGTATATCCTTAAACCCCAAGAAAAATTTATTTGGCCTCCAAGAAGGTAAACTTCTGGGCCATATTATATCTGAAGGGGGAATAAGAATAGACCCCAAAAGGATGGAAGGCATATTGAAAATTAGCCATCCTAGAAACATCAAAGAACTATAATATTTCATTTGAAGGATTAATTTCTTAAGAACATTCATACCAAACTTAGTTGAACTCCTTAGAAACATAACAAACATGCTTAAAAGGAAAAGATGAGTTAAATGGACCATTGAAGCAAAGAAATCCTTTGAACTAGTTAAACAAGCACTCACACAAACACCAGTTCTCATTAGCCCTGATTTCAAGAAAGATTTCTTAATTTTTTTCTTTGCATCAGAACATACAGTTGTTGTTGTCCTACTCTAGAAAAACATAAAAGGACACGAGAAGCCTATTGCATTTTTCAGCAAGGCCTTAAGAGATGCACCTCTAAAATACAACATAATGGGAAAACAGGCTTTTTCCTTGATCAAAGCCTTGAAGGACTTCAGAGTTTACATTTTACACTCACACATCATTGCATTTTTCCCACACATAGTTGTCAAAGACATTTTCACACAATATCTTGATGGAAAAATAGGAAAGTGGATTGTTGTGATATTGGAATATGATATGGAAATTAGACCCACTAAACTAATAAAGGGACAAGGACTTGCAAAACTAATGGCTGAATCAAACCTCCAAACCTTAGATATGAATATGGTTGATGTTTTAGAAGAACAAGAAGAATGCACAACTCCTCCTGTTAAAGAAGTGTTGCTGAAATCACTTTGGTATGCTGATATTTTGTATGTGTTTTAATACCTTAATGTTCCTTCTGTTTTATCTAAGACAAAGGCAAGGTTTTTAAAGTTAAAATTTGTAAACTACTTCATTATAGATAAATGGTTATATTGTAAAAATTCTAGTGGTATATTGCTTAAATCTTTTCCTGAGAATGATGCAGAGAATATCAAGCATGAATTTCATGAAGGAGAATGTGGAGCCCACCTCTATTGGAAAGCAACTGTTAACAACATCCTTATATTTGGTTACTACTGGCACACCCTCTTTCAATATATCCATAAAATGGTAGTTTCCTACCACAAATGTCAAATATTTGAAGGCAAAAGAAAGCTCTTACCCTTACCTCCGCATCCTATCTCTGTTGAAGCTCCTTTTCAATAGTGGAGCCTAGACTTCATTGGGGAAATCCATCCTTCTTCATCTTCCCAACACAAATGGATCCTCACAGTAACTGATTACTTTAAAAAATGGATAGATGCCATCCCTTCTAGAACTTCCACTGATCTTGTCATCATCAAATTCCTTGAAAACCATATTTTGTCTAGATTTGGCTGTCCTATGAAGATTATCATAGATAATGCAGCTACATTTAGATCCAAGAGAATGGTAGAATTTTTCCACAAATATTAGATCACATTGGGTCATTCCACTGCTTAGTACCCACAACGTAATGGGTTGGTAGAATCCTCAAACAAAAGTCTGATAAACGTCATCAAGAAATTGTTGGAAGGGAATCAAAAGTCATGGCACAACAAGCTAGTACATCCATTATGGGCTGATAGGTAAACATGCAAGAAATCAATTGGAATGTCTCCCTACCAGCTAGTTTATGGAGCAGATGCAATTTTCCCAACAATCCTAAGAGTGTCAGCCATGAATCTGATCTAAGAAGTACAGTCTGAAGAAAATGACATGGTTATAAGGATAAATCATACCATACAGTTGCAAAAAACAAGAGAGGAAGTCTATAATAGAACACAACAAGTGTAAGAAAACATCAAGAAACTATTTTAAAAAAAGGACAAAGGAAAATGACTTCAACATTGGTGACAAAGTGCTCAAATGGGATTCTAGAAGAGAAAACAAAGGAAAACATGGTAAGTTTGAAAATCTGTGGAAAGGTCCCTATATTATCCATTCTGCCAGAGGAAACAATGCATTTTTCTTATAGCAAATGGATGGAACAGAACATTTTGGAGATCATGTCAATGGCAGGATGCTCAAACAGTATTTCCATTAGTAATGTCAAGTTTAAAGCTTTATCCATTATATATGACATTGTTTAAAGGATAAAATCAGAGAAAAGATAAGTACAAAAAAAAAAATTGAAAGCAAAGAAAAAGAGGGCAGAAAAAAAAAGGTACAACCCATACCCAAAAAATAGTACTTCTGAAAGTGTGCAAGTCTAGATGCCACTGCTGATTCAAAAAATGGTACCTTGTTCAGTCATCTACCCTAATCATGGCTGAACATTATTTACATTTCTGTTGAGAAGATAGTAGAAGTAATTATTGTCAAGATTATTTGAGACTTGACTAATCAAGAAGAGAGATTAGAGAATAAAAGAAATTGGTTTCAAAGCTCAAAATATGAACCAAGAAAGAAGAGAGGGATAAAAAGAAAATTTTAAATTTTAGCCCTCCAAGTTTTGTGTTGAAAGGTCTGCAAAATAAATTATGTATGAAGATTTGTACAAAGTGTCACCACCTATAACAAATCAAGTTGTCTAATCTTGATTTGGCTATGTTTTCAATTTTTCTATTTTGGATTAGAGAATAAAGACTGCCAAACAGTTTAATATTGGCAGCCAAATTGTTTAGGTAGAAATTAAAAGAGGTCAACTGTTTAATCTGAACTCTTGGAAGAAATAAGGATAGGAATCGATAGTTCATTTCTATTTTCAAAAATAAAAATGTCAAAGAGTTGTCAATCCAAATGCGCTCCAAAAAGAAGAAAAAATGTTGGAATTAGTGTGATTGGTAGGTAGAAGTTGAGTTGGGAATTAATCATGTTATGATTCAGATACTGCAGATCACTTCTTCAAATAAGGTTATCATCAAGTTAAAGGAAATTCTGTCAAGGTGAAAATCAAGGCACTGGTCTACCTCTTCTAGAGATTTATTTTCTGAGGTTCTTAACACCTCCTAAAACAAGCTGCCCTCCCCAGTTGCAGCCACTGTTATCCTCCTGTATTCTACATATTTCACTAGATGACTGTGAATGTTCTACAAACACCTAAATATAGCATCATTTTCTCATCAACTATCTTTAGAGGCCTCATTGCCTTCATCATCCTAAAAATGACTATTTTTCACTAAGCCTTCCTATCTTCGTGCCTCATTGATCTAAGAAATAAACTCCATTTTTCTGGGCCTATTTCCCTCATTCATCATCCTAACTACACCCTCATTTTATCATTTTCCCCCTCTCAAAAACCCCCAAAATCCCCCCTCATGCTTCATTTCCTCCTAAAAACCCTTAAGACAAGGTAAAAAAACCCCTTTTCATTATTTTATTCCTAACTTTGTAAACCTATCAGAAACCTTAAAAAGCATATAAAAACCCCATTTTTGTATATAAAGGTCTTAAGAACTTTTCGGCCTTAAGCCCTAACCCTTCTACCCAGATGACTGGAACCCCGACCCTTTGCTATTCCCCTAAGCTCCCTCTCCTTTTCAACCCATGGTCCCCTCTACCCCCACGAAACCTTTTCCTTTCACTCATTCTTAAGCCCTTTCCCCCATAAAAACAAAGCCCCCTCCCCTTCATTTCTTTACCCCGCTCCATCCTTCCACAAGTCACCTCCACTGTTGATTGGAGCCCCACTCCCCTGATCTAACGGATGTCATCCACTCTCCCCCATGCACAAACATAAATTTGTGTTCAACAAAACCTCCACTACCCAAAAAAGAGCCCACGTCACCACTCGGCCCCACCTTCCACTCACGTCCCTCGCCCCAACCATCGTCTGCCACCTGTACTCCACTACCAAGCTATGCCCACCATCAGGTTTAACCCGTGCCATAGATCTCTTTGTTGGAGATATAATAGCCCACATCCAATATCACGCAGATTTTTCTGCCACGATTTAATGGCCCATTTCCATAGGAAATGGGCAGTATTTCCGAGGACATGTGGCGATCACTAAGTGGAACCGCATTCGTTTGCCCCCAAACTTCTTACCACCTATAATGAACGTGATAAACCACCTGTTTTTTTCCAAATCTTCCTTCTTCTGTTTTCATGCCATAATTCAAAATTTTTTCCTCCTATCGCCTAGTTCCACCTATGGAACCTTTCCTCTACATTCTCCCCTTCCTCTGCAAACACTCCTCCGATTGTCATAAACCCACATGAACCCATGAAATGCAGTAAATCGGCCACTCGTAGTTTTTAATTAACATTTTGTTTATTTATTCAGGTTTAATGGTATATAAAGGCCAACAAGGTTCCCCCATAGTCCATAAGGGACAATTCAAGTCTTGGATGACCATCTAGGGGACTTAAGACAAAAAAAGAAGATCAAAGGACCATATCGAAGGTGCAATCGACAATGAATCATGATCATCAGTCGATCATGAACCCTCCAACACCAAAAAGAAATGTATCCCTCCACACAGTAAACAAAAGCAGTCAGAAGAAACCAATGAAAGAAATGAAGAATAGAGGATTAAAGAGCTAAATCACCAATCAGAGCTTGTCTGAGAAAGGATAAGAAATATTAGTGTTTTTTTCACAGTGATTAAAGGTTTTAAAACAAAGAAATAAAACAGTTGTTTAGAGCAGAAACAAAGAAAGACAATGAGGCAGATTAATTAAAGATGAATCAAGTTTAAAGGCCTAAATAATAGTTTATAGGTTAAATCAAGGCAACTTAACGCGAAGACAACCTGTTGTGTAACCAGCTTCAAAAATAGAAGAAAAGAGATATCAACGCCTTAGAAATAAGCCACTTCGAGGGGGAAACCTCCAATACATTACATAAATGAACAATTCTTGGATGATACAATTTACAAAACCTCCTTTCTATATATAGGAGTCCATGGGGTCATAATGTAATCCTAGCCGACCTAACAATAATAATTTAAGGGCACAATAATAACAAAATGGGGGTTACAAGGGTACAATAATAACAATAAGGGGGTTACACTAACAACAATAAGGGACTATACTAGTAATATAGGGACCTAACATGCCCCTCTCCTTCAAAAAAGTGTTGTCCTCAACGCTTGAATAGCTCTGGGTGCTTCTGTATAAAATTCTCATCCTCCCATGTAGAATCTTCAGTGGGTAAGTTCTTCCACTTGATGAGATACTCTGAAATTGATCGATTCCGTAGTTGTCGAGTTCTTGTTTCCGTGACTGCTTCAGGTTCCAATATGATTTTCCTTCCTCATCAAGTTCTGGAAATATTGTTTGAACTGGAATATTTTCACCTATAACCTTCTTTAAGCATGAAACATGGAAAGCTGGATGTACTCGCGAAGAAGCAGGAAGCTCCAATTTGTATGCCATAGTACCAATCTTTTGCAACACCTTGTAAGGACCATAGTACTTTGGCGATAATTTATTATCCTTCTTTGCTTGCTTGAGGGACATTTGTTTGTATGGTTGGAGCCGTAAAAATACCCAATCTCCTACATCAAAACTTCTCTCGCTACGATGTTGATCTGCCTGTTGTTTCATTCGATTTTGTGCCAAATTCAGGTTATCCTTTAAGAGTTGGAGAACATCTTGCTGATGCTCGATGTGATCTTCCACTGCTTGAACCTTCGAATTTTCCCTTAAAGATGATGTGATGGATGGTGGATGATATCCATAAAGTGCCATAAATGGGCTCATTTTTGCTGCAGTATGGAAGGAAGTGTTATACCACCATTCGGCAAGAGGTAACCACTTGACCCATTGTGTTTGTTTATCAGATACAAAACAACGAAGATATCCTTCCAAACATTTATTTACTATCTCATTTTGACCATCGGATTGAGGATGATAAGATGAGCTATGAGCTAATTGAGTACCCAAACAAGAAAATAACTCCGTCCAAAAATTTCCAGTAAAAATGGGATCTCTGTCGCTCACAATAACCCTTGGACTTCCATGTAGCTTTTGAATTCTGTCCATAAATGTAGTAGCAACTGTACTTGCTTTAAATGGATGAGATAATGCACAAAAGTGTGCATAATTGGTAATTCTATCAACTACCACCATGATGACACTCTTTCCTTCGGACTTAGGTAAACCTATGATAAAATCCATTGAAATCTCCTCCCAACATTGACTTGGAATGGATAAAGGTTGTAGAAGACCCGGGTCTTAATTGTCTCAACTTTATTCTGTTGGAAAACCAAAAATTTCGCCACAAACTTTTGAATATCAGATTTAAGGCCATCCCCAAAAAAAATCTTTCTTCACCCTGTGGTAAGTTTTTAAAAATCCTGAGTGTCCTCCTAAAGGAGAAGTGTGCAATTCCAAAAGAATCTTTTGTTTTAGTTGGGAATTATTACAAAGATATAAGCGATCTTTGTACCATAAGAAATCATTTTTCCAACTAAATGTATCAGATGTACTAGGATCTTGCTGCAACTTTTGAATGAGTGTCCATACATTTTTGTCCTTCTTCCATTCATCTCTTGCTTCGGTTATCCAATCTGGTTGGATAATAGAAATGGCACAAAGCAATGCTTCCACCTCTTCATTGTTTCTTGAGAGTGCATCTGCAACAACATTAAGCTTTCCTTTTTTGTAGATTATTTCAAAGTCATAACCCAACATCTTTGTGACCCATTTTCGCTGCTCTTCTGAAGATAGTCTTTGTTCCAAAAAGTGTTTAAGACTATCATGATCAGTTTTTACCTTGAAGTGTCTTCCCATTAGGTAAGTTCGCCATTTCTTTAGTGCATGCAGTATTGCTAACATTTCCTTCTCATAAATATTTCCTTCTCATAAATAGGTTTCTGTAAATACTTTCCTTTGATTGGACGACTTTCGAAAGCAATGGGTCTTCCTTCCTGCATTAAAACTGCACCAATTCCATTTCCTGAGGCATCACATTCCACAATAAAGGTTTTTGTGAAGTCTGGCGTAGCTAAGACCGGTGCTAGCCACATTGCCTCTTTAAGATGTTCAAAGGCCTTAGTTGCTTCAGGAGTCCATGAAAATGCATCTTTCTTCAATAATGTTGTTAGAGGTGCTGCTATTCTCCCATAATTCTTAACAAATTTGCGATAATAGCCTGTTAACCCGAGAAATCCTCGCAACTGCTTTATTGTCTTGGGGACTTTCCATTCCTTAATGGCTTTAATTTTGTTAGGGTCTACTTTAACACCCTCGTGAGATATAATATGACCCGGATATTCCACCTCTTGTACTCCAAAGAAACATTTGGATGTTTTTGCATATAATTGTTTCTCCTGCAATAGTTTGAGCACCCTGTCAACATGTTCAACATGATCCTTCCAAGACCTGCTATAGATTAGTATATCATCCAAAAATACTAGCACAAATTTTCTAAGGAAGGGTTTGAAAATGGAATTCATCAACCCTTGAAATGTAGAAGGTGCATTGGTAAGGCCAAAGGCATGACCAAAAATTCATAATGACCCTCATGAGTTCGAAATGTTGTTTTTGGAATATCTTCAGTCTTCATTCTAATTTGATGATATCCTGAATGAAGATCCAACTTGGTAAAATAAATTGCTCCATGTAATTCATCCAATAATTCATCAATCACAGGAATGGAAATTTATCTTTAATGGTGAGCTTATTGAGCTCCCTATAATCCGGACACATTCGCCATGATCCATCCTTCTTGTGTACCAATACTACGGGAGCAGAGAAAGAACTTTGACTAGGTTGAATTATACCCGCCTCTAACATTTCTGCAATCATACGTTCAATTTCACTCTTTTGGAAGTAAGGATATCTATAAGGCTGGATGTTTGGAGGAACACTTCCTGGAATCAAATGAATAGCATGATCATGATCACGAATAGGCGGGAGTCCTTTGGGAGTTTCAAACACCTTGGAATGATTGTCCGAGACTTGTTGGAGATCTGCAGAAATAGATGATTTTGATGTTGGAACTTCTAGTGCGCATAATTGTGCAATTACGCTTCGTTGTTATTTATTTAGAAGCTTTGTCATGCCATTAGAGCTTATTACCTTCCTGGCTTCCCTTCAATACCCCATAATTCGACTTCCTTTACTTCTGAAAAAAATTTCAAGAAAAGTTCTTAAAAATTAAAAGCTACCGTCCCCAAAGATTGTAACCATTGTACTCCTAGTACAACATAAGCACCTCCCATAGGAATGGAAAGCATTGGACTAGTCAAAACATATTCCCCCATGGTTAGCTTGATGTTATGGCATTTTCCAGAGAAATTTATAGTTCCTCCATTTGCAACCATCACTTGACATTCTGGTGCTGGGTATAGGAAACAATTTAATTCCTTGGCTACCTTACAATGAATAAAATTATGGGTGCTACATGAATCAATCAACACTATTACCTTTTTCTTCTTGATTTGTCCTTGTATCTTTAGAGTTTGAGGAGTGGTAATTCCTGCCAGTGCATTACACGATATGGTCGGATTCATTTCTTCCTCTTCTAGGGTTGGTTCCTGGTGTATATCCTCTTCTTGTTCATTTTCTTCTTCCTCTTCACAATCTATGTAAATAATTTCTTCTCAGCACACTTATGACCTTTAGTGTATTTGCTATCACAACTGTAGCAAAGCCCTTTTGCTCTTTTTTCTTCCAATTGTTGTGGTGTCAACCTTGTAGGTTGTGGAAATCTAGGCGTAGTAACACTTCCTTCTTTATAGAATTGAGTGGTAGGCTTCCTTGTCGCCATAATTTTACATTCAACTTTTCTTGCCAACCTGAATGCCTTCGCCAATGAATCAGGTTCCAAAACGCGAACTTCATGTTGGATGTTATCCTTTAAAGTGCCTAGGAAGAGATCAATCCTGTGTTCCTCTGTAAGATCAGTTACCCTTATATTCAATTTTTGGAAGTCCTCAATGTGCTGCCCCCCTAAACCCTTTTGTTTGAGATTTATCAATTGGGTAAAGAAGGTGTTGCTCTTTGTATCCTCATAATGTGCTATCATTTCCTCCGTAAAAATTGACCAAGTGACAATTTTTTTACGGGAACAAAGACATCGATACCATACAAATGTATTTTGTTCTAAATGTAAAGTTGCAATGCGTACCTTTTGTGTGTTTTGCACGTTATGGAGATCAAAATATTGCTCCATCTGTAGTATCCATGTTACAGGATCCTTTCCATCAAACTTCCTCATATCCAATTTTGGAATATGGTGGTTCTTCCCGCCAACATTAGAGTTTATGAAATCACGATTAACATTTATTTTGTTCTCATCATGAGGTTCTTCTACTATATTTTCGCCATTAGGAATCATTTCTGGTTTTAAACTTGTCATCAAGCCTTCCATGTATGCTTTTAGATCATTCTTCATGTTTTCCATGTTGTCTTTCATGTCATCAATCTTAGCTTCCATGCCCACTTCCATGCCATCCATCTTAGCTTCCAAACCAATCATCTTAGCTTCCACGCCTTTCTTCAAACCATCCATCTTTGTTTCCATGCCTTTCTTCAAAACTTCCACTTCATTTTTTGTTGTTCTTTGCGAGAGTGAAATTTTCTCTTGTAATTTTGATATGTCATGTTGCCATTCTTCATCTTCATGAGACATAGTAGAGCCTTCTGAAGGCTTAATGGGTGTTGAATTCTTTTTAGGGGCCATTTTAGAATCCAATACTGATATCTATTCTACAATATGCCCTTGGGATCAATTTAACTTGATTATTCAAACAAGACTTGTGCAATTTGAAAAAAATACACACCTTTTTCTTGCTTTTGAGGAGCTCGATATTGAAATTGGATTATTTCTGTGATTGTAGCACTTCAATATCTAAATTTTGGTACCGACGTAGCCCTCTGAATTATCTTTTGAATGCCACAGGTCTGACCTGATTTGGATTCTCCAAGACAAAGTTGTGTCCAATCTCCCACAATGACCTAATTCTGGACTGGTTCAGTAGAGCGAACTTGTACGACTTTCCACGTGTCACTGTTTTGTCCTTTGTCTCTAAAATTGATAGCCAAGAAACTATAGGTTGTGCAATTACAACCAATTTTTACGGCACTCCAATCCAATCCCCAGAGAGAGAGCTATTGAACTTTTCCCACGATCACCTCTTTGAGATGAAATTCAGGAGCCTAAAAAAACACTACCTTCCACAGATCATATCTCCAAAAATATTACAAACCAGGATCTGAAATGTTTTGACGAATTTCCTCAGGATTTCAGCTTCGCACCATATGAATTTCAGATTCTGAACCTTCGTAGAAAAAAATTTATAGCGCAAATTCCACGATGACCTGTTTAGGAGCCTTAAAAAAACCTAACTTCCACAGATCATATCTCCAAAAATATTGCGAACCAAACTTTGAAATTTTTATACAAGCTTCCTCAAGATATTTTCTTCGCACCCTAAAAATTTCAGCTTCTGAAATTTCGTAGAAAAAAAGTTATAGCGAAAATTCCACGATGACCTGTTTGGAGAAGCGAAACCCTAGAATCCAAAGCCTTTGATACCAAATGTTGTGTAACCAGCTTCAAAAATAGAAGAAAAGAGATATCAACGCCTTAGAAATAAGCCACTTTGAGGGGGAAACCTCCAATACATTACATAAATGCACAATTCTTGGATGATACAATTTACAAAACCTTCTTTCTATATATAGGAGTCCATGGGGCCATAATGTAATCCTAGTGGGCCACAATGTAATCCTAGCCGACCTAACAATAATAATTTAAGGGAAAAATAATAACAAAATGGGTTACACTAACAAAAATAAGGGACTATACTAGTAATATAGGGACTTAACACAACCTCGAGAAACTCAAAAAAGGAACAATTACTTCTCCAAAGACAAATTTGCCACCTACAGCATTGTTTCTTTCCACAAAGGCATCAAACAATTTTACTCAGTCAGAGATATTTCGGAGCTGCTCAACAGTTATTACAAAGTTATTACCAAGCCTTAGAAAGTCAAATATTTCAGCTCAATTGACATAGAAGTTAATACATAAGTTATTATTCAGAGTAACTCTTTCAGATATTTTTGCCTTGGGCCTTGCATGGTCTCAAAAGTAAAAAACCATTAACTCTGTAATAAATAACATTTATACACCCTAGCTTAGCAACACCTCCTCATTTTCCATATAAATATTGCATATGAGATTCATTTTAAATGTTGGTTACTTGATGGTTTTTGGACTGATTTCTGCTGTTGAGCTAACTGAGGAATGCTAGACTGAAGTGAAGAAATCTCTAAGTTGTAGAGAGCTATTGTACATGGAGTGATGTAACTGGTTTGATCATCAATAATACAAGAATGTTCATGGGATCCTTGAGATATATCAATGGTGAAGTTTTTCTAACTGTTATTGTTTCTTCTTATGTTTTTCATTATGTTCATCTTTCTATGAAAAAGGAGCAGAATTTTTTGATTAGGAATTGCTATTTCAACACCCTATTTCTGTTTGTATTATTTACGTTTATGTTTTCTTCTGCATAGGTTTGATTAGAAGATTCTTAATTGCCTTCTAATTTTATCTTTCTTTTTGTCTTTGGAATGGTTCAATAGAGTGAAACCAAGGAAAGTATGGTGAGCCCATGCTCCTTTGAGTAAGACTTGAGATATTTGTTTTTAAGACCTTTCTTTGAAGTACACTTATTAGAGTATGAACTAGTTAGATTTAAGGTATGCACTGCCATTTGGACAATCTTGAAATGTTGCTTCGAAGAGTATTTTAAGAGTTTGTCAAAAGCATATTAGATTATTTCTGTTTGATCTTAGACCACTCTTGCTGTTATCTTACGTGTTTTCTTTGTCTAAAAGTAGTTCTTGGATTGCTGGATTGTTGTCTTAGAAGTTTTCTTATTAACCTTTGTCCAAAGAGGATTATGGTTTGTCCTACCCTTTGACTTGCTCCAAACAATTACTTTGAAAGGATTTTCTTGTTTAAGTAGAGCTAGAATATTCTTAACTGACTATAGCTTTGCTACTTTCTCAACTTCTTATTGTTTAATACCACAAACTAATCTAAAGAATTGACTTGATATAGTTAGCTTTCCCTATTAGAGCTCTTTTAGAGTTGATGAACAATTAAACCCTTTTATGACTACATTTCCTAATGAATTTATGTTTTCTCACACTCTATGTAGTTAGCTGAAACATTTTCTCAATCAGTCACACCATTAATCTTCCAATCTATCATTTAATCCAACTAAAACCTAAAAAAGTCCTTATAACTTGATAACTAGCCTAAAATCTTAAAACAAAGTGAAAAAAGATAAATCAATCAAAAACACCTTAAACATAGATATCCCTTTCTGAGTCCAGGAAGGCTAGGTCCTAGGATTCCAAAGCAGTTATGATGTGGCCCCTGCAATTTTTGTTCTTGCCAATCTATAAAATCACAGGGAGCCAACACTCTTGGAGGCCAAAGCTCTAATTATTTTCAAGGATGGAACCCTCCTCTTATAGGTTTGGGAACTGGGAATAATTTTTTCTATGGTCAGAAAGGGAATGTACCTTCCTCATCTATAGGTTCTTCTCAAGGTTTCTCTCCATTTTCCAATGCTTGCAACCCTTACCAAGGGGTTTCATCTTTGTTTAACACTTTGATTGGTGGAAATATCACTATTGATGGTAATCCTATGATGGGAGGGGGTCCTACTCTGAATGCTTCTGGGCCACAAGGGTTCTCTGATGGCTCAAATTTTTATACGAAAAATGCATGGAAGCCTAGTGCTTCAACAAATATAGGGTATTCTTTTCAGAATGTTGGGAATCCTTCCATTGGTGGATGGAATTCTTAAGGTCCTCCATGCTTACCATTCCTGGAAACTTTGAATTTTCCAAATTTATCAAAATTGACTAATGATCCAATTCGATACATCCTGGGTTGGCCTTCGCTCCCTAAAAAATTCCCTTAGATATTCCAAAATTTGAAGGGAAGATTAGTGAGCATCAACCAACCATGTTGCAACTTTCCATTTATTGTGTTCCTCAAACTCCCTCATTGATGATTCAATTGAGTTAAGACTATTGCAGTGAAACTTAACTGGAAACGCTACAAAATTGTACATTGAGCTTACTGGGGGTAGTTTTGCTACATTTGGCAAGTTGGATACTATGTTTCTGAACCATTTCTAGTTTCCTATTCATTATGATGCTGGAAGTGATCTCTTGGCCAATTTCCAGTAGGACAAGGCAATGCACATGTGTGATCAAATTCAGGAATGGAGGAGAAGGAAGAGGCTCATCAAATCCAAAAATTCCTAATTAATTCCTTCTCAAGTGTTTTCTTAAATCCTTATAGCCAAAAATCTCAAAGGATGTATCTCTTTCTGGGGTATTCTCTGAGGAACAGGATATCTTTAGGGCCCAGCCGTTTGAACTGATCTATCCTCAGTCTGTGGTCCATAATAATATTTTTCCGGATGCTCCTTCTTGTAGCCTAATTCGACTTAGCTAAAGGTCAAGATAGGTTATGAGAAATTCAAGGTTATTGAGGAACAATTGTTAAAATTTCAAGAAGACGTGCAATATGCTCTTACAGGTTGAGTAAGAAAAAAATCAAGAAGTCCAGATTCAGAGACATAATACAGAATGGTGTTTTGTATTCCATATTTAAATAGTAAGGCATGAAACAAGCATGATAATACCAATTTGGAGTGAATAACAAACAAGAGAACAAGATTAGGAGAGATCAACA
The DNA here is from genome assembly GCA_034641835.2 of Pinus albicaulis. Classification (NCBI taxonomy): domain Eukaryota; kingdom Viridiplantae; phylum Streptophyta; class Pinopsida; order Pinales; family Pinaceae; genus Pinus; species Pinus albicaulis. The sequence continues at coordinate 1,594,632,230 of CM076575.1, read as the reverse complement.
CTTTTAAAGACTGAATAAAGCTCAGGAAGGATAGCGGAGTTATAAAGGGGCAATGGTGAAAATCAGATAAATTGAATAAGATAGAAACACTTAGAATATTTCCAAAAGAGGTGATAAAACGATGAGGATTGAATCACAAATCTGAAGGGGAAGAGACAAACAACTGAGATGACATCACAAGTTAAAAAATATATCTTGCGATGTGATGAGGAAAAGGGCCATGTGTTGGCATAGCACAATTGCGCATCAACGCTTGTTGAGTTGATGTGTTAAGGGCTTCACAAGTTAAAAAAAATAACTTGTGATGCGGTAAGGATTGAAACTTACGATGTGATAAAGGGAGGATCCATGTGCTCGCATAGCAATCAAGCGCATATCTCACATCGATGGGTTTAGAGTTTAGCATTAATAATTCACAAGGTAAAGTATTTTGGTTGCGATGCAACAAGGACATGAGATGGTAGTGTGAGATGATACAATGGGACTGTTAGATCTTGTGAGGATCTACGATAGAGATTACGTCACAATTTCGCATCAGTGTTTTCATTGTTTTCCATTTAAGTTATATGTTAAGATCACCAATATGTGATGCACCATGATTCGTCACCATATTGTTGGACCCTACAATCACTATTTCGCGTATATGTAAGTGGTTTGAGTTATGTATGATATGTTTTAAATTAAATCATTGTTAATTGTGCGCGTATGTGTGTTGAATAAACTCCAGTATTGTAGACCACTTCGTATGTAAAGGGATTTTATGTGTACCATAACCTAAATTTCAATGGTAATGTTTAAAATGTAGTTTTGTGATGCATTGGGGCCCGATTTCAAATAAAAAATCGCAAGTTTTAAAGGATAACCATGGGAGGTAAGTGATAAAGTCACCAAAGTGCGATGTGCGATGCCAGGTGGGACCTGATTGCATAGCGCACATCACAATTTTTAAAAGATAAGTGTTAAGGAAAAGTTAAATATAAAGAAATGTGAAGTACGATGTTAGCATTGACGTGATGTGGTTCCAAGATGAAATTAAAGGATATCAAGTTCGGGATTATGAGGTTTGTGCACCATTTTATGAAGAAATTAGAAAAACATGGCAGAGAGACTCGGGTAAGTGACCTAATGCAGAGCAAAGGATAAGAGAAGACCAAACACAGTAGGCAAGCGTAGAAGGGGTAGAGTCAGGTAGCAGGTGACATGATGAAAACATTCAAAACACAAAAGCATGGGTAGAGTGAGGTGGAGATGTGCTTATGAAGAATGTTAGGACACCACAACTGAAATGGATGGAGACACATCAACAACAAATCATACTGAAGAAAATGATTATATTGCAAGTGTATTTTTTTTTCGTTGTTAAGATCGAACCTACAATGTTGTCCTCGATTGCAATGTAATAAGTAGTTTTACAGTTTAGGGAGTTTAGGAGTTTCAAGAAGCTAGAGTAGTTACAAACTGCTGTTATTTTTATTTAAGGAAGAGAGAAAGAGGGAGGTAGGGTTTTGAGTTTTGTACCTCTTAGGGATTAGATTTTGTACTTTGTTTTATGATGGGTAAATGAAAGAAGAAGTTTCCTGCAACTGTTCATGGTGATTCGTGTTTCTTGTGCCATTTTGTGTCCCTTCTTCTTTGAATGAAGTGAAGTAAGCAGTTAGTCTCTTAATTACATATGTAAGTAAGATTTAAATAACCTTAATTTGTGCTCCTTCACTCCATCACTTCTCCCTTCACAAATTCTCTCTAAAACTTAAAAGTAATAGATTTTGTGTTTACAACATATTATTTTGAGTTTCCCCTCTCTTTACAAACTCCAGATGAAACATTAAAGTAATATATTCTATTTTTAAAACATATTATTTCGAGTTTCCTCTCTCTCCATGAATTTCCTCTGAAACTTAAAAGTGGTAGATTTTGTATTTACAACATATTACTTTGAGTTTCCCCTGCACTTTTTATTTTCATTCAGATATCAACAATGAATGGAATTATGAAATATTTTAGTATACCAGATCATTATGGGTTTTAGAAAACTGGTCTCCAGAGGGATAGAACAGAGACCTCACGATAAAATCATTTCTGTGACACACTTTTACAATGTCTTAAGCACTGATTCCTTCCACAACCAAGGGATTGTCTCTTAATTTATAACATTTTTTGGCGTCGTTGCTAGCGATGAAGGACACAATGATTTTTCCCTACGTATTGAAATCTATTTCTTTATGCTGAACAAGATTTAGATTGTTAGGTCCCTATATTACAAGTTTAGTCCCTTATTGTTATTAGTGTAGCTCTGTTGTTGTTATTGTTATACCCTTATAACCCCAACATTGTTATTATTGTGCCCTTACATTGTTATTGTTAGGTTGGCTAGGATTCTATTGTGGGCCCATGGACTCCTATATATAGAAGGAGGCTTTGGTAATTTTTATCATCCAATAATTGTTCATTTATGTAATGTATTAGAGGTTTCCCCTTCAAATTGGGTGATTTATAAGGCGTTGATCTCTCTTTTCTTCTATTTTTGGAGTTGGTTTTATAACATTTCGTATTAGAGCTTTGGATTCTAGGGCTTCGCTGCACTAAACAGGTCATCGTGGAAGTTTCACAATAACATTTTTTCTACTAAGGTTCAGAAGCTAAAATTTTGAAAATGTGAATCATAAATCTTGAGGAACCTCCTGTCAAAATTTATGATCTTGGCTCACAATATTTTCAGCGATAGGATCTGGGGAATTTAGGGTTTTTTCATGCTCCCAGGTATAAATTTTCATATAAGAAGATCTATAAGATGATGGTTTTATAGTGTGAAGCCAAAATCCTGAGTAATGGCCTATAAATATTTTAGATCTTGGTTCGTGATATTTTTGGAGATATGATTTGTGGAAGTTAGGATTGTTTCAAGCTCCCAAATTTCATCTCAAAGAGGTGACCATGGGAAAAACGTCATAACTCTCTCTCTAAGTGTTAGATTGGGATTTTGTAAAATGTGGTAGCAAGTAAAAGTATTATATCTTTTTCTATATCAAATTCAGATTTGAAGTAGGAAAGAATGACACGTGGAAATTCGTACAACTTCTCTCTATTGAGCAAGTCCATCATTAGGTCATCATGGGAGATTGAGCATAACTTTGCCTTGAATAAACCAAATCAGGTCAGACCTGTGGAATTCGAAAGAAGATTCAGAGGGATACTTTAGGACCAAATTTCAAATATTGAAGGTCCAAAATCACATAGATAATTCAGTTTCAATATTGAGCTCCTCAAAAGCAAGAAAAAGGTGTGTATTTTTTTCGAATTACATAAGTCTCGTTTGAAAAAAATTAGTTTGAATGTATTCCAAGGGCATATTGAAGAATAGATATCACTTTTGGGTTCTAAAATTCCCCTAAGAATAATTCAACACCCATTAAGCCATCAAAAGGCTCTACTATGAGTCATGAAGAAGAAGAAACACAACATGAGATATCAAAATTACAGGAGCAAGTGCACCAAATTTCACTATCACAAAGAGAAACAAAAAATGAAATGGAAGTTTTGAAGAAATGCATGGAAACTAATATGGATGGTTTGAAGAAATGTATGGAATCTAAGATGAATGTTTTGGAAGCTAAAATGGATGGCCTGGAAGTGGGCATGGAATCCAAGATCGATGGCATGGAAGATAAGATGGATGACATGGAAACTAAGATCGATGAAAAAATGAAAGACAACATGGAAAACATGAAGAATGATCTAAAAGTAGACATCGAAGGTTTGGCAAAGTTGATACAATAAATGTTTCCTAATGGAAAAAATATTGTAGAGGAAACTCATGATGAGAACAAAATAATTTTTAATCGTGATTTTATAAAGTCTACTATTGGATGGAAGAACCACCATATTCCAAAGATGGATATGAAGAAGTTTGATGGCAAGGATCTTGTAACATGGATACTATAGATGGAGCAATATTTTAATCTCAATAATGTGAAAAACACACAAAAGGTATGCATTGCAACTTTACATTTAGAACAAAATACATTTGTATGGTATCGATGGCTTTGGTCCCGTAAAAAAATTGTCACTTGGTAAATTTTTACAGAGGAAATGATAACACATTATGAGGATACAAAAATAAACAGGTTCTTCAGCCAATTGATAAATCTCAAACAAATGGGTTCAGTGCTAGAGCACATTGAGGACTTCCAAAAATTGAATATAATGGTAACTAGTATTCTAGAGGAACACATGATTGATTTATTCATAGGGAATTTAAAGGATAACATCCAACATGAAGTTCGCGTTTGGGAACCTGATTGATTGGAAAATACATTCAGGTTGGCAAGAAAAATTGAATGTAAAATTATGTCAACAAGGAAGCCTACCACTCACATATATAAATATGGAAGTGTTGCTACTCCTAGACTTCCACAACCTACAAGGTTGACACCACAAAAATTGGAAGAAAAAATAGAAAAGGGGCTTTGCTACAGTTCTGATAGTAAATACACTAATGGTCAGAAGTGTGCTAAGAATAAATTATTTTACATAGATTGTGAAAATGAAGAAGAAAATGAACTAGAAGCTTCAAAACAAGGGGATATACACTAGGAAACAACCCTAGAAGAGGAATAAATGAGTATGAACATATCGTGTAATGCATTGGTAGGAATTACCACTGCTCAAACTCTCAATATAGAAGGACATATCAAGAAGAAAAAGGTAATAGTTTTGATTGATTTGGGTAGTAGCCATAATTTTATTCATTATAAGGTAGCCAAGGAATTGAATTGTTTCATATATCCAGCACCAAAATTTTAAGTGATGGTTGAAAATGGAGGAACTATAAGTTGCTCTAGAAAATGCCATAATTATTGGTGTCTGGATGAGAACAAATATTCAAACCCTTTTTCCACATAAATTATCAACCTAGGGGCACTAGTTATTTCAATACTAACGCACATAGTATATGCAAGAGCAATCGCATAACCCGCTATTGAATCACATGCTTCAATTAATGAATAGAAAAACTACTATAACATCAATTAGAGTGGATTGCAAAATTAAAAAGGCATTAACAACAATTGCAGAATTATACTGGAACAATATTTACAAAACCAAACTGAAATATGAAATCAACAAAAGTAAGATAACACACCACCTGATTAGAAGAGTGGGCCCAACTCTCTGATCAGGGCTATGGCAAACTCACAGCTTACAGGTGGGACAAAAAAGTACTATGCATTCAATTAATTAGAAAAATGTTTCTATTACAAAAAATGTGTCTTCTTTCTTAAGCACAATTCATAGCCTGAAGGCCCTCTTTATACAAATGTTCACGAAATAGTATATTTCCTTTAACAACTAACTATCTACTACTATAAATTTATTACAACAACAACGTAGTTAGCAAAAGGAAACCATGAAAATATTGATATAGCGATGGGATAAGAAATATTCTGTTGTGTTGTTGCAACATGTTGAGATAACGCTGGAAATTAGGAATTTCTCTATGGCTTGCTATTGTAATCTCTTTATTTTTACCAAATCTATAAAAATATTGGAGTTAATTCTTGCAAAGGTAAAACCTCCATGAAGATTACTTCATTAATCAAATATTCCATGTAAGATAGTGGGAAGGGGTATAACTCATGTATTTTAGAACAATTAATGATGCAAAGAGATAGAAAGGTGGGCGAAAATGGGAGAGAAAAGTATACAGATTTGGTAAGAAACATCTCCCCACAACTGGTCTATCTACATGTCCTCATGCAGCTTGACGTCTTCTTAGATCTAGGTTGGATTTCCTGTGGGTGGCATGAAGCTTTGTGAGGTCATATTCTTCGTCCATCTCTTTCCCAAGGGGTTTATAACCTTCTGTTAGAACAACATCCTTCCACCAGTCTCGATCAACGATTTATCCAGGATTATATTACTCAGCTGGCAGCCAAATTAAAAGGACTTGGAACCTCCTTCATCAGCTTGCATTCTAGGTTGGTGCATGCACAAAATGGTGGCTTTCATTTCTGGGTTGTCAACATGTGATCCTCTGCCTCAATCTATAAAGTAGCAAAATTCACCGTGCATGTCAACATCACCTATCTATTCACCCACCTCTGTATTCAGTGTTCTTGACAGAGAGCACACCACTAAATGTCTGTAGGCCTTTCTCCATTTAATCTAATTGATGGTGTAGGAGGAGAAGGCTCTTAAATGAATATCCCCCATGAATGGAATGGGGTTGAAGACCTGATAATGCCTTAATAAGTAACCATACATGTAGAGCTCGCACATTAAGTGTTGTCTTATGATATCATGAATTTTCAAGATACAGAGAAACTGGATGGGATCCTCAATCTTGTGACAAATTTCTTTATATATACTCTCAAGACAAAAGAAAAGAAATTTCTCATGAAGGAATAAGGCATAGCTATGTGCAAGAGGTCTATAGACCATTACCTACTACAGTAGGGAAAACATCTTCTCCTTATCTGATTACAGCAACTGCACTTGTTCTTCTAATTGCTCTATCTTTTCCTTTTATTTTTCTTGCCTCTGTCGTGCTTTATCCAATTGGTCTATGTATCCTGTAATGATCTGAAGAGCCTATTCTCGAACCCGCATTTTCTCCTACTTATGTCCATTCACAACAGACTACCATCTATGGATTTTAGCAGCCAGGAAGAATTATTGGCCTTCAAATAGTTGTTCGATCAGACCAGCTTGCGTAGCTCTGGAGGAGACCTCAATTTTTGGTTTTACTGCCTTCCACTTGTAGACTTTTACCTTCTTTTTCAACTGGGAAACTTGCCTCTTCATCTCCTGAACTTCCTTCTTCAATCACATGGTTTCATTGAATTACAGTTGATACTTTTTCTTGAGAGGTAATCTTCTTTTCTCACACTATTCAATCCTCTCCTGTTTAACAAAAAATTCATCTCCCAAGCCCATAACAGGCTCAAGAGGCGGTGAAATTTTGTCGATATTATCAATTGGTTTTTCTGCTAGGTCTTTCTAGAAGGGCTCCCTGCCTTCAGAGGCATCCTCCTCTACATTTACATGAGGGAATCCTATCGTTTAGTCAACACTTCCATTGACCATCCTCTGTTCTATTGTTTCCATATAAATTCTATTTCTCTTATAAGCCTCTGGGTGCTCTGGCTACACCCCAACAATTGATGGACCAATGTCAACCACTCTCTTCCCTGGGTCGACGAATCTCAACACTAGTGGAACAGTTATTTCCTCCATTAATCATTGGGATGAGAGGGATCCCCTCACCCCTATAGGCATCATAGACTGGAACAGAGAATGGGGAATAACTTCATCATCCTCATTTCCAACTTGGGATAGAATTTCATGCGCTGCTACTTCAGTCAGTGTAAATGCAGGTTCTTGTGGAAAAACGTCGATTTTGAGGATTTTTTTGTTTTTTCCTCCTATCCTTCATGCATTACTGCCTCACCTGCGGTCGATACTAGTTCTTGTGGGACAGTACCAACTTTTTAGGTTATTTGTCCTCTGTCTTCCTATTCTTCATGGATTTATTCCTCTTCTATGGTTCTTATGGAATAATGCCGACTTCCCAGATTGATTCCTCTTTTTTTCCCTATTCTAACTGAATCGGGGGTAGTTCTTATGTAACACCCCAGCTTAATTGAATATTTATATATGCTTGGGCAGGTGATCTTGTTTCTTGCGAAATAACATCACTTGCCACCCCTATGCCTGATGTTCCTCCTTCCTATTCTTTATTAATGAAAGTTGACGACTGTAAGACAGTCTCAAATTCATGCACTATATCCATTATTCCTTCATCTCTTGGTTCTTCAAGCAAGGCTGTTTCTTCGGTGACAACCCTGATTGTATCACTACTTGTCTCCTCCATTCCCATTTCTTCTAGTTCTTCGTGATCAACCTCCATCTCCATTTCTTCTAGTTCTTCCTACTCTATTTCCATTTCTTCTAAATGCTCTTCTTCTCCTAAACCAGCCGGAGATACTGGTTCTTCCTCCCTAGCAGTAATGACGAATGATATCTCTTCTTCTGATGATTTTTAGAGTTTTTCCCAAGAAACTCGAAATTGAACTATTGCATGCATGACCAGTAAGTGAACCAATCCATGATTGGAGAGAACTGCTGGCATCTGGCGTGAACGTTGAGCAGACTGTGCCATATGTTGTAATTTTTTTAATAGAAAGAAGGGCATGTTAAAGGAATACACCTGAGCCTGTGGAAATCGAAGGTGAGCTAAAATTTTAAAATGATATTTGATCAGAGTTGTGGCCCAACCTTCACAAGTTATGTATTTCGTTACAAAACCTGCTACTTTTTCCCATGGATAACAGAATTGTTCTCATATCCTCTGCCCAATTGAATGAAACTTTCCCCAGCCTGCAAAAATAGTTCGGGAAACTCTGGGAGAGGAACTCTTCGAGCAAACCACAGTTTCCCTTGCTGTCTCAACCTGCTAAATTACACAATTACTTCTTCTGTGATAGGAATTTCCAATCCTCTGACCCATGAGTGATTCTTATCCAAATTAAGCGCAAACTCCATTGTGATTCCCTTGTCAAACCCCTGCAGTTTATCGAAGTAGGTATCCCATCCTGCATTGATGAAAAAATTCCATACATTTGGGTAAATGCAGACTAAGACTATATTTTCAAGTTCATGCCGCACAACCAGTCCACCCATCCTGTGGAGACTATAACAGAACTAGAACAATAGAGCGTTGGATAGAGAGGTGGATACCAAATTTGGAAAAACAACATTGTGAAAAATGAGGGGTAGTAATGGTAAATATGGATGGTAATTCTCGGGAAATGAGGAAAATCATGAAAATGTATGGTAAGTGAAATGAATGGAATAGTAATTATTTCATATGAGGTGGAAAGGACTGATCGATCCATATCATATGCTTTTTGTGGATCCTAATACGTATTTAATGATTATACGAAGTATGGTAAGGATCGTATGGTGTACCATACAAAGAGTTGTAATAATGAATTTTGAAACCATCATGACACCATCGTTTAGTTATGATGGCACTCCCCCTGCCCAAATTAAAAGATGTCGTCCACGACATTAATGTCTTCACATGAAATATTTAATTAAATCCATAGAAGTCAAGTGGAGACATACCTGGTAGCCTACTCGGAGGAAGTGACGGTTGGTATAATAACGGTGTAGTAATGATGTGGATGGAGTAACAATAGTGCGAGTAATAGCATCCAGAGTAACAACATCTAGAGTAACAACATGATGAGTAGCAACATCCGGAGTAATGACATCTGGAGTAACAACAGTGCGAATAATAACACGCAGAGTAACATCATCTTGAGTAACAACTTGATGGGTAGCAGCATCTGGAGTAACAGTATAATGAGTAGTAGTATTCGAAGTAACATCATCATGAGTAGCAGCAACCGAGGAGTAACAACATCATGAGTAGTAGCAACCGAGTAACAACATCATGAGTAGCAACAACTAAGTAACAACTTCATGAGTAGTAGGAACCAAGTAACAACATCATGAGTAGCAGCAATTGAGTAACAACATCATGAGTAGTAGGATCCAAGGAGTAACAACATCGATACTTAGAAAATTTTTGAGCTCTAAACATTACTCCTTAGTAGTAACTCCTGCAAAAAGGCAACAAAATAAATACTAATATTATTTATTCATTTATTTATTATCATTTATTTCTTTATTTATTTTTATTTTATTTTATTTATTTATTTATTTTTCGAGCGAGGATGCAGAGGAAGAGTTCTCTGCATAGATAACCTTCAAACCAAATTTCTCAGAGAGATGTTTTATGAAAGCTTCCTTGGAGATTGAGTGGTGGTATAATCTAAGGTGATGTCCATTTGCTATGAATGAAGCACGTGTATCATCAATTGTGACTAGCCTAAATGTTCCATTATCAAATATAGCACCCACCTCGTAAGGTCCCATCTAGCGAGTGCAAATATTTCCCTTAAAATTCTTAAAATAGGAGTCGTAAAGTAATGTCCAGTCTCCCCTATGAAACACCTTGTTTTTGATAAATTTATCATGCCATTTCATTCTCTGCTACTAGATAACAGTAGTCTTCTGGATAGCCATTGAACGGATTTAATCTTGTTCATTAAGCTGGGCCAGTCGGTGTTTCTGGGCCTCTGATAGATCCTAACCAACTTCAAGAGCTGTTCTGAGTGTACTGATTTCAAATTCTATTGGAAACAATGGGGATTTCCTATAAACCAACTCAAATGGTGAAAACCCAATTGTGTTCTACCATGTTGTTTTGCATACCGAGAGAGCTTCAGGCATCTTCTGAGCCCAATCCCAATGATGGTATGCCACATTTTTTGTCAAGATATTTTTGAATGTATTGTTTGTGCTTTCCATTTGTCCATTTGCCTAGTGGTGGTATGGAGATGTCACTCTATGCTTGACCCCATATTTCTGCATAGGCTTTGATATCATGTGTGATGTAAACTGTGCTCCTCCATTTGAAAAAATATATCTTGGAGTACCATAATGAGAAAAAATTTCTTCAAATAGAAATTCTGAAACCACCTACTCTATTGCTTTCATAACAGCTTTGGCTTCTACCCACTTAGTCATGTAATCTGTATAAACCAAAATGTAAACCTTTTGCTGGGAGGGTGGGCTGAAGGGTCCAACGAGGTCGATATCCCATTTCTCAAAAGGTTCGAGGACTACCTGTTCCTGCAAAGGCATTTCATCAGTTCGATCGAGTTGTCCCATGTGCTACCAACTATCACACCTCTTGACATAGTTCTGTGCATCCCAAAAGATAGCAGGCCAGAAATATCCCATTTTAACACCTTATGTCGTGTTCTTTTATCTGCAAAATTCCCCCCCACAAGGGCCATCATGGGGAGCCTTAAATACTTCATAAATATTTTCCTCAGATACACAACACCGAATATGCTTATCGGCTCCTGTATGAAAGATGTACCCTACCATCCAAGAATATCAGGCACCATGATGAATAATTTTTTGTTGTTCCCTATATGAAAAATGATGGGGCACCTTCCCTGTAGCAAGATAGTTAGCAATATCTGCATACCACAGAGGATTAGTATAAATTTAAAAAATATGCTCATCAAGAAAACTATCTTCTATAGGTGTGCATTCATCATTGTTATCTATTTTAGATAGAAAATCAACAACTACATTATCTTTTCTTGGTTTCTCGACTATTGTGATATCAAATTCTTGAAGCAATAGAAACCATCTTGTAATACAACCAGGAGTGACAGGTTTATTCGTCAAATACTTTATTAGTGCATGATCACTATGTACAAAAGTAGGATACCCGGTGATGTAGTTCTAGAACTTGTTGATCGCATAAATGGCAACCAAGAGTTCTTTCTCTCTCACTGTGTAATTTAATTTAGTAGGAATTAAATTCTTACTGACATAGTAAACTGCATATGGTGTTTTGTCTACTTGCTATCCTAAAACAGCTCCTACTAATGTCTCAGAAGCATCAGCATGTATGTGAAATTTTAATTCCCAATCAGGTCCTTGAAGGATTGGAGCCTTGCAAACTAGCCCCTTGATTTTCGTGAAAGATGCCTCACAGTCTTCAGTCCACAAAAATTCTGCATCTTTTGTTAGCAATTGAAAAATTGAATGTGCTATTTTAGAAAAAAAAAATTATAAAGTGTCTGTAATAAAAAACACAACCAATAAAGCTATGTACATGTGTGGGTGTCTTGGGTACCAAAAAGTGTAATATTACATCTACTTTGGATGGATCAACTCAAATTCCAGCAGCTGAGAGCAAATGTCCCAATACTATTCCTTCCTACCTCATCATATGGCATTTGACTGTACTTAGAGATACATGGGTCTTCTTACATATTTTGAGTACTTTCTCCAGATTCATCAATCCCTCTTTAAATGAGTTTCCATATGGAGTTAAATCATTCATATAGATTTCAACTCTGTCATCGACTAAATCAGTAAAAGATCTCAGAATTTCCCTCTGGACGATTGCAGGGGCATTACACAGGACAAATGGGAGGACCCTGTATGAAAAGGTACCCCATGGGCATGCGAAAGTTGTTTTATCTTGGTCTTCTGGGGTTATCTGGATCTAGTTATACCCACTAAAACCATCTAGGAAGGAGAATAACTTCTTTCCAGCTAAGGTGTCTAGGACTTGGTCAATGAATGGAAAAGGGAGTCTTTTTGAGTTTCCTTGTTTAGCTACATGTAATCTATGAAGATGTGCCATTTACCATTCTTTTTAGGAACAATGACTAGCAGATAATACCATTGGCTATGCAAGATGGGGTAAATGAAACCTACATCCAATAATTTTTCTCATTCTTCTTTGACAATGTTGTTTATAGCATAATTAATTTTTCATTGGGGTTGTCTCATAGGGTGGAAATATTCGTTAATATAAATATGATTAGTACATAAGTTAGCAGGGATCCCCTTCATATTAGTGTAATCCCAAAAAAAAGCTTCCTGGTGGTTTTGAAGGAATTTTAGAAGCTGCTTTGTCTAGGATTCACACATATTGGGGTTGATATTGAGTGTTTTCCCTGGTTCAATTTCAATCAAAATACTATCATGGGATGAGGTTACAGGAATGTCTCCAATTTAGTCTTATGATTCGAATTTTTCCTGTGTCTCATAGCTCATAGTAGATTCTAAGATTTGATGAGTTAAATTGGAAATAGAACCAGGATCATTAATAAAAGTGTTAATGGAATCGTCCTCTGTTTTTGTTTTAAATTGAAGGGCCTACCCAATAGTGAGGATTGGTATAACTTCTTCATTTTCATTTTTAGAGGGTAGAGAGTAATATTCTTTGTAACCATCCCATTTGATATAATCATATACACAGATCGACACCCTATGTAGGTGTTTGTGGTTGAGAGCCAAGGTCTTCCCAAGATCAATGGGTGACCACAAACTGAGGATTGTGTCTGCAATACAAGGAGGTCCACAGGGTAGTGCCATGAATCCACCAAAATAGTCACATCTTCCAATTTCCCTAACGGTTTAATTGTAAACCTATCTACTAGTTCCAAGATGGTAGGGGTTGGCTTAATATTTCTGAGACCTAATGTATTCATTGTTTTAGAGGTAATAATATTTATGGAAGCACCCAAATACACCAGTACATTTTGTATTTCAAACCACTAATTTGTACTATTCGAATTGAGTTTCCTGGTTCTCCATATTTCACAAGCATAGTCTTTCCTAGCATGATTTCAGATAGTCTACCCATCACATGAATGGTTAATGGATACTTTGGTTTCTTCCGAGGTTTCTTAGAGAAATAATCTTTGATATTTTTTTCATATATGGGTACATCCCCCATAGCCTGTAGCAGGGGTATTTTGAAAAAAATATTTTTCAATTCCCTCAAAAATTCAAACTCTGCTTGAGGGTTTTGTTTATTCATGGTTAATATTTTAGGATATGGTGGGGTGATTGGATGACCCTGGTTAAGAACATGTTGGGGAGGTGTTAGATTTGTCATGTTCTGGTCTGCTTTATCCCCAACTATCTTATGTTCTGGTTCTACAACTTCACTTTCAATATGTTCTATGATAATAGGTGAAGTGGGAGCATTTACTACCCACCCAAATCGTAAGTTTATCTCATTAAGTCCTATGGTATAAATTCTATAACATGGAAGGTTAAGAGTATTTGTTTGTTGGACCCCTTTATTATTAGGGTTTGGATTGGGCTGGACAGGAAGCTGGGGTTGAAGGGATGGGTTACCTAGAGCTACATTGGAGGGCAATTGAAGTTGATGTTGAGGAATAGATTGGGGAAACTGACCAATATGAGAGGGTCCACGCTAGTTCTGATTCCACGAAGGATTCAAACTGGTCTAGGGAGCCCGTTTTTTCCAGGGGGATATTGATACTGAGACCACATATGTAAAAAAGGTACAGACTGGGCACCAATATTAAAATTATTACAATACTGAAATGGGTCCTGAGGCATACCTGGATTCATAGAAAGTTGTCGAGGTTGCCATGGCTTTCTTAACCCCATGAAGTATAATTGATCTACTACATTTTCTTCACTTGCCTCTTGAAAAACTGCCTTCATCCCTGGCAAGGAAGGGAACGAGCTGGTCACATGAGTCTGCTCATAGATTGCGTAGGACTCCACTGTGTTTAATGGGCATTCTTTCAATGGATGCTTCTTTTTGCACTGTGGGAAGAATATAGCCATCATATTCTCCAACTCTATTTTTTTCTATTTTTCTTGTAGAGTGTCCATCCAGGTGGATAATGTGCTCAAGATATCAGTTCTTAAGTTATCTAGTAGGTTTCTGAAATCTACCTTTGTAACACCCCCACCAGAAGTATTTAATGACCGAATTCCTTGTTCACTCCTTACAGCCCCTCGTGAACAATGAATGCACAAGTGGCATATGGTTTCAAATTCTTCTTTTGAAACATTCCCCTTTCCTACTATATTCAAAACTTGCAAGGAATCTTCCCTCAGTGCCCAAAGAAGGATGATTTTCAAGATATATTTATCCAGGTCACTATGGCCTAATCTCTATAGTATATATTTGAATCGTTCCACGCAATCTTCCATGTTCTCGTCCTCCTTCTGTGCAAACATAAAAATATCCTCCTTGATATCACAGGATTTACAGTAGTCCTGGTATTTTTCCAAAAATACTTCTTTCATCACATCCCATGAAGAAATAGTCTTTCCTCCTAAACCCATGAACCATAGCAGGGTTGTCCGTTTTAAGGTAGCAGAAAATAATTTTAGTTTCTCAGCATCAGCGATATAATCATACCCTTGATAGACAATGTCAAATTTGAAGAGGAATGTATCAGGGTCTTCAGAAGAAAGCACATGAAAGTTAGGCAGAGTTGTTAAAGGAATGGGCTTCATCGGTACATCACCTATAATGTTTCCAATTGGAAAGTCAATAGAAGAGCTTGTAGGTGCCACAAATATTCTCCATTACTCACCTGGGATTTCAACCGATTCTGTGACTGGTAGTTGGGGTGATTCGACTGTAGGAGGTTTCACCGCACTTTGCTGGGCCCTTGGTGATGCAAAATCTTTCAGGAACTCTCTTTCCAAATTGGAATTGCTTAGTTCAACTGCAGGACACTTAACGACACTCCCTTGGTATCGTGGTGACGAAAACCCTTTCAGAGGTTCTTCTTCCCAATTGGAATTGTTGAGTTCTTTTGAATCTATGCTTGCTATTTATTCCCCTTCTGCTGACAGCAGGGATGTCTCCTCCCCTGATACCTTATTTATTTCTTCTTCTGCCATCAAAATAATTTCCTCTGGTACTATGGATGGCACTAGATGTTCAATCGACTGCCCTTTGGACGTCGTTTGAACCCTTACCCTAACAACAACATGTGAGGATGCTTCATATTTAACCTTTTCAATGATCTCCTAGATATATGTCTTCCTCCCCAAATCCTTTCCTTTCTTTGGGGGTCTTCCTCTGCCCCTCTTATTCAGATATTTTTTCATACAATTCGTGAGAATAATTCATCAGAAGAGAAAAATAACTCAGGATCTGAAGCAGGACAGATAGCTTCCTCCCCAGGATGAAAGAGTAGGTTCACTACAAGGAAAATACCCTCTAGCAGATGTTTTTGAGGAACCTCACAGAAAAATACCCCATACATTTGTTTCTAGCGGAGGTTACTAGAGGGGATTAGTGGGCGGAGGGTTTTGCAGATGTTTTCCACTTGGTGCACTTACCATTAAACATCGCACTGGTGCTCTTGAAACTCCAAAGCACTAGTGGACACAAGACATTGGCACACCGGAAATTGTGCACTCCGTACACACCCGCCCAGTGTGTCATATTATTTTATAGCACCGATGCTTCACAACTCTTCCGCATCGATGAATTATAAAACACCGCACCAAAACCAAAACTGCCCGATGCGGTATTAAGAACCACACCAGTGCATCATAAAACAATGTGCCAAAACACAAACCGATGGGTGCATTCATAAGAAACAGAACTGGTGTGCCTATAAACCACACGCACCGGAAAAGGGTAAAATAAAGAAAATAATTACGACAAAAAACATGGATTTTTCATTTTTTCAGTGCTCCTGAGCTCTCAATTATAAGTGCACTCTACCATAGAAGGCTTTGGTGTGCACAGAACATTGGCACACTAGACACCGTGCCTGACCTACACACCTGCCCTGGGCATCCTATTATCGTAATGCATTGGTGCTTCACAACTCTTTCGTGTCGGTGCATCATAAAACACCATGCCAAAAAAAAACGTGTCGATGCGTTCTTATCCAAGAGCTCCGGTGCGCCCATAAAATGCATGCACTGGAATAGCTTTAAAAAAAAAATTTATGGCAAAAATACTAGTGCTTTATGACTATTCCACACTGGTACTTTATGAATATTCCGCCCCGATACATCATCAAAACATCACGCCAAAACTTAAAATCCCAGTGTGGTGTTAGGGAATCACCCCAGTGCATCATAAACAACGTGCCAAATCTGACACTACCCAGTGCAGTTGTAAGTAAGCTTACCGGTGTGCCTATAAAACCCCGCGCATCAGAACAAGGTTAAATAAAAAAAAATTTACGGCCAAAAACCCGCATTTTTCACTTTCCTCAATGCTCTAGAGCTCTCAAGCACCCGTGCCATTTCCCCTTCCTTGATCCGTCATGACATCGGTGCTCCCATTGCACCCATTACACGCATTACTACTGTGAATTGCCCACCAATCTCCAGCTTGCATTTTGAAAAATGGTGGGAAAATTTTCTTTTTCAAATTCTACAACCAATAAGCCTCCTTGACGATGAAATGTACAGGTATTTTTCTAGTTTGTCCATAATTAATATTTTTAGTAGATTAAAATCTGAAATAACCTTAAAAATAACCATTAAAAAAGAAAAAAAAAATTGTCGCGTGGTGTGCTCGATCCGTTCGGATCGCATAGGATAACAGTGCTACCTATAAAATTTACAGGCCACACCGCCACCAGGGCTAACAGTATCCACACCGTTTCTGGGGTGGTACTGAAAGGCGCCCCGCATTATTTTAAAATTAAAAAATAAAATGTGGTGCGCTCATATAACTAGGCACGCCGTTGACCAAGGGAATAGTAGTGTAGTGTGTTGATGGAATTATCCGCCCTAGAGTCTGTCAATGCACCGCATTTGGCATTCTAAAAGGGTCAACGGTGCGGTCGGGTAAAAGACCGCACCGTCAACTATTTAATTCTCAAGAAGTCAGTGTGCTGACATGACTATACACTCCGAGGTGTATATTTTAGTAAGCGCACTCTATTTTGACATCAGATATAGTCAACGGTGTTTATAAAAATTTTAGCTACATCGAGGCCAATGTGTTTTATGTCATTTGGTGCATCGCCACTGGTGCATTAGAAACACAAGCTACACCAGAACTGGTGCGTGATTGTTTTTGTGGTGCATCAACTAGTCTATTTTTTATTTTTATTTTAATATATATATATATATATAGATATAGATATATATTCCTAAATACATGTCTGTTTTAATAAAAAAAAATTATTTAATATGTCAATGATTCAGAGAGAAGAGGAGGAACAACAGCAACAACAGGTGGAATAGTATGACATGATTTGCCAGTGGGAGGCACAAGAGAGGGAGAGAGATGCATACCCTCACCCTATTACAGCAGATACCTAGGGGATGTGGTAGGCCTCCTCAAGTTCTATGAAGAGGCTACTTCCCTAAAGGCCCATAGTGTGTTTTTGAGATATATTATCCGTAGGTGGAATGCCAACCGATAGGCTTTCTAGGTTGGTCCTGACTAGTGGTATACACCCACTAAGGAGGATATTTATTTTATTATAGGACTATCGAGGAGAGGGGTGGATTTTCCCTCATTCCCAGAGGTTCCACCAGGTTGTGTAGTAGGCAATTAGTTAGTTTACTCCCAGAGATACATTGGAGCACATGTACTGTCTTCTTCAGAGTTTCAGGTACCTCGAGGTCAATTACGTATAGGTGCATTTGGTAGATAGGACGTGCAGTGCCTCTCACTTATCATTTTGACCATTTCGCACAACAACAGTGATGGGAAATAAATTAGTTTCTCGATTTTATATTATGTTGATTATTTTGTACAATATCCATGACTTGTCAAGTGGTCTGCCATTTTTTTGTAGTATTTTTTTACGGCCTTAGATAGATGTCATGCTCATGCACAAGGGAGGGTCAACTTTCCTTTTGATTTAGATTTGTTTTCTTTATTTATTGAGAGGTTTCTAGCGATGAGGCCTAGTTTTGTTCGACAACCTCGTAGGCCAATGTTGGAGGCCCAGATGCACATGTGGGGTAGATGATGTGCAAGAGGGGAGATACTATGTTTCCAACCAGGATATCACATGATGCACTGGACTTACTATCCAGTGTTGACGATCAGGCATCCCTTCATTATGGTCCCATGTCCTTATGCTAGATTAGATTGGTGAGGGTGTGCCAAATTCCTCTTCATAGATGATGAGCCACCATATGATAGAGGGAATATTACTATTTTATTTATATTTATTCTAACATGTTCTTTAACTTGTTTTTATTAAATTGTGTAATGAAATTGTCTAATTATTGTTGTGTACTTGTATATATTTTGTAAACATTGGCTCTTTTGATGGCGAGGATATGCCAGAACCACCACATGATCCAGGTGTGGATCTTGATGACGATCAGGACATGGCCGATGCTGAGGATCATGATCAGGATGAGGCCAATGCAGAGAGAAATCCTCCTGCTGGTGCACCCATACTGCCTTTTTCTAGGCGTGGTCGACCTAAGACTAGATATAGGATGGAGTTGGGCAACCAACTCAGTGCAGTGATTTTTGAGGTGAGCATCAAGTCCACTCATTACAGAGGCATACATGTTGATGATAGGCTATTACAGATGTGGAGAGACATGCCATGTGATATGTACAGCCTGATGTGGCATGTCATAGAAGCTACAACAGCTATTACGTGATTGAGGAGGACTTTTTCATGTTATAGGAATAATTGAGCCGCGAGAAATGATGGATAGTCTACGAGCAGTGAGTCATCATCTCATGATCGTTCACCTCGCGCCGCGCCTGATCAGCATGAGGCTCCACTAGCAGCATCTAGCACTCATCATGGAGATGAGGCTGGACCATTGACCACGTCTAGTCATCATTGTGTAGCATCCATCAGTACTAGTCATGATCATGAGCAGGCTGGACCATCAACTATCGAGGCTGCACTATTTAATGAACAGGCCTCCACTTGTACTTATATCGATGTTGTAGTACTACCACTAGCTGATGATTTATGACATTTATATTACAGTTGTATATTTTTAACATTATTCAATTATATATATATATATATATATATATATATATATATATATATATATATATATATATATATATATATATATATATATATATATATATATATATATATATATATATATATATATATATATATATATATTCCATGCATTTTATGTTCATGTTGTAGTTGTACTAAATCTACATGTTGGTGATCATTATGATGTGCATATTGTTTGGTTATGTTAGATATGTTCATTTAATATTTATCTTGTAGGTAGATGTGTATATGTGATAGCATAAGTTATTTGACATGAGATGTATATTTGATGTTTGTGTTGTGATGATGTTAATATATAATGTTAATTTTATGTTTTAATGTGTTTTTTAGTCGAATATGATGTTTGTATGATGGTTATTATGATAGTAATGATGTTTATTAATTAATTTAATATTAAATGACCATGATATATTTTATTAAATATTATGACGTGATTGTAATTGAAAATTAAATTTTAATTTTATGTAAAATTGTAAAATTGTATTTTTATTTGTATTTCTAGTTTTAACTGTAATTGTATGTAAAATATTTAATGTAAAATTTTAATTGTAATTGTATATATGAAAAATTGTAAAATTGTAATTGTATGTAAAATTCTAAAATTGTAATTGTATTTGTAATTGTAATTGTATGTAAAATATTTGTAAAATTTTAATTGTAATTGTAAATGTAATTCTATGTAAATGTAATTGTATGTAAAATTAAAATTGTAATTGTAATTGTGATCCTAATTCTAATTCTAATTTTAATTGTAATTGTATGTAAAATATCTGTAAAATTTTAATTGTATTAATGTGAAATGATTTTATTAAAATATTTAAATTTGTAAATTTGCAAATAATTGTAAAATAACAAATCTAGAATAATATGAATTTTTGTAACATAATCAAGTTTAGAAAATAATGAAAATAAATTCATGTACTTTAGAATTATAATTATTTTATTATGATCTTACATACAAAAAAAGAACTTTATGAAAACTGGCGTGCTTATCATCATCACACGCACCGATGCGTCGTATTACTCAGACGCACTAGTGCTTCACAACTCTCCCGCATCGGTTAGGAATAAACGCAAATAAAAAAAATGCAACTCTATTTTCTTTAAGTGAAAAGAAAAAGCAGCAATTAGAAAAATGGATGGAAAAATATTTTTGAAAATGTAATTTAATAAAATAATTCTTTAAATACTAAACACTTTTCATTATTTCACTATTTTTGCTAAAAAATTCAGCCAGATATTTGCAAGAGATAGACCTGGAGCAAGAGAGCACGAGGGCACTATGGAGCAATGAAATATATTTGAACAAAAGTATTTAGACAATCAGAATCCAGACCTCTCGTGATTCAAACTCTGTATCATAGAATTTCAAACCATCTCATGATTAAATTTGATTATTTTTTTTACTTTTTTTGTAGTATGTTTACTTTTTCTGCAGTTTTATCCATATTTACCGTAAACCCTTCATTTTTTTCTTTTTTCCCTTTCTTCTCCCTGTTTTTTTTATTTTAGAATTAGGGTTTTCCTTTTTATTTTGACATCCAACCCATGGGATGACTTGCATACTCGAATCCCAATCCATTTGGCCATTGCATGAATTTTTTTTTAAAATGGATTTTTTTTTATTGGTGCACCCTGTGTACCCTAGCGCATTGCACAAGTACTGTGTACTAAAAAATTGAAAACATTTTTTCTAAATCAGTGCCCCATATTTGAAATAGGGCACTAGTGCTCCATTTCACAAGAATAGCACCGTACGGTCTATTACACTATTTTTGCGATGTATTTGTAATATAAAACACATAGTACGGTCTATTATACTATTTTGCGGTGAGTTTTTAATACCCCAACACACTGGCCATGGTGCGTAACTCATGAAAGGTGCACCAGTGTCTTGAGATTTATTTTGTACCTGAAAATTTGAGAATTTATTTATAAATATATTAATGAATGATATGGTACGAGTTTCAGATTGATAAAGAAATGACTGACAAGAGATCAAGTAACAAAAATACTGATAACACATCAAGAAAAGAAAAAAAAAGCAAGTTCTTTGTAAATTCTTTATAAAAAATATTATTTTTGAAATATATGTAAGTTTAACTAATATGTATTGTTGATTTTGTATCATGCAGAGCCACAAAATGACGAAGCTCAATGTGATTATTTCTGATCTAGGACCAGAAGAGCGTAAAAGCTTAATGAAAAAATTGCAAGAGGATGAATTAGGTGAATGACAAAATACTATCGATCCAATATGACTTTCTTTTTTTAGTTATCATTAGTAATATACTTAAAATTATTATATAACATGTGTCAAATATTCTATTAAGTCACACCTGTTTAATGTTCTACACTGACCAAAAACTCAGAAAATGAATGTTTTTCTAAGAAAAAAAAAAAAAAAATAGAGCATGCAAATGAAAATGAATTTCTCCTTAGCTCATCTCGAGTGGCGTTGGAAGTTAATGAAAGGGGGGAAAAATTTACAAAAGTTTGAGGGATCTAGTGGAATAAATGTATACACGTTATTTCCACTTACAATACAAAAATCAATCCAATGATTCCAAGAACCAAATTTTATCTAAACTACAGGAATATTTTCAAGAGAATTGGTCAATGAGACATGTTAGGCTTTTAATAGAAAAAACATACAACAACAAAAAAGAAGGAATGGAAAAGTAATATTCCTTTAATTTTTTGTCTAGAATTATTTATAAATATCACTTTTGTTATATTTTCTTTTCATATATGAATATAAAAATTAAATATTTTATTGTCATGTTACATTTTCAGGAAGATTATGAAAATCTCAAAATATGACCGAGCTGATATCAGAAATATGCTAGTAGGAATGTCCAAAAAGGTGTACAAGGATATGGTCAAAGAAATGGAGAAAATTGCATCGCAGAAGGAGCCATATCAACAACAACATGCTTCATTTTAATATGTAATCATTGAATTTTTCGATCATTAGGTACAATAAATAAACAATTTAGCATTAAATATTAATTTTCAAGAATTTTCTTGCAGAAAAGAATAGAAAATGGAATCCATTCAGCACATAAAATAGGACAACGAGGAAGAAAAGGGTTGATCTCTAAGTTTTTGAGTAATTGTTACTTCCTTATAACAACTTCACTAGATTTCATTTTTGTATTTTTTAAGTTGGTTTACAAAAATCATCATTGAATGCCTTCAAACAAGTGCTAACATACAAAGAAGAACCATCAGACGAAATGATTGAAAATAGGTTAAATATGGGTTGTGAGTATATGTTGGCATATCATAAATTAATTGTGGAATTTGTAAGCATATATAGATCTTTTTTTAATTAGCTCCGTCTATAATTAATAGAACATAAACATCTTTTATATTAAATATATGATTTGTTATGGGGTACAAAACTTGTAGGAAACAAAGTATGGAACTATGCCAAGAGATGAAATTTTGAAAGATGGCAAGGTACATGTTTTTGAAAGAATGTGTATAGTTTATGAGTCAATTGTTGCTATGTTACATCATTTTTCTCTTTGATTTACATTGATGTATATTATTTAATATTGAAATTTTCATTATTCTCACCAATGTATATACACTCATTTCAGTTTATTTTTATTTCTGTAGATGGAAGGTGAAGAAGAAGAAAACAATCAACGCCATGAAAAATCATTCCTGAAAATATTCCAAGTCATGGAAGTAGCTCTAGCAGTGACAACGGTTCAAGTGGAGAATGATGATCACTATGTTTGGATATCCAAGAAGGACATTTTATTTTTTGAAATACATATGTATGTGAAATCTGAAATTTTGTTAATAGATATAGTATCCAAATTGAAAGACAAAGGGATACCAATAACTGTCCCATTTTGTATGATAAATACTGTGTTTTATATATATATATATATATATATATATATATATATATATATATATATATATATATATATATATATATATATATATTCTCATAAAATATGTTTTAATTTATTCTATTGCATTCTCCATTGCCGTTCTCAAATGCACTAATAAAAATTTAATTCATATGAATATTGTTATAAGATATATATGTGTCGACTTTTGATGAATAATGAATTTTCAAAAACCACAATAATTATGATATGATATAAAAAATTAATCCAAACATCACATTCAAATGCATTAATAAAAATGTAATTAATATGAATATTTTTATAAGATGTTCCGACTTTTGATGAATAATGAATTTAAAACAATCACAATAATTAGACTGTCATAGGTCGATGTTTCTAAAAAATACAACATGAAAACTGGTGCATGTCAGTAACTGTACACCGGTGCGTTTATGTGTCTATACACGTTGGTGCCATTCTATGATCTATGGCCACCGCACAAATATTTATACTAGTTATAAATATCGGTTCATTTGTGTGATACTGCACACCGGGGCGTTTACGTATCTATAAGCATCGGTGCATTTTTATGATCTATGGGCACCACATGAATATCGATACCAATTATAAATCTCGGTGCCTTTCTATGATATGACACACTAGTGCATTCATATAAGTATACAAACTAGTGCGTTGATACAACCTATGGGCACCGCACAAATCCCACGACCAATTAGAACGGCCCCATGTGTTGTATCACCAACACTACGCTTTGTGTAGTTTGACACCTAAGAGTCCTGGTACATTGGATTGAGACAGCCCCAAGGTGTTGTCGTCATGTACGAATCGGTGCGTTAAAGGCCGAGTAGCGCACCGATGAAAAAAAATCCGTAATAACCTTTGGCCAGCCATTTTTTTTTAGTTGTGTTGAATTTCGTTAAAAGCTCTGCCAAAACCTCCATAACCTCCATAACCATAAACAGATGTTGTAGAAAATGTTTTTTTGACAATTTTGGCCAATTTTATAACACTAAAACCCTCCTTGATAACCTCCACTATAGGGTCTTTTCCTTGTAGTGGTTCAAACAGAAAATCAAATAAATTAAAAGAAAATAAAAGTTCAGGACCTGAAGTATGGTAATCAAATACCCTCCCCAGGATCAAAAGTTGGTTGTTTCAGAAAAATAATCAAAAAGCATAAACGTTGAATACTATGCTTAGGACTTAGAGAAGGGTAAAAAATACCCTCCCTAAGATGAGAGATCGGTTATAATGAAAAAGAAAAGCAAGGAAAAAGAGCATGCTATGCTCAGGACTTAGAGTAAGGTAATGGATGACCTCCCCATGACAAGAGACCGGTTCTAAAAAAACAACAAAAAAAGAAAATAGCATACTACGCTCAGGACCTGGAGTAGGGCAATAAATTCCCTCCCCAAGACGATAGATCAACCCTTAGACCAATTGTAGATCTTGTTCTTTGACCTTGTTAGCCTTCCTCGACAACGACACAAACATGTTGGTGTCGAGATGAGAACAAATATTCAAACCCTTTTTCCACATAAATTATCAACCCATAGGCGTTAGTTATTTCACGACTAACGTGCACAATATATGCAAGAGAAATCGCATAACTTGCTATTGAATCTCATTCTTCAATTAATGAACAGACAAACTATTGTAACAAAAATTAGAATGGATTGCAGAATTAAAAAGGAATTCACAGCAATTGCAGAATTATACTGGAACAACAATTATGAAACCAAACTGAAATATGAAATCAAAAAAAGAAATATAAGACAACACCTGATCAGAAGAGTGGGCCCAACTCTCTGATCAGGGTTGTGGAAAACTCACAGCTTACAGGTGGGACAACAAAGTATTGTGCATTCAATTAATTAGAAAAATGCTTATGTTACAAAATATGTGTCTTCTTGCTTAACCCTGATTCACAGCCCGAAGGCCCTCTTTATATAAATGTTTAGGAAATAGTAGATTTCATTTAAAAACTAAATATCTAAAATTAAACATTTTTTACAATAGCAACCTAGTTGCCAAAAGGAAACCAAGAAAAGCCTAAAATAGCGCTGGGATAAGACGAAGTCTGTTGCATTGTTGCAGCAGGTTGAGATAATGTTGGAAATTAGGAGTTTCTCTATGCCTTGCAGTTGTAATCTCTTTAATTTTACCAAATTTATAAAAATACTGTAGTTAATTCTTGCAAAGTTAAAACTGCCATGACTATTACTTCATTAATCAAATGTTCCATGTAAGATAATGGGAAGGGGTTTACCTCATGTATTTTAGAACAATTAATGATGCAAAGACATAGAAAGGTGGGCGAAAATGGAAGAGAAAAGTATATGGATTTTGTACGCAACAATAATATCAAGCTAACCATGGGGGAATATGTATTGAATAGTCCAATTCTTTCCATTCCTATGGGAGGTGTTGATGTTGTACTAGGAGTACAATGGTTACAATATTTGGGGACAGTATCTTTTAATTTATAAGAACTTTTCTTGAATTATTTTGAGAAGGAAAGGAAGACAAATTACGGGGTATCGCATGGAATAAGGGAAAGATAATAAGCTCTAATGTCATGAAAAGTCTTCTTAAGAAAGAACACCAAGGCGTAATTGCACAATTATGCTCACTAGAAGTTCCAACATCAATATAATCTATTTCTACAGATCTCCAAAAAGTCCTGGACAATCAGTCCAAGGTGTTTGAAACTCCCAAAGGACTCCCCCCTATTAATGATCATGATCATGCTATTCATTTGATTCCAGGAAGTGTTCCTCCAAACATCAGGCCTTATAGATATCCTTATTTCTGAAAGAGCGAAATTGAACGTATGATTGCAGAAATGCTAGATGCTGGTATAATTCAACCTAGACAAAGTTCTTTCTCTGCTCCATTAGTATTGGTGCAGAAGAAGGATGGATCATGGCGCATGTGTCCAGATTATAGGGAGCTCAATAAGGTCACCATTAAAGGTAAATTTCCCATTCATGTGATTGATGAATTATTCGATGAATTACATGGAGAAATTTATTTTACCAAGTTGGATCTTCATTCAGGATATCATAAAATTACAATGAAGACTGAAGATATTCCAAAAACAGCATTTCAAACTCGTGAGGGTCATTATGAATTTTTGGTCATGCCTTTTGGCCTTACCAATGCACCTTCTACATTTCTAGGGTTGATGAATTCCATTTTCAAACCCTTTCTTAGAAAATTTGTGCTAGTATTTTTTGATGATATACAAATCTGCATAACGTCTTGGAAGGATCATTTTCAACATGTTAACAGGGTGCTCAAACTATTGCAGGAGAAACAATTATATGCGAATACATACAAATGTTTCATTGGAGTATAAGAGGTGGAATATCTGGGTAATATTGTATCTCATGAGGGTTCTAAGGTAAACCCTAACAAAATCAAAGTCATTAAGGAATGGAAAGTCCCCACAAACATAAAGAAATTGCGAGGATTTCTCAGTTTAACATGGTATTCTCACAAGTTTTTTTAGAATTATGGGATAATAGCAGCACGTCTAACAACATTATTGAAGAAAGATGCATTTTCATGGACTCCTAAACCAACTAAGGCCTTTGAACATCTTAAAGAGGCAATGTGCCTAGCACCAGTCTTAGCTATGCTAGACTTCACAAAAACCTTTATTGTGGAATGTGATGCCTCAGGAAATGGAAATGGTGTTGTTTTAATGCAATATGGAAAACCCATTTCTTTTGAAATTTGTCCAATCAGAGGAAAGTATTTACATAAAGCTATTTATGAGAAGCAAATGTTAGCAATACTACATGCAAAAAATAATTGGCAACCTTACCTAATGGGAAGACACTTGAAGGTAAAAACTGATCATGATAGTCTTAAACACTTTTTGGAACAAAGAATATCTTTAGAAGAGAAACAAAAATGGGTCATAAAGATGTTGAGTTATGACTTTGAAATAATATTTAAAAAAGGGAAGCTAAATGTTGTTGTAGATGCACTCTCAAGAAAAAATGAAGAGGTGGAAGCATTACTTGGTGCCATTTCTATTATCCAACTAGATTGGATAATTGAAGCAAGGGATGAATGGAAGAAGGGAAAAGAAGTGTGGACACTCATTCAAAACTTGCAGTAAGATCCTAGTACATCTGATACATTTATTTCAAAAGTATTCCTTGTGGTACAAATATTTCTTATATCTTTGTAAGAATTCCCGACCAAAACAAAATATTATTTTGGCATTGCACACTTCTCCTTTAGGAGGACACTCAGGATTTTTAAAAACTTACCACTCGGTGAAGAAAGAATATTTTTGGGATGGCCCTAAATCTGATATTCAAAATTTTGTGGTGGAAAGTTTGGTTTTCCAGCAAAATAAAGTTGAGACAATTAAGACCCAGGTATTCTACAACCTCTATCCATCGCAAGTCAACGTTGGGAGGATATTTCAATGGATTTTATCACAGGTTTACCTAAGTCCAAAGGAGAGAGTGTCATCATGGTCGTAGTTGATAGAATTACCAAGTATGCACTATTTTCTGCATTATCTCATCCATTTAAAGAAAGTACAGTTTCTACTACATTTATGGACACAATTCAAAAGATAAATGGAAACCCAAAGGTTATTGTGTGCGACAGAGATCCCATTTTTACTGGAAATTTTTGGACAGACTTATGTTCTTGTTTGGGTACTCAAGTAGCTCATATCTCATCTTATCATTCTCAATCCGATGGTCAAGCTGAGATATTGAATAATTTTTTGGAAGGATTTCTTCATTGTTTTGTATTTGATAAACAAACACAATGGGTCAAATGGTTACCTCTCATTGAATGGTGGTATAACACTTCCTTCCATACTGCAGCAAAAATGACCCCATTTATGGCACTTTATGGATATCATCCACCATCTATCACATCATATTTAAGAGAAAATTCTAAGGTTAAAGCAGTGGAATATCACATCGAGCATCAACAATAAGTTCTCCAACTCTTAAAGGATAACCTAAATTTGGCACAAAATCGAGTGGAACAACATGTAGATCAACATTGCAGAGAGAGAATTTTTGATGTATGACAATGGGTATTTTTACAGCTACAACCATACAAAAAAATGTCCCTCAAGCAAGATAAGAAGGATAATAAATTATCGCCAAAGTACTATGGTCCTTACAATGCGTTGCAAAAGATTGGTACTATGGCATACAAATTGGAACTTCCTACTTCTTCGCGAGTGCATCCAGTTTTCCATGTTTCATGCTTAAAGAAGGTTATTGGTGAAAATCTTCTAGTTCAATCAATATTTATAGAACATTATGAGGAATGAAAAATCATATTGGAACTTGAAGAGGTCACAAAAAAAACTTGACAGCTGCGAAATCGATCAATTTTAGAGTATCTCATAATGTGGAAGTTCACTTACCCACTGAATATTCTACATGGAAGGATGAGAATTTTATACAAAAGCACCTAGAGCTACTCAAGCATTGAGGACAACACCTTTTTGAAGGAGAGGTGCATGTTATGTCCCTATATTACTAGTTTAGTCCATTATTCTTATTAGTGTAGCCCCCTTATTATTTTTGTTGTACACCCCTGTAGCCCCAATATTGTTATTATTGTGCCTTTACATTGTTATTGTTAGGTTAGCTAGGATTATATTGTGGGCCCATGGAATCCTATATATAGAAGGAGGTTTTTCTCATTTGTATCATCCAAGAATTGTTCATTTATGTAATTTATTGGAGGTTTCCCCCTCGAAGTGGTTGATTTCTAAGGCGTTGATCTCTCTTTTCTTCTATTTTTGGAGCTAGTTTCATACTATAGATAAAAATGTGGTTGTTTATTATTAAATCAATGAATCCACTAATGAAGGTTTCATTAGATGAGGAATTCTGTGGAAAATTAAATGAGAAAGCACTATGGAAAATAAAGATATCAAAGTTTGAATATTTTAAAGGAAGTTTTATTTTTCACTATCAGTTTGGTGGTCTATTTTCCCTTACATATCAAGAATATTGTTTCCTAATTTATTGTATCAGAAGATTATAAGGCCCAAAATGTACATTCTTTATTAGAGAAAGAATATTTTTCTTCTAATTGTATTATTGATCTTGGCACAACTTTATCTCCTAAATATGAAAGGAGATATGATTGTTGCATTACTACTCCTGAAGGTAATCTATCACAGTCTAAGCATAAAGGTGAGGATTCATCATCTTTGGGTGAAAAAATTATACCTCATAAGAAATCCACTTTTTTCTAGCTTGGAACCAAGGTGTTTTTCAAACCCTTGGTGCTGCCCACAATCCTCCATCAATATCCTTCAAAAGGATTCAAATTTTTGGCAAGTTTTTATGGAGAGGAGGAAGATATTTTAGTGGAACAATATATCTTTATATTTGAGTACTTTATGGACAAATTTCAAATTATATATGAAGACGTGACTTTAAGGATTTTTTTTCATTCATTAAAGCAGCGTGATAAGCAATGGTTCAAGTGTTTGGAAGCAAGTTATTTGGTTCCTGGCAAGGTTTTCAAGATATATTTCTTGGATATTGGGGCGAGCATAAGTCATATGAAAAACACATTTTGGAATTATATTGTATTTAGAGGTAGAGAAATGAATAAATCGCTAAGTTTAATATGAGTTTTGAAAAAAATTATTTCAGCATGCGAAAATAGATTCATCCTCTAGAAGTTGCAGCTATGGTTTAATATTTGAGTGCTCTTTCTGTTGTCTTGCCTTTTTATCTCAAGGAGAGAAAGCCTTACACTCTAGAGATGATGTTTCTTTATGCACAGGAAATCAAAGATAATGTGTGGGCTTGTAGAAATTTCTCCTGTCATGTTGAAAGAACAAGTTTTATTGAAGACATGAGTGCTTGTTAAGAAAACATTGGAATTTCTTTGCAAGAGAATGAAAATTCTATTAAGTCCCTATATTAATAGTGTAGTCCCTTATTATGTTAGTGTATCCCCCCTTGTTTTTATTGTTGTACCCTTGTAAACCCCATATTGTTATTATTGTTCCCTTACATTATTATTGTTAGGTCAGCTAGGTTTACATTGTGGCCCCATGGACTCATATATATAGAAAGGAGATTTTGTCTTTTGTATCATCCAAGAATTTTTCATTCATGTAATGTATTGGAGGTTTCCCCCTCAAAGTGGGTTACTTATAATATGTTTATCTCTCTTTTCTTCTATTTTTGGAGTTGGTTTCACAACATTTGGTTTCAAAGCTTTGGATTCTAGGTTTTCGGTGCTCCAAAGAGGTCATCGTGGAATTTTTGCTATAAATTTTGTTCTATGATTGTTTAGAAGCTGAAATGTTTAGAGTTAGAAGCTAAAATCCTGAGGCACACCATCAAAAAATTTCAAAGCTTGGTTCATAATATTTTCGGAGATATTGGAAGTTAGGGCTTTTTCACGCTCCTGAATTTCATGTCAAAGAGGTGATCGTGGGAAAATCTTCATAACTCTCTCTCTGAGAATCAAATTGGAATGATATAAAAGGTGTTCACAAGTACACAGACTGTATTTTCTTTTCTATCAATTTCAGAAATGAGGAGAAAACAGTGACACGAGGCAAGTCGTACAAGTTCGCTCTACTGAACGAGTCTGTAATTAGGTCATTGTGGGATATTGGACATAAATTCGTCTTGAAGAATCCAAATTAGGTCAGA
This sequence comes from Pinus albicaulis, assembly GCA_034641835.2. Taxonomy (NCBI): domain Eukaryota; kingdom Viridiplantae; phylum Streptophyta; class Pinopsida; order Pinales; family Pinaceae; genus Pinus; species Pinus albicaulis. Next base: position 1,594,601,273 of record CM076575.1, on the reverse strand, counting down.
CCTATGGCATTCAAAAGAGGATTCAGAGGACTACCTTAGGGCCAAATTTCAGAGATTGAAGATTTGAAATCATAGATATAATTCAGTTTCAATATCGATCTCCTTAAAAGCAAGGAAAAGGTGTGTATTTTTTCGAATTACATAAGTCTCATTTGAAAAAAAATAGTTTGAATTTATTCCAAGTTCATATTTTATAATTTTTATCAGTATTGGGTTCTATAATGCCTCCAAAAAATAATTCCATACCCATTAATCCCTCAAAAAGCTATACTATGATGCATGAAGAGGAAGAATTGAAATATGAGATATCAAAATTATGGTACCAAATGCAACAAATTTCAATCTTACGAAGAGAAAATGAAGATGACATAGATGGTTTAAAATAATAAATGGAGGCTAGGTTGGATAATTTTGAAGGATTAGATAATAGCTAACGTGGATGATAAATTAGTGGAATATCACATTGAGCATCAACAAAAAGTTCTCCAACTCTCAAACGATAACCTAACTTTGGTGCAGAATCTAATGAAACAATAGGAAGATCAGCATCACATCAAAAGAAGTTTTGAAGCAGTCACAGAAAGTAGAACTCAGCAAGTACGATCAATTTCAGATTATCTCAACAAGTGGAAGAACTTTCCTGTAGAAGATTCCACATGGGAGGATGAGAATTTTATATAGAAGCACTAAGAAATAATCAAGCATTGAGGACAACACTTGTTTGGAGGAGAGGGGCATCTTAAGTCCCTATATTAATAGTGTAGTCCCTTATTATTTTAGTGTAGCCCCCCTTATTTTTATTGTTGTACCCTTGTAAACCCCATATTGTTATTATTGTGCCCTTACATTATTATTGTTAAGTCGGCTAGGATTACATTGTGGCCCCACTAGGATTACATTGTGGCCCCATTGACTCATATATATAGAAAGGAGATTTTTTCATTTGTATCATCAAAGAATTATGCATTCATGTAATGTATTGGAGGTTTCCCCCTCAAAGTGGCTTATTTCTAAGGCATTGATATCGTTTTTCTTCTGTTTTTGGAGTTGGCTTCACAGCAAACTCAGACATGAATAAGTATTTTCAAAAGGGGTCAGGGGATTATTGTATTGCTAAAACACAAGAATTCAAGCATTTGGAGGATTCTAGTGAGAAATTCATTGCAACAACTGAACTACATGCTGAAAGCCTGTAATAGCACTACAAGTTTGATAATTTTAATGATGTTTTGAATAGAGGAGAAACTGATGGAGCTTCTCAAGTGTGTTTGTAGGAGGGGGAAGATTTTTTTCAAGGATTGGAATTATATGAAGAACATTATCATTATGAGGAAGAAACCTTAGATTTATCTTTTCAGCCTAAATGGTGATCAACAGAAAAAAAGAATCAATATTCGCACATACAACCTCAAATTGAGGAGTCAAATAGTGAAGGAATCTTCCCTGTTCAAAGAAGTCTACAACAACAAGATGTTCAAGAAAAGGAGGCAGCCAAAAATTTGTCTCATGAGTTCTATTATCCAATGGCCGACTATATGAAAACTTTTTCTTGTTGGCAACAAGAATTTATGCAAGGGCATGTGCAAAGTTGTGTATCTGGAAAATTTTCATTGTACATCCCTGTTTTGATTTTCAAATTTCCACAGTAAAGGGGCATTAATTCTAACACAAAGATGTTGGATTGGTGCCATTGGAAGGTTGACTTCACGTGATTGAGTTCAACCATGCATATAGATAGGAGTTGTGCATAAATAATCTCAGAAGCTGAGCATTTTTAGTTGTAGTATTTTCATTTTGGTATTTTCAATTTAATAATAAATGAAGGAGTCCAAAGTGTAGCAGGTTTTCAGAGGTTTTCATACTAGATCATCTCCCATTGAGGATTGAATCCATGCCCAATAAATCCTCTTAAACTACAAGTTCAATTTCACTCCATGCCTAATAAAGGCTACTCATCTACAAGTGCTCCTCGACTCCATGCCCAATAAAGGCCTACTAATCTACAAGTTCTCGTCACTTTATTGCCAAAATTTTGTCCCCAATTGGAGCCAGATGTTGTAGCCTAATTTAACTTAGCTAAAAGTCAATAGAGGTTCTAAGCAAATGAAGTTTATTGAGGAACAGTTGTTAAAATTAAAAAAAAAGACATATAATATGCTCTTATAGGTTGAGTAAGAAACAAATAACGAATTATGGATTCAGAGATGTAATACAAAATGGTGGTCTATATTCTATATTGAAATACTGAGTAAGGTGTGCAAAAAACGTGATAATCCCAAGTTGGAGTGAATAAAAAATAGGAAAACAAACTTATGAGAGATCAGTGCTTTTAAAGAATGGATAAAGCTCAGGAATGATAGAAGATTTGCAGAGTGGAAACTGTAGAAAGCAAAGAAATCAACTAAGATAGAAACACTTAGAAGATTTTCAAAGGAGGCGATCAGATGACAAGGATAGAATCACAGATCTGAAAGGGAAGAGACCGATGGATGAGATGACATCGAAAGTAAAAAAATATACCTTATGATGCGATGAAGAGAAGGGCTACATGTGGGCATAGTGCAATTGCAGATCGAAAATTATTGAGTTTATGTGTTAAGGACTTCACAAGATAAAAAAAAAAGAACTTGGGAATTGAAACTTGCGATGTGATAAATGGAGGAGCCATGTGTTGGCACAGTGATCCCACACATATTGCACATTAGCGGGTTTAGAGTTTAGCATTAATATTGTACAACATAAAGTATTTTTGTTGTGATGCGACAAGGACAGGAGATGGCAGTGTGAGACGATACAACAAGGTTGTTAAATCTGGCAAGGATCTACGATGGAGATTACATTGCAACTTTGCATCAACGTTTGTATTTTTTTCCATTTAAGTTATATGTTAAGATCCTCTATATGAGATGCACCATCATTGGTCACCATATTCCGGGACCCTACAACCATTGCTCTGCATATATGTAAGTGGTTTGAGTTATGTGCGATCTGTTTTAAGGTAAATCACTATTAATTTCACACATACATATTTTGAATAAACTCAAGTATTGTAGTTTGCTGCGTATGTAAAGGGTGTTTATGTGGGCCATAACCCATAGGTCCAAGGTAATGTTTAAAATGTAGTCTCATGATGCAGTTAGGCTTGATCAAAAATCTCAAATCATAAATTTTAAAGGATAACTGCAAGAGGTAAGTGATAAAGTCGTCAAAGTGTGATGTGCAATGCCAGGTGGGACATGATCGCATAGTACACATCACAATTTTTAAAAGATAAGTGCTAATGAAAATTTAAAGACAGAAAAATGTGAAGTGAGATTTTGGCACAGACGTGATGTGGTTCCAAGATGAAATCTAAAGGATGTCAAGTCTGGGCTTATGAGGTTTTTGCGCCATTTTATGAAGAAATTGGAAAAACACAACAAAGAGACTTGGGTAAGTGTCCCGACGTAGAGCAAAGGAGAAGAGAAGACCAAACACAACAAGCATATGTAGAAGAGGCAGAGTCAGGTAGTAGGTTACATGATGACAATGTTCTAAACGTAAAAGCATGGGCAGAGTTGGGTAGAGATGCGTTTTTGTAGACTATTAGGACATCATAGCCGAAATGGAAGGACACATGAACAAAAAATCATACTCATAAAAATGATTATATTCCAAGAGAATTTTGTTTTCTTTGTTAAGATCAAAGCTACAATGGTGTCCTTGATTGCAATGTAATAAGTAGTTTAACAGTTTAGGCAGTTTAAGAGTTTCAAGAAGCTGGAGCAGTACAAATTGATGTTGTTTCTATTTAAGGAAGAGAAAAAGAGGGAAGCATGGTTTCTAGTTCTGGACCTCTTATGGATTACATTTTGTACTTCGTTTTCTGATGGGTAAATGAAAGAAGCAGCAAGTTTCTTGGAATTGTTCATGGTGATTCATGTTCCTTGTGCCATTTTGTGTCCCTTCTTCTTTGAATGAAGTGAATTAATATAGCATCTGATCTCTTAATTACATCTTCGAGTAAGAGTTAAATAACCTTAATTTGTGCTCCTTCACTCCATCTCTTCTCCCTTCAAAAATTCTCCATGAAACTTAAAAGTAATGGATTCTATGTTTACAACATATTATTTTGAGTTTCCACTCTCTTCACAAACTCTGGATGAAACTTTAAAGTAATAGATTCTGTGTTTACACCATATTATTTCGAGTTTCCTCTCTATGTGTGAATTTCCTCTGAAACTTAAAACTGGTAGATTCCGTATTTACATCATATTATTTTGATTTTCCCCTGAATTTCTTATTTTCACTCAAATATCAATAGTGAATGGCATTATGAAATATTTTATTATTCCAGATCATTAATGGTTTTAGAAAACTAGTCTACAAATGGATATAACAAAAACCTCATGATAAAATCATTTTTGTGACACACTTTTAAAATGCCTTAAGCACTGATTCCTTCCACAACTAAGGGATTGTCTCTTAGGATACAACACTACTCATTCCAAAGTGGATTTATCTCAACCAAAGCCAGGTCCTCATGCTAACAGGCTTGTTGGTTCAATTGATAGTGGCACGGCTAAACTTTTGAATCAATTGCAAAAATTGTCTTTACAATCTACTCCTTCTCAGGCTATGTCGTCGGTGTCTACTCTCTCCTAGTCCTTAAATATTAATCATGTCCAAGATTATAATCCCAAAGGAAATAAAAAATATGATGGGTAGAAGAAGGGATGAAATAATAATAAGAAAGATAAGGATGGGAAGGGTAATGCGAACAGATAATGTTGGAGAGGGTAAGAGAGAGGCAAATAAGAAAGTTAAGTTTCCATGCAAGTTATGCACTGGATACAATCTTACTCATCTCTACCCTAAAATTCAAGATGCTCAAAACTTGTTAGCTCAGCAGGGTTCCTCTAGTTACCAGGTTTTCCTAACTAAACCTTTTACCTAAGGGCAACATCCGCTTTCTTGCGCGAATTCTAATACTGGAGCTCTCACTGGGGGCAATGAGGAAGGGGGAAATTCTTCAAATTTATATATGATGAGTGCTCACACTGATATCAGTACGAGATATCATAATTATGGTAAAACCAAGTCTTCAAAAGTTAAGGGTGCTCCTGGTAGTTCAAAGCCACTACATATTGAGAGGCCCGCAATTGATGTTATACCTCACATGTCAAAAGGTTCTACTAAGTGTATGACAATCAACCCTAATGCCAAGGTAACCCAAAACTACTCCATTGTAGAATATTTGGCTTAGAGTCCTTGTGTTATGTCTGTGTTAGAGGAATTCTAGTCATGACCAACACAAAGTAGTGCGTTTTGCACTATGATCAGCGCATTTGATACAAAGAACCCTCTTATGATCACATTTGATATGTAAAATATTAAGAAGAGACTTTCTCATCACATGGAATTTCAGATTAATTCTACGTATCGAAAGAGAAATATTTTTCGAACAGTAGTTGACAAAGGTGCTTCCACATGTCTTATGTTGGAAAGCCACTGGATCCCCTCAAGTTGTGCCTTCACCTACTCTACTCACTGAATTTGATGGTCATTCTCACAGGCCACATGGAATTGTTTCAGATTTTCCCATCTGTGTTGGGGGTAAAGTTGTCAATATTGAGGTTGAGATAGTCGATGCCAATTTGGACTAAAATGTTCTATTGGGTCAGAATTGGATTTATGAAATGGATGCTATTTCTTCATCATTATTTTGCATCTTGTGTTCTCCCCATGGAGGGAGGATTGTCACTATCGATCATATGGACTATTCTTCGATATATCAAAATACATCTTCTGACTCGACTGTTTCATTGGTGAATGATGCCAACCAACCTATGGAGAATATGGGGGTTGGAATGTATACCTCATTGATGGGTAATTTTTATCTTCCACCTTATTTCATTCATATTAATGTTATCTCATCCTCAAGGGTTCCTACTCAAAGAGAGTTCTTTCGAACTCATTTTTTTTCAAATCCTTATGTTGTACCTTCTCCTAATTTCACAGTAGATGAACGTAATGTGGGTGGAATAGCATTCCCTATATCTACAAAAAAATTTTCCTATCAATCTATTGTCAAATTTGTAGATTCCATTCCAATTTCTCTTTCATCAGAGGAGTTGGATAGAGATGTGGCTCCGGCTTGGGTACTTAGTTCATCTTCTGCTCAGAATTTCCTTGATATTGTTCTTCTATCTAAGGAGGATATCTTTGAAGTAATGACTGGCATGGAAATACCATGGGATGATTTGCATCAACAGTCCCATTTCTACTATATTTGTGAGAAGTTGAATCGAGATTGTCTAGACATGTATCTTCTAGTCCTATTCACCTGCTCTTGAACCCTTTAGCTCCAACACAGGTTTTTGCTGAAGGGAAGATGGCTGTCATTTCTGAGACTATCGCGATGAACATTTATAGGGATCCCAATGTTATTGAGAATGCTTTCATCGGAGCTGAATGTTCCCCTGAAGAGATTCAAACTTATACCGATCATTTTATAGAGTTTTGTGATGCGTTCGCTTGGTCTTATAAGGGAATGCATGGAATATATCCATTTATTGTTAAGCATAAGATCAAGAATTATAAGAATACTAAGCCTATATGACAGAAGCTTCGTTCATTCAACCCTAGGAAAGTCGTAGCTATGAAGGTCAAAGTTGAGAAGCTACTTAAGGTGGGTTTCATATACCTTTTTCCTTTAGTGGAGTGTGTTTCGATTACAGTGTCTATGGAAAAGAAACAAGGAGTGATTTTTTTTTGTAATGATTTCATTGATTTGAATAAGGAATTTTTGAAGGATAATTACCCCAGGCCATTTATCGATGATATTAGTGATGAGTGTGCAGGGAATGAGATTCTCTCGTTCATGGATGGTTTCATGGGATACAATGAGATTACCATCCGTCTTGGATATCAACACAAGACTTCTTTTATTTTCCCCTGAGATACATTTACATACAAAAATATTCCTTTTAGTCTTAAAAATGCTAGAGCTACTTTCCAGCAGGTCATGAATTATGCTTTCCATGACATAAATCATATCATCGAAGCTTATTTGGATGATTTAGATCCTCGTTCTCAAAAGAGAATTGATCATCCCTCTCATCTTCGCTAGGTTTTTGAAAGGTGACGTCATTATAAAATTTGTTTGAACCCTAATAAGTGCAATTTCGTCATCACATAGAGTCATTTGTTGGGATTCATCATGTCTACTGAAGGTATTCATGTAGATCCCTTCATTTTTGAGGCAATACTTCAGTTCCCTCCCCCTTCTTCTATTTTTCAACTTCAAATAATTCAAGGAAAACCAAATTCCTTAAGGAGAAATATTGTTAATTATGCTGAGGTGACGAAAGGATTTATGAGATTATTGAAGAAGGGAATTCCATATTTGTGGGATGACTTTGCTCAACACTCATTGGATGCTTTGAAAAAGGCATTGACCTCTGCTCCATTATTGAGTCAACCTGATTATAGTAGAGACTTCCTTTTATATCTCATTGCAAGAGAATCTAATATAGGTATGGTTCTAGTTCAGGAGGATGATGATCTTTGTGAGCATGCTATTTATTACCTAAGATGAGGCTTGGTAGATCGTGAACTATGATATGTTCCCATAGAGAAGTTAGCTTTGGAAGTTGTCCATGTTGTCTAGTGACTCAGGCATTATATTCTTCCTCGCAAAAGTTTTGTTTTGGATATAGTTATTCCGTTTTTGTTTATTCTCAATACTCAGGTAATTGGGGACAAGTACAATCGATGTATTTCCATTTTGCAAGAGTTTTATCTCGAATTTATTTCTAACAAATCCAAAAAAAAATTGGTATTTTTGGATTTGATCTATGAGTTTCCTTATGGAGATGAGATTATTTATGAAGAGTCATTCAATGATCAACATCTTTTCCTCATCTCTTCACATGATTTTTCGTATGGAAATCTGATTGTCTATCACCATACTTCGAATTTTCCCCTCGCTTTTTTGAAATATGAGCATCGAAAGTTGTGTCACTTAGAAAAAACTTATCTTATTATCGATGATACTCTATATCATCGTCGGGTCAATTCAATCATTAGATGTTTCTTAAATATGGAAGAATCTGAGTTTGTGATGAATTATTGGCACAGTGGAGCTTCAGGTGGTCATTTATCTGGGCTTACTACAACCCAAAATATTTTGTGTGCCAGATATTTTTTGCCCTTTATTTTTCAAAGATTCTTTTGGGGAGTCTAAAAATTTCATCCTTGTCAATTTTACAGTCGGAATATGTGCGCTTATTGAGCTCCTCTATTTCATCTTTTCACCATCAGTCTGTTCACTAAGTATGGAATTGATTTTACTACCTATAACCCTCCTTCGGTGAAGGGTCACAAGTACATTATCGTAGCAGTGGACTAGTTTACAAAGTGGGTAGAGGCTATGCCTACTTTCACAAACGATGGTGAAACAACAACCCTATTTCTGTTCAACCAAGTCATTTCTCACTTCGGTATTCCCAAAGTTATTGTTATTGACTATGGTAGTCGCTTTCAAAACTCCATGATGGCTGAATTGGCCCTTAGATTGGGTTTCTGATAGGAGCGTTCATCTCCATATTATCCTTAGGCCAATGGGCAGGTTGAAGCCATGAATAAATAGTTAAAGGTTATCCTTCAATGGAAAATCAATCAAGTTAGGTCTAATTGGCATTTCATGTTGTATCCTACACTTTAGGCATATTAGATGTCTATTAAGACTCCAAATGGATTCAATCCTTTACAACTGGTTTATGGTTTGGAATCAATATTTCGTGTTGAGTGTGAGATTCCTTCCCTGAAGTCGATTGTTGAGCTTCTTCCTGACACTTCAAGTCTCAAATAATGCCTTGTTTATATAGAAAATCTCAATGAGTAGTGCCGAGATGCAACTAAGATGAATGTGGCCCATAAGAAAAGAGTGAAGGTTCAGTGTGATAATGTTGTCAAACCTAGGGTTTTCTCTTAAGGTGACCTTGTTGTGGTCTACACTCAAGACAAGGATGGCTTGGGGGCAGGGAAATTGAAATCCATGTCATATTTCCATTTCTTTGTTAAAAAGTTCCTTAATAATGGATCTTATGCCTTGGTTGATTTCGATGGAAACGAGCTGGCGAAGACCAGAAATGGGCTCTGTCTGAGGAATTTTTATGCCTAGGCAGTTGCCTAGGATTTTCTTTGGCTGTATATATTGTATTTTTTGTGCATATATATCTATCAATTTTTGGTGTGAATTTGATGTTTTTTATCTGCTTTGGCAGGTGTTTTATGGATGACCTGAGTCATTTTTTCTTCGCAGAAGGTGCTAGTCGACATATCCGGAATCTTGTTTCCGTGGCTTGGGTAATATACTATCCATCGAATCAGTTGCTAGTATCAAGAAGGGTAAGTATTTGTCCAGATTTGAATAATGTAGTAGAATATATTGTTGTGGTTAATCTACTTACAGAGAAAATGTCTCTTGGTATTGACTCATTAGTAGTATACTTGGATTCACAACTTGTGGTTTCACAATTAAACAACACCTATCGTGTGAGAGATCCATCTTTACATCAATTATTTCTGAGAGTGAATTTGTTGCAATGTTCATTTCACTATGTTACTTACATTCACATTCCACTTTCAGAACATTCGTTTGCAGATTCATTAGCTAATCAAGCAATTGATTGGAACATTAATCATTCAATACATTAAATACCAAAAACATCAATCATCATTGTATATATGAAATAATCATATCATAAAAATCACTGTATATATATATATATATATATATACAGATCGGAGTTGTGTTCTAAAATATACAAAAATTGAACAATCATGTCCTACAAAATTAGGGCTTATGCCCGATCATGTTCAGCATAAAAAATATTACAGTCATCCCGTCATAAAAAAAAATCTATGCATGTGGGCATTGCCCTAGATAGGTGTTACACAAGAACACTATAGTTATTGCCACATGGTGGAGCAGTCACACCCAATTTCATTGTACACCGACCATTCGTCTTTTACAACATCAGGAAGGTCATCCACTGCATCCATAGTGACATGGCAGGTCAAACACTCTAGGTTCCTCTGTATAGCATGGAGAACTCTCTGTGGGTCCTCTATGACATCCTTAGTTGCACTTCCATGATGTTTGTGCCTCAAGAAGCCCTTGTGTCTAACTTTTCCAACATCTGTAACACGATCCATAAATTTTTAAGTCAATTTTCCAAGTAAAAAAAAATTATTAATTTTCATATCTTTATTTAAAAAAATTAATATAATAAAAAATGACTATGTGATCTTACCAATTACTCCCCATGCTACATCCGGTGGTAAGGGAAAATCAACATCTCCCCTGAAATCCATGCTAGCATAATGATAATCTTCTGTTGCAATGACTTGTTCCCCCCACCATAGGAAGAAATCATCATCCTAGGTAGTCCTCGGGACATCGCCATCCCAAAACCTATTCATCAGATCAGCCCATCTAGCTATCCATGGAACCTAATGGTTGCTAATGGTAGATATAATCTCGGGGTAAAGCCCTAGAATCCTCTCAAAGAATAATCTGCATAAATGGTCTCATAATTAAAGTGTTTTTTTTTATTCTTCTCAATGGAGGTTAATTGTTTATTCAAATTTGTCAACAAATTTGTGCTCCAATCATATAGTGTAGTCAATAATTCCATTCCCAAACCCATGTTTCCCCATGAGGCTTGGTGCAAGGAAGATGATCCAGCCACTCTGATAATGGTGAAAATAGTTATCTTCATGTGTAACTATTGCACATCTTTAATTGGGATCTTTGTCCTGACCTTCTGAGTACCCTCAACATAATATATGTGAATATAATCTTTAATATTTAGCCCTCGTGTGGGATTTCCTTGCAAATTTACTGGTTCCCCTCTTCCATAGAGTCTAGTTATCAAATAAATGTCTTCAATTTCGATCCTCAATGGAATTTGATAGATCATGAAACAATCCTCCTCTAGGTCCCAATAACTGATAAGAATTTCGAGTAACCTCATGTTTATTTGCATATTTAGCATCTTAAAAAACTTTAGAAATTTGCATCCCTGGAGTATATCCAAGGATCATTAGTCCACCATGACCTCATTGTCAATTGTGCTATGCTCCCTCTCTCTCCAGCTAATGGTCATCTTGGATCAATTAATTTAAAAAACATTATAATTTCATTTTAATATTTCACTCTATGCATACGTGAGTTTCTTCCTCTACTATCACGTCTATACAAGAGTTCGAAATTATGAACCCGCATGTACGGATCTGGTTTCACAAAAAGCATAAATTCTATGGTGAAATCCTAAAAAATTACTTGAAATAACAATTAAATTAATGACTAAGCTAATTGAGAAGATTACCTAGAAGATTTGGGCTAATTTGGCTAATAATCAGTCTGGTTTGAAATTGGGGATTTTTTGCTCCAAATCCCTTTCACAAACTCTTCAAGGCACACATGACCAAATGTGAGTCCAAAAGGCCTATTTATGCCCAAAATTCAAATTTTTTTCGCAGTTTTCTTATTTAAAGTTTTTTGTTTATTTTTTAATTTGTTCATGCCTTTATGACCTTTTGGCTTGTAAAATCTGGGATAGGTTGTTTTCAAGTCGATTTGACTATTCCATTACTGCTTTGATTCCATGACCGCAGACCTGTCATGGCAGGTATTTTGTTTAGAACTGGCATATAGGTTAGGGAATTCACTTTTTGTTGCACTTATGCGGACTAGCCCCCATACTAAAATCTTTCCATAGGGTCTAGCCCATCATGTTATGACTATTTTACTATTTTATCTCACTGACTTATCAATCATTATATCATGGTAGATCCATATTTACATGGGCTTCTTAGTTAGATCCTCGCTAGCATATGTCACCCATGATGCAAATTGTGTAGGCTCGGGAGTCCTCTTTAATCCTGCCATGACTTATGCAATGAAGTTTCATTATTATTCTTCTTCTCTATATTTTCTGGCTTTATATCCTACAGGATCCCATATTGTTGTTGATTTGTTTTGTTGCATTGCATATTGACCATTTGTATATCTTGGCGTTATGACCGCTTCACTTGGACTCATGTATAAGCCATGTTTTGACACTATCTTTCTAAAAATTCAACCATGAAATCACTTAGCCTTTGCAACTTAGCACCTTTTCCCATGGATGGAACATTCCTCTGAGTGTCACTTACTAGTTTTTCCACCTTGCATTAAGCATAATATTGTTCCTATCGCAAGAAGAAGTGCATCTGTTTATCGACACTCATTCTATCCATTGTACTATATGAATTATTTTATTCCTTTTCAAGAATTCAACACAAAAAAGACAAAAAAAAATTAAATATCCAAAAATGCGGGATTGGGACATTACTTCCATATTTGATGGCAACTAAGCATTAGTTGTGTCGCCTTTGAAAAATTCACAAAAAGATAACTATTTTCTCCATTTTGGGATGGGTTTAGTTTGAATTAGGAGAAGCCATATCCTTGTTATTGAGTCAGTACTCCCCCGATTGGTTATCTCTTCCAATCATATGGAGGGTTTGTTCGTGCCTCCTGCATGGAAAACTTGTACAACGTTATCATATGTTGTCATATCCAAAATGAGTTGTGATTTTTCTCAAGGGAAGTACACATGAGTCATCCTTTCTGTGGTTTCCCTTGACTCATTTTTCAGTCGACCATCCATGGTATATCGTAGTCTTGTTCTATAACATCAACTATTTGGTCCTTTGCTCGTAGTGGTTTGAGAAGGTATACATTTACTTATTGCCAACAATTTTATCTCTTATCGATTTTGAGAAACTTCTCTAAGAGTAAACATAGAGCCACACCCTCGCCCTATTTACATCATTGATAGGTGACCTTGTACTCATCATTTGATCAACACCATGGGTCTTTAACTCAGTGGTTTCTCCTATGTTATACTTGAGGTTTCGTTATCAATCTTCATGATTCGTGCAGTGCCTTGGTTTCCATTTGACTGTATCGGTGGGTTCCTTACCTCTTTGTCAGATTTCATAATTGGTTGGTTCATAAGGTTTCTATTGCTAGCTACATTTTGTGCATGTTGGAAACGTGCTTCGGGTTCGTTAATTCACTTTTCTTTATCCGATTCATTCCAAATATTGGCATTTGGGTTACACTCACATGATAGTGATGTGGGATGCTTTAATGCCTTCCTTCCAACAAATATTTTCCCATCGACTCCGAGACATTCCTCTAGGAATAAGGTCTAGAGTAATTTTGTGAGTACCTTAGGGTTTCTTGTCATTAGTGGCAGATTCCTTCACTATCAAAAGTGAGAATACATCAATGTCTCATGCTTGTTAGATTCTCTCAAGTGTTCAACTTCAACTCATTCATTCACAGTCGTTAAATTGTACTAGGGTACCTTGACTCTCATGATCATTATCGATGAATTGTCTCACGTTTGTTAATGGTATACATCAATTACCGGTAATCAAACTATTTCTCACATGGTTGACTTTAGATTATTTATTCCCATTGTACAGAGTTGTAAAATATTTATCAGTGAAGACCTCAGTTTTTTGTAAGCATAATTTGGTTCACTTTGACAACTCCTTCAATTTTCTATCAGTGAAACCATCCACCCTTATATGTTGCAGTTTATCACATCACCATTCTATATGTTGGCACTTGAGTTGCGTGTAGTACCATTTTTTCCACCCCTTATGATTTGATACTTGGAGATTCAGTTATGAATTCAGTGGTCAGATATCTTTGGAGCATCATTGATCAGTCTTCTATATGTCATGCTTGGACATGATTTTGATATGTACTTATTGGCAGTGATCACATGATTCACTATGTACTTTACAATTTCTGCTATACTTGTATACATATCAGATCTACTTCATATTTGTTATGCAGACATGGTTTTCTTTCACTAAGCATGGGTATGCCAGCCTCAGACATGAGCTTTCTTTCTAACTTCTTCCATTGGTTTTTGGCATGTTGAAATATGGTAAAGTCCTCTCAAGTCCTTGCAAGATTCTTTCTTATGCACATAATACATTTGAGGCATAATTTACCTCTTCTGACCTCTTATATTAGGGGGCATCTGTTATAGCATCATTTATCACCTTTATATACATGATAATCTATGTATTGGCCTTGAGTAGCCCTTTCCTTTCAGACTTGGTCAACTTCTTAAAAGACATTATTTTGATTTCCATACATGACTCTGCCCTAACTTATATGTGTGCAGATGCGGGTTATCTCATATCTAACCTGTGTATACAGTTTAAAATATTAAGAAATATATAATATCCCTATTATTTTGTTGGGATTTATGGGTTTACCACCTACACTAGCCCGTGGCGAAACTGTTTCCCAACTGAAAAACTGATTTGAGGAAGTATAAAAGCACCTCATTGGGAAGGCCTAAGGGAGGAGAGAGAATGATATTGATGCTATAGCCTCTTATAGCCCAAATAAATTTTGATTATCCCTGTGCCTTGTGCACTTCCCAGTTCAAGAAACCCTTGCTTCCTTGTGATGTTCACCTCCTTTATGTGACATCATTTATGCACCTTTTTGGAAGAAGATTGTTGAGGCTTGGGCTCAACGAATATGGAGGACGGTTTCTCTTCGATCCATGGTTGATTTTAGGTGATATCTCTACTTTATTTTTACAGATATCAATTAAAGTAGATTTGTCACGTTTATGATGTCATGTTCTTATATGTTTCATATACATGTTAATGATCTTGTAATTGTTATTTTTTATGATTTTATATGATGTAACATATCGAAATTTAGGATATATATGTTTTACAACTAGTGTGTGTGCTTTGTCTTGAGTGAGTTGCGGGTCTTGAAGCATGAGGAGTAGAAGAGTGTTTTCACTATGCGAGAATGACTTCAAACTTAGGACATACGAGTAAGGTCACCTATCCATTTTTTACTATTTTAAGCATTAGGACTATTAATTTGATTGATTCCATTATGCCTTCGGCTCTGTTAGGTCCCTCAACCGAGACTTTAGCGTATTTTTTCCTGCAACAATCATTCCTAGGGATTTACATTGTATTGGTTTTTTCATAAACTCTAATACAAAAAGCCTTAAAGATTTAGGGTTTCATCATATAACTTAGATGTCAATAAAAAAACCTTAGAAAGGTTATGGTTTTATATTACCAAAGGTTAATCATCAAGAGAGTAGGATTTGATCATATGTGCTAGACTTTATTAACAAATCATAAATAGGTCAGGGTTTCATTATCAACACACCCCAAGCACCAAAAGGCTAGGAATTTACAATGAACCAAAAAGGTTAAGGTTTTACCAAAGTAAGTAAAAGATATATATTATGATAATGATTAATTTGATGTAAATAAAAATCATCCAATCATCCTTATTAACATAAGAATATTTATATCCCAATCATAGACATGAAAGAGTTAGTAATATAATGAAAATGATCCTATTTTTTATATGAAGAATACTTGCCAGATGTCTTTATACATACCTCAGGATATTCCTAACACAAGATTTGTAGGGTATCTTTTGCAACAAGGCTTCTTTCACAATACATGTCTTTCCTTGAAGTATCCCTCTTAATCTAGTTAAAATCTTCATATGTGTAAGCTTAGTCCTTCCAAGGAGAATACAAGAGAAAAGACAACATAATACTTAGCTTAAGACTGTGAAATCTTGTTCTAGAATATATGCCTCTTACAGTCATGGCATAAATTAATATTTATTTATGTACCTATAATATTTACTTGACAAGTACTACAAGTACAAAGGTAAAATAGAGTTTCCAATTTTTTTCTTAGACTACCTACAAACCCTACAGACCAAAACTAACATATTTTATGGAACAAGATAGATTAGGTTGAGGGTTTATCGGGTAGGATTTTATAAGAACTTTGAATTCCAATAAAATTTTAATTTTACAAACTTTAGAACTCGAAGAGATTTTAACATTATAATATATTAAGAATTAGAGAAAACAATTATAATTACCTCAAATATTTCTTACATCGGTCCTTCATGATCTTCTTCCAATATTTGTTATGATTACTTCAAAGATACCCACCTGAAGAGTAAAATAATGCAAGAAAATGTTAACAAGTTCTTCTTTATAAACTGTTTCCTTTATTTAAATTCTAAGTTTTCTTAAAGAGTTCTTCCCTTTTAATGATAGATTGTGTACCAAATTATATCTTTACAAACTTATCAAATGAATTTTCAACTAGCTAAGAAAATATGCTTTTTTAAAATTCCACTACACCCTTTTAATTAATATATAATACACTTTTATATATCTCCAGAAGGAACTTGATCTTCCTCAAGATGACAAAATACATCAAATTGAAAGGTTGCATCCTTGTCAAATACTCATGTAAATTGTTGAGTATGACCGCTTTGGTTAGGGCTTCACCAATCATTTTTGTTGCATGAATATAGTCGGTTTCTTTCCTGTTATTGAATCTTTTATATACATATGTACAGAGGTCCACATAAATGACCACTTTATTTATTGAATTACTGGACTTTAAACAATAATTTTGGAATTCTGTTTTGGCTCCTTTTCAATTAAATTCTTTGCTTACAAATAGACCTTGCTCTTAGAAATGTAATTGGACATCTCTGGAAATATCGGGAGCTTTATAATTTAGTGATTATTTTAAAACTATCAAACACTATTTATATATTCTCTCTTTATAAGGAACTAGATCCTGGCCTCTTCAGATTGTCAAATTGATATTTCTCGGCTTCTCAGTGTTTTGGTCTACAAGCTGAATTAAGAAAGAAGCCCAATTTTTTTTGATATTTGTTTTAGTTAACTTGGCCTTTTACACAATCCTATGTAAATGACGACACTTGATTTTCAACCTACCTTTTTCATTCTTATTGATCACCACAGCTCTCATACCATGTTAGAAAAACATAAAGGAAGAGAGATATTATTTTATTAGATAATTTCTTGTGATGTTTTTTGTTTTTTATTAGCTTCTTTTATGTTCTTTATTTTAACATCTTCATAAAAAAATATCTAACCAAAAGCACGAATATCAATAACACAATATGTAGACAAACAACCAATGAAAACTGCCTCTTTGAAGGGAAAACCAACTCAAACTTTTTCAATCGTACAACCAATTCAAATGAGAAAAGCAAGACCAACACCTCCATCCATCCATCAAGTCTTTCTTTTATGAGGATAAGTCTAACTTCTAAACAAGAATATGCTCCTTATAAACAAGTCAACTAGGTCTTCCTTAGCTCTTTAATTCTTCCAATGCAGACTTGATCATGTGGCTTGAATTCTTCTTAATCAAAAATTTGGTCCTGCAATTTCATAGTTCCATCACTCTAACTTCGAGCCTTCAAATTTCACTGCTTCTATTACAAAATACGACCCCTGCAATTTCACAAATCCTATCACACATTTCATCCCTACAATTTAGCTGCTCCTATTGTAGACATCTTCACACATGCGGTAGAATTTAGGTTTCTTCTTTAATTGTGACATTCTTTATGTCTGTAATGAGGCCTTCATTCTTTAATAGACTATTCACATCCTTTCTTTGACTATAGAGTTGCAGATTTGAGCTTTTTTTTTCTCCAAAACTTGGTTGAATGCTAGCGTATATATAATGGTTTGAAGCTACACTTTGAGGCTAACATGAGTGTTTTAAGAAGTCGGCTTGAAAGGAGGCAAAGATGACTTGATGGAGGAGGGACAAGAGATACGTTTTTCATACTCTTGGTTGCTTTTTAGCCTTGATCCATGTTGTGAGATCTTGTTTTTGTGGCTAGGACCAAGAAACACTTTTTCTTTTTCTTTGTAGAAGTGTCTTGCATGGGACTGTGTTGTTTTCGCAACTATTCCTTAGGGGTTGCTAATATTTCACTGCTAAGGGTTCAATTTCTAGATCTTGTTGTGTTAAGTGAAATAATTATCTTTGTCTATGGTGAAATGATGAACCTAGAACTAGATGAAGATACTGAAAATGTTAAGAAAACCATCCTCTAAATTAGTGAACATATTAATAAGAAACGTTTGGCTCCACTCTACAAACCAGTATGCACTTTTGGATACCATTTAGTGGTGGCTCCACTCTAAAAATCAACATGCACTTTTGGATACCATTTAGTCATGATCCTTGCTGCCAAATGTTGGTTCTGGTAGCAAAGCACCAATAAATTTGCAGGTTAAAGTGTGGTTTTGCATGAATTCTATGTGACAAGTCCTCCCTCTCAATTGGGGAGAGATACCTTTTTATTTATCGAAGCTTCTTTCGGGACAAATCCAACAAAAACCTCTTTTTTCTAGCCACACAACCTCTTTCTTCCACATTATCATAATCATTAGAACTTTGATCTTCCAAAACTTTATTTCATGACGAACGTCATTCCTTATATGTAAAATTCAATGCCATAAATATTTTTATAGCTCCATCTTTTCATCATACTGAAAATTATCATCAAGTTATCATTAAGTATAAGGTAAGTGAAAGTCTTGAAGAATAGGTACATGCAAATCTTCCATAACAAATACAACCAAGAGCAGCTATACAAGAGAATGAAGCTAACTTTATCAATATAGGGTTAGAATTTGAGGGAAACATTTATCAAAATATCAAATAAAATTTTAGATATCCAAATCCTAATACTAGCTAGGTTTACAATTAACAAGGATTGTATCTTTCATACCCTAGACTCAAAAAAACATTGCTAGGGTTTTTTCATAAGGCCTAGGTTACATCATCAAGACTTAAAGCTTTAGATATGAACAACTAAACCAAGTTACCAATCCATTCACAGTGAAATGATTTTATACCTAATTTTTCATTATGAAGTCGTAGAAACTTATATCAATATCTACAAGGTTTTTATCAAAATTTCAATGTCAGATATATAACACTTCTACCAAGCTAGGGTTTCCATAAAGAAGAATCATATACACCTAGGGGCATCATTCCTAGGGATTTACATTGTATGGGTTTTTTCATAAACCCTAATACAACAAACTCTAAAGATTTAGGGTTTCATCACATAACTTAGATGTCAATAACAAGCCTTAAAAATCTTAGGGTTTTCCAAACACTAATCATCAAGAGAGTAGGATTTTATCATATGTGCCAGATTTTACTAACAAATCCTAAGTAGGTTAGGGTTTCATTATCAATACACCACAAGCATCAAAATGTTATGGTTTATAGTGAACCCTAAAGGTTAGGGTTTTAGGAAAGTAAGTAAAATATAGGTATTACAATAATGATTGATTTGATCTAAATACAAATCATCCAATCATCCTTAATAACATAAGAATCTATATAGTACAATGATAGACATGAAAGAGTTAGTAATATAAAGAGAATGATCATATTTTGTTATATGAAGAGGACTTGCTAGAATAATATATACATACCTAGAGTTGTTCCTAACACAAGCCTTGCACGGTATCTTTTGCAACAAGGCTTCTTTCATAATACATGTCTTTACTTGAAGTCTACCTTTGAATCTAGTTAAAGTCTTCATACCTGCAACGTTAGTCATTCCAAGGAGAATACAAGAGAAACGACAACATAATAATTAACTTAAGATTGTGAAAGCTTGTTCTTCAATATATGCCTCTTACCGTCATGGCATACGATCAATATTTATTTATGTACCTACAATGTTTCCTTGAAAATTACTATAAATACAAAAGTAAAAGAGAGTTTCCAATTTTTTTCTTATAATACGTGTAAACCCTAGAGACCAAAACTAAGATATTTTATGGAAAAAGATAGAATAGGGTTAGGGTTTATCAGCTAGGGTTTCAGAAGAACTTTGAATTCCAATAACCAATTAATTTTACAAACTCTAAAACTATAAGAGATTTCAAAATTATAACATATTAGGAATTAGATAAAACAATTATACTTACCTTGGTCATTCATGATCTTCTTGCAATGTTTGTTATGATTACTTCAAAGATAGTGAGGTTAAGAGAAAATGCATGCAAGACAATGTGAACAAGTTCTTCTTTATAAATTGCTTCCTTTCTTGAGATGATAAGCTTGCTTGAAGAGTTCTTCCCTTTTAATTATAGAATGTGTACCAAATTATCTCTTTGCAAATTTATTAAATGAATTTTCTTAGCTCTTTTTTAGAATTCCACTACTCCCTTTTAATTTCTATAGAATACACTTTTCTATGTCTCCAACAAAGAACTTGATCTTCTTGAAGGTGACATAACACATGAAATAGAAAGGGTGCTACAATCCTTGTCAAAGACTTGTGTAAATTCTTGATTATGACCCCTTTAGTTAGGGCTTCACTAAGAGAGATACTTTATAAAATACTTTTTGTTGCATGAATATAGTGGGTTTCTTTGCTACTGTTGGATCTTGTATGTATATAGGTTTCTTTGTTGAATTATAGGACTCTATTGCAAAAATTTAGGAATTTTGTTTTGGCTCATTTTTCAATTAAATTCTTTGCTTACAAATAAATCTTCCTTCTTCTTAGAAATGTAGTTGGACCTATGTGAAAATATTAGGAACTTCATAATTCAGTGACTTAATTTTTATATAATATATATATTTTTAATTATTGTAAAACCTTGAATTTAATATATATTTTTAATTATTATAATATAAAAATAATAAATTAAAAAAAAAAAACCCTAATTCTATATATTAATAATAAACGTTATACAAAACCTAATTCTATCTATTAACAATAAACATTATATAAAATAAAGATTTGGGAAGAAAAAATACGCGGCTTTCATGCGGGAGAGGGCTCGCAGCATGAGGCCGACGTGTTCCCACAAGTTTGTCCATCTGAGCGATAGAGCTACGGCCAGACTTGTGTTTTCGGTGGTTGGAGCTACGACCATGTTTCTGCCATTGGTAGTTCGGTTCTCCCATATCTCACGCTTCCTATACCCTTAGTTTGGAGATTCACTCACTACCCTCTCACGCTTCCTATACCCTTAGTTTGGAGATTCACTCACTCCCCTCCCTGCGCACCTGGAATCCCCAACGAACGGTTTCGAATTACTGGAATCCCCAACGACATGAATCAATCAACCAACCAGAGAGAATGAATTACTTGAATTCCTAACGGAATGAATAAGGTAGTTCGAATGAATTAGAAGGAATAGGTACCCAGGAAAAGGAGTGGGTGGTTCTTTCGAGCGAAGGAGCAACAGAAGGTCCTTTTCTGTTGTTGTTTGGAAATATGCGTTTTGTTGTTTGCCATGGCAGAGGCAGAGAGCAGCAAGTGCGAGACGTTATTGGCATTGTACAAGAAATCAATCAAAGTGGTGGTTCCCGATCTGTTAGTTCTATGAAAGCCATTACGTCTGAAATCAAACGGTAAGCTTTCGGCCTTTGAAATTTATTGGAAAGAATCAACCAGATCGAATCGAATGATTAACGATGACAAATGGCCAGAGGCAATGAGATTCAGATATAACCCATAATCTACTAAGCCCAGAATGTCATACACCAAGGAAATCAAATCGCCAACACAGAAATATCACTTGAATTCGACAAGCTTATAACACGCCCTTCCAAAGAAACTGTAAATAGAGTTATCTGCCACACTTTTAGAAGATGAGGAGGTCGAATCTGCAACGAATATCTTGCCTGGTATGTTTATGCAAATCTTTTAGCCGCGTCGTGCATATCTTGCCTGGTATCTCTATGCAGATCTTTTAGCGATAGGGATAGGGTTTGTTAATAAGGATATGCATATGCGATGGATAGGGTTTGTTAATAAGGATATGGATATGATGGATAGGTTTGTTAACAAGTCTTGCTATGTCATATAGATGTTCATTGTTTAAATATAATAATATCTTCCATTATCGTATTCATAAGAGTCAATCATGATTGACGGGCAAAGATATATCGAATTATCTAGAGACGTTAGATATGCTAAAATGTCTCACTGAGAGTAGAGTTCTGTTAACGCAAAACAATTCCGACAGCTATCTCGTCCAATACGCGAGTTCATTTCTGGCTATGTCGGCAATTTTTGCCGGATATGCTAGTTATTTACGGGCAATGCGGGTTAGGTTTCCCTCAAACGCGACTTATCGGCCTGAAACGCGACTTATCATTCCCGTATACGCGTGTTATCTCGCCGGAGATAAGTGGCATATCCGGCAGAGATATCTGGCATATAACCCGCTCGCCTGGAAATAATAACTTGTATAACTGGCAATGGTTACTGGCATAGACTAGAATTTACTTCTGGAGTGGTTCGCGCGGAAATCATGCAGAGACATTGCACAGACATTTCACATAAGGGCCATGGTAATTCACACGAATCATTGCGATCTGCAACCAGAGGCCTTTCATCATCCCTGCAAATGGTCCCTTTTCCTAAATCCGTGGACGTTCTTCAGGTCCGGTATTGATAGAAAAAGGGTCCTCAGCTGCACATTGTTACACATTAAAAAAGGGTAACGGCTACCTGCTCATGCTAGAGGCACGGGTTCGATTCCCACCATCACAAAATTTTCTGGATATCTAGGGTTTTGATATAGATGTTTTATCTGCGCTGCTTGGTTGCTTTATACAACTTCTTTAGAATGTAGGTTGCTTTGTGGCGGGTTACAGTGAAACTCAAATCTTGGCTTTGGTTTATCAATTATAATCTCGGTTTTCGGTCTCTGATATTCAAAATATCCATTTACTTTCGTTCATCAATATATATTTCTTTTTTTTTACTTGTCTTCCCTGCCAAAGATTCCACGTCAGCCCCAACCGTACAAGGTCTGAGGTTTATGGGTATTTACGCGCACATTCCAAACTTCGGAACACCTACCTGAGTGAGCATTGGAATCCGTCATGAATATTAAATTTATAATTATGTTACCCATAATTACATATAATTATATAATTATGATACCATTAGTAGTAAAAAATGAAGTCATCTTCTTTTACATTCTCAATTCTAGCACTTCTTGATTTTCATATTCTTTTATAGCTATACTCACAAGTAAAATATTGAAATATACATTTAAAATTAGATAAACTATAATTGTATATATTTAGTAGTCTTTTCATTTTTTTCCAAGTTCACCTTCTTAATGGCTAACATGGAGTTCCAAGTTCCTCTTCTAAAATTTTTATACCTCCTCCTCATTACTACCATCATGAAACTTTGGTTCAATATCTAGTTCAAAATTTCTAATCTTTGTGAAGTTGCTAAACAACTAAATAATTAGCTTCTTCTCCTCATTAATGCCATCATGAAAATTTGGTTCATTATATAGTTCAAGTTTTCTAATCTTTAGTAGTCCCTTAACAACTATCTTCTCCTCCTCCTTGATACCACCATGAAATTTTGATTCATTTTATAGTTCAAATTTTCTAATCTTTGGTGGTTGCTAAACAATTAAACAACCAACTTCTTCTCACCCTATTCTAGCTATGAAGCTAAGGGACAATTATTCATTTTTCTTAATACAATATTCATATACTATCTACATGATCCCAAAGCTTGTATGATTTCGCACCAACATAATTATTGAAGATACATTTCACTACCTTATTATCCCACTTCAAAAGTTTATGCTCTCATGGTAAACCTTGCAAGTAAAATGTGAATATCCTTATTCTATAGCTTTCTTTTAATTAAGACCCTAATAGGGGTGTTTTCCTAAAGAGTTAGTGTAGAAAACTTATTAAGTAGGTATATACAATATATTCTACTACAGCTTGGATCCTTTAACCATACTATCAAACCTCCCCATCAAAGTCCTATTCATGTGTTCTACAACTTCAATTTTGTAAGGGGCATATAGAGTTGTCTCATGCTTTTATGTATCATTATCCTTATACAACATTTCAAAATATACTAAACAAAAACGGACTAGGCTTATGAGTCTTCAACACCTTGATCTTCTATCAATTTCATTTTTTGAAGAGAACCTTAAAATTCATAAACCAAATGAGTATATTTCCTTTATTTATGATAGAATATATAAATGTTATTCTATAATAATCTTATAAATATTAAAAAAATAATGAAGATTAACAAGATGAAATACATAAAATGAATCATATCTAACCTATAAGTATAAAATTTATGATAACTAACATAAAATTTTACATAGATATGTTTCCATCTAGCCACCCATGTAGGGAGGATCACTAGGAGAAAAAAATTCTCCTATTATTGTTTTAGCTTGACACCCAACACCCATATGATAATTTGTGGACAACTAGCCTCACATAAATCCCATCCATGTTCTGGTCAGTGTTATTTTACGTATAGACTAATCATATGAAGATGGGTGATTAGATGTGAGGTACATGAGCCTTTCTTTTAATGAAGTGTTTTCATTAAATGTTTAAGGTCAATATATCATGGATCATCAATTGAATTAAATGAATTCTCAATTTTCACATCATGAGTGATGTCACTAGAATTTTTGAAATTTGTATCCAAAGAAAGGAAAGTGGCCTTAATAAGGGGAAAAGAGAGAAAATATTATTAGTTTACCATGAACAAAGAAAATAGTGGATCTTATGACAACATTGTCAACTCAGCCAACACATTCACAACATTGTACATTGATCTCTAAGTCAACAATATTTTCAATAAAAATTCCATATAGTCTCTTTCACTATTATCTATCCTTTTGGAGGAATGACCGATTATTAGAGGTGGAACTATGTACATTGATCTCTAGGTCAAAAAAAAATTCAAGAAATATTACATGTATTTTCTTTCACTATTCTCCATCCTTTTAAAACAATGACTAAGTATAGGATGGACTAAGTATAGGAGGTTGAACAATACACCCCATGAGCCTATAAATTTTGAAAACATATCATTACTTGACAGTGATGTAGATATCTATGATACCTATTGAAGTTTTTACTTATTTCAAATGAGAGAAGGAACATCTAGTAAAAGTTTCTTCCCAATTTATTCTTTCCAAGTATTGGAGTCTACTTTGGAATTTGTTACCATTCCCTAAGCATATGATTCCTTAAATTTGTTTCTTGCTAAGGGAGGTCAATGTATCAAGCATCAAACACATCATATCTAGAGAAGGTCACATCCTCATCCAAATTTAACCTAAATTTATATCTTGGTGTAGCATGTTAATAATATCCAACAATATAGACATCATATCTAGAAAAGGTTACATCATCTTCCAAAATTCACCTTTGTATTTGTAACATGTTTTGTTTGCCACCTATAAAAAACCTTCACATCCTTGGTAAATATAATCTAATTCAATTATATATAGAGTTACCATAAGTTGAAAAAAATCCATGCAAAATTTTATGGTACTTGTTGGCACCCTCTTTTCTAAATTGGCTCCAAGTTTCCTATTCAACTTTTTGTCCCTTATCTTTTATTGTTCTTCTTTTAGGCCATGATTATGAAAATGATAATAAAGAAAGTGTTTTGGGTATTTTTAGTACCCTTCATATAAGAATGAACAAAGTAAATTTTGACATTGCTATATACATAAAGTTTCCCAATTTCATACAAACAAGATATTTCCAATATCTATCCTTTCTAGTATATCTCATATTATTCTCCCATGTCCCCAAATTTTATAATTGGAAATTGTAAGTATAATGTTTTTAAGGTCATCAAGAATTAGTTGTTTAATGGATCACTATGAAGAGTAAGAGGAAGAATAATGAAGGGTTTTCTGAATACCTTACTCACTTCACCTGTAAAGTTACAAATCAATTGAAGCAAGAAAGGTTTTTCACTAGGTCCAAGCAAATGAGAATAGAAAAACATGAATGAATGATAAAATTCAAGGTAGACCCCAAAGATATAGACTATGTCAAAGCATTAAGATATAGCCTTTCTACAACTTGGATCCTCTAAGCATACTCTCAAACTTCCCCATCAAAGTCATATTCATGTGTTATACTACTCCAATTTTGTAAGGGGAATATAGATTTGTCTTATTCTTTATCATTATCCTTATACAACATTTAAAAATATACTTAACAAAAACTTGCTAAGCTTATTAGTCTTCAACACCTTGATCATCTATCAATTTCATTTGTTGAAGAGAACCTTAAACTTGATAAACCAAATGAATATATTTCCTTTATTTATGATATAATATAAACATGTTAATCTATAATAATTATCAATGCTCAATACATCTTATCAATATTACAAAATTAGTGAACATTAACAAGATGAAATACATAAAAATGAACCATATATAACCTATAAATATCAAAATTTATGATAACTATGGTAAATTTTTACATAGATATGTTTCCATCTAGCCACACATGTAGGGGGAATCACTAGGAGAAACAACTTCTCCTATTGTTTTAGTTTGAGAGCTAGCACCCATATGATGATTTATAAATCTCACATAGATCCCATACATGTTCTGGTTAGTGCTATTTTACATCTAGACTAATCATATGAAGATGGGTCATTAGATGTGACATACATGAAACTTTTTTTTATAATATTTTTATTAAATGTTTAGGAGCAATATATTTGAATTAAATGAATGCTCAATTTTCACCATATTCTTGATCCCATGCTCCATCTTGGTTGATATCATTTCCCCCCTTCTAATGTGGCTGGTAGTGAGTACTTTGTTTCCTTTGTCTAGAATGGGCACAAAAGACAGGTTCTAATTAACACTCAATGTTTGTGGTAAGCCATACTTAAGTTATTCCATATCTCCCATATATTCACATCCCATATTCAGGTTTATTTATATTTCCAAGCATTATCAGTTCCTTGTTTTTCTCATTTTTTTGTATGGCCATAAAAACCTTTTCTCTGTAATTTCTATGCATCATATATATAAATAAAAGAAACTTTGATTATGGTAGCCCCAAAGAGAAATGGAATGATTCATATGTAGGTGGTCTCTTGGAAGATAATAATTTTTAATTTTATGAATATGAAGATAAATGAGAAGAAAAAGTAAAAGGAATACACACACACAAATAAAAAAATATAATATACACACACAAATAAAAAAATATGTATTATAGTTATAACAATAAAATGCATGGTTACCAAATTATGTTATGATGGATTGACACTATAATGAGGTTGGGAGATGGAGAGAAAGTATATACTCGCAACAAACTACTAGTCATAGATCAACTAATAAGATTCATTGAGGGCCCTATTTCACTAGAGTTGAAGACAATTAATGGAGTGGGATTTCACCACAATTAATGGGGTGGGGGTCATTATACCATTGGTTTTAATAAAGGTGGTTTGTTTAATAAAAATGGTTACTTGCCACTCTGCTAGAATATAACAAACAATATTTCTAAATATAGGTAACGAAGGTAAGCATGGCCATGTATGTCTGAACAAAAGTAACATATTGGCATGCATCTGAGGTGGATGGATGATGTGGCACTGTAGGTGAGCATAATGTCATCATTCACATGAGTATAATTTTTGAAATTTGTATGTAACAAAAATGAAATTCATCTTGAGAAGGGAAAAAATATTAAAATTTTAACATAAGAAAAGAACACAATCGATAACGGATCATGTGACAACACTGTAGCACATTCTCAAAAAATTACATTGATCTCTAAATCTAAAAAAATTCTAGGAAAATCACATGTAGTCTCTTTATTTGTTCTATAACCTCTTAATACAATGACCAAGTATAGGAGATGGAACCCTATGCATCATTCTCTAGGTCAACAAAATTTTCAGGATAAATTACATGTACTCTCTTTCATTATTCTCTATCTTTTTAAAACTATGAATAAGGATAGGACGTCAGATCCTACACCCCATGAGCCTATAAATTTTAAAAACATGTCATTAGTGAAAAGTGAGACCTATGTATATGATACATATTGAAATTTTGAATTATTTCAAATCATAGAAGGCACACATAGTACACTTGTCCACCCAATTGATTATTTCCATGTATAGGAGTTTAGTTTGGAGTTTGTTACCATTCCCCTAACATATGATTTCCCTAAATTTATTTGGTTGTGTGGTATGCCAAATGTATCTATTATTAAAGAAATCATATATATAGAAGGTCACATCCTCTTCTGAATTTGAGCTAAATTTGTATCTTGGTGTGGGATGTTAAATATATCCAAAAATATAGACATCACATCTAGACAAGCTCACATCCTTGTCCAAATTTCTTATTTGTATTTGTAACATGTTGTGTCTACTAGCTATAAAAAAACAACACACCCTCTCTAAATATAATGAAATTCAATTATATATTGAGTTACCAAAGGCCAAAAAGAAGGCCATGCAAAAGTTTATGATACTTGTTGGCACCCTCTTTTCTAAGCTAGCTCCAAGTTTCCAATTAAACTTGTTCTCTTAGTCCATCTAAGATGTATTTTGTTGTATTTATTTTCTTTTAGGCCATGATTATGCAAATGCTACTAATTAAAGTGTTCTGGGAATTTTCTCTACCTTTCCTTTTATAAGAATGACCGAAGTATATTCTTACCTTGCCATATATATCTCACATACCATTAATTTTCAGTTTCCCATCATTAGATATATTTTAAGGGGTTAAAATGTCATACTTGAGGTATTAAGTTAGCTATCTCTTAGATTTATCTACATCTGTCATGTTATGCTTAATGAGAAGGTTGTATGATGTTTTTCATGCCTTGTTCAACAATTTGAATTAATTGCACATAATAAAGTTATCTTTGAGATGTTTTCCACATAAAGTTATCTTTGAGATGTTTTCCACATAAGGGCTCGGAGTAGACAAAAACTATATATTTTAAGATATTTTTCCACCTCCTTAAAACTGTCAATCAGGAAATATAGCGTGGAGATCTCTCCGAACAGCTTGAAGGAAAAAGAAACCAAGCTAAGTGACAATTATGAGGAGCCAAGCACCACTCTTCTTGAGATCAAGGAGGAATTATTCCTACTTTTTAGTGAGATTTTGGTAGCAACCCCTTTGTATAAATAAGCATATACAAGAGCTCATTAGGATATGAACCTTTTATTCAACTAGGTAGCTCTTGAGTTTTGATTTAGTGTTATTTGTGGCTCTCAAATGATGTAATAGAAATTTTTATTCTCAGAGGAATGATGTTTTTCGGTTATAAAACAGTCCATTGTATAAATCCCTCTTTTGTATTTAAATTATCTCTTTATGTTTCAACATTTTGTTTAGTATGAATCCTCAAAATTGTGCTTGTAGCCTCTCTTCATCGTCTCTCTCATGGGAGATTGACAAGAGTGATCTCCGACCAGTTCAAAATTAATTTTCTTAATATTTCTTCGAAAGGTATATAGTGTGGTTATCATTTAGTCAATTTAATGTCTTAAATTGCTATCATAAATTATATACTAAGCTTAGTAATTTGATGAAGTGTTGTGCACTATATATGATTAGGTATCCTTGTTTTCTTACTTCGTTGTGTATGTTTTATATTTTTAAGGGGGCTTTTCTATCCTATGCCTCAAATTTTAATAATTGAATTTAGTCTAAGAAATTAAATCTATGCTTCTATATGAAATCTTAAAATGCTAGTGAACAACCAAATCTAAATTAATTTTAATGACGAAAACTAATTCTTAAAGAAGGAAGAAAAGGAAATTTTATTTTAATTCTAAGAAAAGTAATTGAATTACAAAGTGCTTTTAATGTAATATGAAATCTAAAAGAAGGAATAAAAGGAAATGTTAATTAACTAATATAAATTTCAAAAAAACAAATCAAACTTTGAATGGTGTTAGACTTATCTAGGCCCTAAAAACATCTATGAAAAATATCTAATTAGTTTAAAATAGAGCGCTATTCTAAATCTAATTGCATTCAAATGAAGAATATGAAATCATTTTCTATCTTATCCATTGAAAGCTTTTAGTTCTATGAAAACTAAGAAATTCATCTATTTTAAAACACAATTCTAATCTAACTCTGTCCTCGTTTTAAATCTAAGATTGTTTGAGAGATAAAATTAATATAATTGTGTTCCATTGATTGAAAGCATAAATTCTATTGCTAAGAATTTAAATGAAAGTGCTCATTGAATCAAAAGAAAGTACAAAGAATGTTTAAAGAAAACTAAGATTATTGTATGAACAAATTCCCAAATATGATCCAATTGGAAAATGACAAAATAGCGTTCTCGAGATGACTTAGCGAACACAAGATCTGGAAACTAATTTTAGAAAGCATTTATGAAACAACAATAAGAAAACTAAATTATGAATTGAAAGGAATCTAACTATAAAAACAATGTGAATTTAAGGATGAATTGACAAGAGAAAAAACTACGAATCAATAGGAATTTAAATGACAGAAATCAAAGTACAAAAAAATTAAGAAAAACCTCATTTCTGTGCAGGGATTCTGAATGAGTCGAAAATCTACTTAGGCTATGTGCGCATCAAAAGGTATGGAACTGTTCTTTTTATTAGCTAAATATGATTGAAAGCATACATTGAATTATCACAAAAATTAGGACTATTTCCGAGTTTCAAAAGGCCGATATTTATACAGGTTTTGAATTTAATTGTTTGAGGCATTTCTGCCTATAGATAGAAAATAAAACTGAAATTAGAAGTCCAGATGGAAGCATTTTCTTTACAGATATCTCTTGATTTTTTACATCAGAGAAAATTGAGATCATTTCGTTTGTTGATCACGTTCTTTGACCAATCTTGTCCACTAGAGCGTAGGCACAATTTCTCTTTGAATTAGAACAGGTGGATGGGATACGATCCATGTGTGGTTCATTCTGGAGATACCCATATGACCTATTTCCTCATTTTCTTCTCAAAATTTGTCAAACCATAACGGTGGATGCAGAAACAATGGTGAGATTGATCATTTCACATATTCTATAGCTAATTCAAGAAATTCATCTAAATAATAAGAAACATCATAATATAAAGTAGGGATCATTTAAATGCCTTCTGTGATGTGGAATATGTCGATTCTCACTGATTATAATCATGAATTTGTTGAAAAGGGAGGAAGAAATGGTGAAAAAGGGTGTCAAAATAAGAACACTTTTGAGGTTATACAGTTATCATGTTCATAATATTATTACTATAAGTTAGGAGTTGTATTTACGTTAGATCATATTTTAGCATAGATTAAGTACTGTTTTTCCATTGAACTCATCTTTTCCACTTGTTAACATGCTAGTTTGTTAATAACCAATGCATGAATGTGTGTAGTGATTGTAGGTTTGTCTAGAGTTGCATGGGAAAGGATGCTCTCCATCTCATCCATCCTCCTTCTTTCGAACCTCCAAATATTCCACCAGAACCTTGTTTTGTGAAATTACCTTTATCACCACTGCGAGCATCCTTCCAACTGAAAAACAGGGCTCCCAAGGGTTCTGCTTTCGGCTCGAGGTGTTGTACACATATCCATTACCTCATTAAAGCTCCTCTTTCCTTTTAACACCTTCTTTGCACTTTTTCATCCTTAAAACCCTCTCGTCATGTTTCGTGTAGCACTTCACGACATCATATAACAATCACATTACATCGTGTAGAAACTTCATGTAATAGCATTGCAGGTCACCTCTTCACTCTAGTTTAGCTCATTCTTTCCTATTTAGCCTAGAATATGATGCACTTGACCTCCAACTGTGAATTCATGGCTAGAAGAGACTCTTTGGCCACTCCAAATCTCCTTCCTTCCTTACTGCAAAAACATAGTAGACAATATAGTTACATTTCATTTCAGAGTTAAAATAAGTTTTACATGCAAATACAAGTTGAATGAATCATAGATAGGAATTGGTTTATTCTTTGATGAAGTTTATGATGATATAATAGATTCTTTGTTGCAAATTAATAAATAGTTATCTGAATGAGTGTCCATAACATAGTTTCCCTTTTTTGCATATAGGTTATCTATTTATGGTTTTCTTCCATTCTGAATTAGAAGTAGGAGTTTGATATACATTCCGTTTTTTTTTAAATAGAAGAATTCCTGACATTACATTATCTTTTTTCACTTTAATCAAGTATAAGGAATTGTCCAGAAGTACTACTCACAAAAAGTCCTAGTTGAGGGTAGCATGAGTAGAATCCACATTTTGTTCATGTAGCACTGTCACCTCTAAGTTTGTATGAACCTAGGGTTTGTAAGTAGAGATGAGTAGTCCTTGGGAGTTTCAACACTCTTGGTGCAATACCAACGCTCACCACTTTTTGGCATCGTTTCCAGAGATTTGTATAGTATATGATTGTTTTCTGCTTAAGCATTGTTTTCTAATTTTATTTGCATACAATTTGAAAAGTTGAAAAAGAAACAATTTTTTTTTTCTTTCATGCCTCATAGGATTAGGGAAAACCAAGAAAATTTTTTACCAAAAACCTCCACATCCCCACATAGTCAACCTTCACATTTCTTCAGTGACTATGAGTTAGAATACACTCTAGGTGGGTAACTTGAAAACTTTGAGGAACCTATTGGGAAGAAAAGGAAATTTTTTCACAAGAGGAACCCTTTCACATGTTCAAGATATGGTTGAGAACAAATCACAAGGAGGCTTTCCCATCAAGTAAAGGAATGGAGAGTCTAGTATGAAAAAAATCAACCCTTCCACACTTTCACAGATTAACTTCTCATGACCCTAACACTTTCAGGTTTGATTTTGATGTTTTATGTAGGGCTTATCACTATACCTCAAATGAAAAAAAGTTCAAATTGTTCCCCTCTACCCTCAAGGATGCAACCTTGCACTAGTTCATGGGTCTAGCCGTGGAAAACATCACTACCTAGTTCACTATAAGGAAAAAATATTTAGAATGACCCTAGGGCCTAGTGAATATTTATAAGACTATGAGTAAAGGTTTCAACTAATATAAAAGAGGGCAAACTGTTTTGATAATTTCAAAGGGCATACTTTAATTCAATTCTTTACTTGATAATTACTTGTGAACTTAGTTCTCTTACTTATATATTCTCTTTATTACCTTATTATGTCTCTCATCAAGTCAATCATCAAAGCAAAAGAGACACTAGTTTTAGGCTCTTCAAGCCATGGCCAAAACCTCTCCGCCTTGGAGAGGAAAACATCGCAAGTAATTCTTCTTATAGACTTTCAGTTGAGAGGTACCATGGCCATGACAGAAACCCTTGACACTTGTATGCCTCCAAGACCTTGTCACTGCTCTTTTCTTCGCTCCTTATGTTGATCTCCTTTTTCTTCACTCATCTGCACCAATACTAGAGAGATCGGTCTCTAACTGATGTTCTTCTCTTTGATGGACTGAACTGGTCTTTCATTCCAGCACCTATGATGCCCTAGACCTCATTCTTTGCACTCCTTGCTATGAATTTCTTACACAGTCAAGTCACCTTTACTTCTCACGATATTATAAACCTTCTGAATAGATTCCTTGTTGATATTCTCACACTATCTTCACACTTACTGTAATACTAAACCACGTAGTATCATCACAAAACTTAACCAAAAATAGTGATATATCAATCTCCTTTTATTTTCGTTGAATGGTCTTCCTTCCTCACTGTACTATTCTTTTGTAACTCTCATCGACATTGCAGACTGCTCCTTCTTTTGATCCCAGACATGTCGTGTACTTCCTTCAATTACCCTAAGTCTTTCTGAGGTGATGATGGTGTAGTTGACCCAAGAAGGAGGTAGGAATTCTTCTATTATTATTCACTGATTTGTCTTCAAAATATGCTTCAAACTGCAGATTGTACCTCACACATTATTGCAGACTGATCTGAATTTTTGTTGTTGTAATTTTTGTGTAGTTCACTTGGGTATTTATAGTATTTTTCCCCTGTATAAGCCGACATATTTTGTGAATAGTTGCGTCTATTTATTTGAGGTGACATGAGTTTGAATTTTCTTCTTAGGCCGACTTGTATGAAGTATCTCCAACATTTTTTATGCTGATATATTCAAGGGTATTTTCATCATACTTGAGCAAAATTTCATGAACATGTTGAAAATTTCTCGAGGCATACTTATTTACATCAGTACTGATCCTTTGAAAATGTAACAACACTTCATATTTACGACTTTAAATTATACATTTGTGACAAGATGACAATTTCGTAAAAGACATCAAGAAGAAGTCTTTGACCTAAAATAAAAGCTCCTTGCTGATGAAACCCATGAAGCAAGCTCAAAAATACATTTTATTATTTGTCTTTTTCATTCCATAATTACATAGTAAATATGAAGACTAAAACTAGTTACACTTTCAACACTACTTCTTAACTAGGGAGGCATTCATAATGGTACATGGTTATTTTCAATATGAATAATCTCATAAGAAGTATCGGATTGGTAATCGCATATTTATAGAATCATATCAATCTGCATTTTTATAGTGAAAGTTCTTGACTAAAAACCCCATATCTCAACAAGAAAATGGGCTACAATGCTCGTGAGACACATCAATTGTAGACACCATCGCCATTGAATCTCCAAGGTACATACTCCACCCGAGCGTTCCCAGAGTATGACCTTCTTTGACTATTATTCTCTTGGGTAGCTAGCCCTCAAAGAATATCGATCCATGAATACTCTTATCTTGAATTCCCTATCTCATTCTCAAAGAGTATCAGATGCGAGATAATTACCCAATAATCCATTATTTATTCCCAGTTGAAGAGCAGAATGATGTGTCTATCTCTCCCTCTCAGCTAGGGAGAACTTATTCCAGAAGGGAATGTACTCATTCCTATACAAGGAATGTACCTAAGCTCATTCTTAGGAACTACCAAGTTTCTTCCAAGTAATAAACTTACCACTAGGATCCCTCTTAACTAGGGGCCTACAACAAAAATGGTGAGACACTTAGTTGTTCATGAAGAATTCCTCCCCTCGATGTCATGGATTTCAATATTGAAGAATCTTCAACTTTAGCTTCATAGGGCATAGATCATCCATCACTTTCATCCATGAGTTTTTTCATCTAACAGAAAGTGATTCATTAGTATTTCTCATCTGGTCTAACTTTATGCAATGCTAGTTTTCTTCGAACCATATCCCAAGGATATTAAGTCCTTTCACATGGTTGGCATCCCTACATAAACTTATCCATATAAAAATATACATAAGATGTTTTAAATCAAAAGTTACCTCAATGATGATATTTCACCATGACATCTTCCTGTAGGCATCAAAATATTTTATTCATATTGACACATCTCCTAAATATATGTATTGTCAAGGGTCTTCTTCTTTACTAGACTTTTATGATAGTCTGCATATCTTCCTAGGAGATCTCCTAGTCACATCTTCTTGGCTTCTGGATGATAACTACCTCTTTCCATGGTTTCACTCCATGATCTCTTCCTCTATTTCTCCACACAATTTCATTCCAAGGAACTTCCAGTATAGGTTTCCTTATTTGTATACAAACACCTCATATTCCATATGATGACATATTTTATTTCATCTATTAGTGACAACCTATGGACCAGAAAAGATCATCCTTCCTTTGATCATACTTCTAAAGATTGAATTCCATCACTTGGAACCATATGACATGAATTCACAACATCGAATGTTAGCATATATTTACCTTATCTTATCCATTTTATTCATACTGCAACGATTTTAATAGAATGAAGAACTTGATTCTGTTGACCTACTTCATCAATATGTCATCATATTGTAATCCTAGAATTCTACAAGATAGAATTGTCGATGAAACCATTTTCTTTCATTATAACAAGTGAATGCAAGGAGGACTCCATTAGAAAGTGCAAGCACATGTTTCATAGATGACCCTTGATCCAGATGACTATCTTCCTTCAATGTTGTTATCAATGAGGTTCCCTAGAGCCACTTCTTCGATAGTTGTATTGCAGACATCTTCCTATGGCAAGTGCTCCTTCCATGCTTCTAACATGATGCCATTAATTTATAGTGCTTCCTAACATGATATTTTACAACCGAAAAAAATCACTTAAAGGAATATGATCTCAAACATAGTAGAGATCTTTCACTTTTTCTTTCTTTTATTTCTTTACCTCGGGTTCTTCCCTTTCTTATGTGACATGAGCTTCTTCCTTTTCACTCTTTTCCTTTCTATATTTATGACAATCCCTTTGATAATTCCCAAGTTCATTACATACAAAGCATCATACCTTGTCCATATTTCTCCTCTTATTTTGAGGGCCAAATTTATCGAATAATCCTTTATTCCTAGACATGGCTACGAAGGCTTCATTCTCTTCACTTTTTCCTGTATCAACTTTGGCTTTCAATGTGTTTCCTCAATTCTACATAGAGACCATATATCCTTGAATGGTGTTGCTTCAAATATGCTTGAATTCAAGTTTCCACATTTTTCTGTTGTAGTGTTCAACACCACTATATTCATTTAACTATCATACATTACTTCCCTCAATTCCAAGAATAGCTCCAAAAATTTTGTCATATATTTATTTTTGAAGATTTTAGTTTTGATGGATTAGGGATGAGCGTCTTTTATGCATTCTATTAGAATCGTCTGGGCTATTATTACTCCCTTCATGTATTTGGCATGACTTCATTGTCCTTTTCTTTCATGCAAGAAATTTTGAAACCATAACCAATTTGTTTCTCTCTTTGCAAAGATGGCATTTTGATAGATCCATATGAAGTCATAAATATACTTACTTGAGTAGATGTTTTTCCTCTTCTATCAAATTTCTTGTCGATGATTTAGATAGTAGCATAAACTCACTCTTAGATAGACTTATTTCAAAGGAGGTAGATGATCTTGGATCCTGGATGATCAAGGATGGCTTGATGATTACATCAACACAAGGATGATGCCTTCAATTGGATGATCTCTTCAGCAAAAATGATGATTTGGTGATGTCTCCAATATTTTTTACTTGGCTTCAAATGAGCTAGCTTTAGGTCACCTTATTGAACATGCATTTCTTCTTGAAAAAGGGCATTGGAGTATAAGTAAGATTTTCCGCAAGCTGCCTTTTGAATGGAGGTCTCTTCCCTTTTAGTGTAGATATATTTCCCTTAAATACTGATTTTTGACCTTCTTCCAGAATTCGATCCCAGTGTCTTCTTGCAGAATTTATCCTTGATCATCTTCGTTTTTTAGTGTCTTTTTATCAAATAGCCTTTTCTCACATCTTAGCTGTGATACCATGTTGATAATTTGAAAGGCCATAGTTTAGTTCAATTCTCTACTTGATAATTTACTATTAACATATTTATCTTAGTTATATCCTCTCTTAATTAGATTATTATGTCTTTCAGCAAGTCAATCATTAAAACAAAAGAAACACAAGTTTTAGGCTCTTCAAGCCATGCCCAAAAACGCTGCCTATTGGAGAGGAAAACCCAAAAGTAATTCTTCTTATAGAATTTCAGTTGACAATTACCTTGGCCATGACACATACCCTTGACCCTTGTATGCTTCCAAGAAATTTTCACTTCTCTTTTCTTCGCTGCTTTTGCTGATCTATTTTTTCTACATTGATCTGCACTAATACTAGAGAGATTGGTCCCTAACTGATGTGATTATATTTTATGGACTGAACTCGTATTTCTTTCCAGCACCTATGATGCCCTAGACCTCATTCTCTTCACTCCTTGAAGATAATTTATTACGCGGTCAAGTCACCTTTCCTTCACACAATATTGTAGACCTTGTCAATTTGTTCCTTGCTGAGATTCTCACATTGTCTTCACACTTACTGTAATTATGAACCATGCAATATAATCACATAACTAAACAAAAAAAAAGGATATATAAATCTCCTTTTATCTTCGTTGAATCGTCTTCCTTCCTTGTTGTAATATTCTTTTCTAACTCACATTAAAACAACAGAATGTTCCTTCTTTTGATCATAGACATCTCCCAGACTCCATGAAATTACCCTCGGTCTTTTAGTGGTGACCATGGTGTAGTTGGACCAAGATGGAGTTCAAAATTTCTCTATTCTTCTTCATTGATCTCTCTTCAAACTATGCTTCAAACTACAGACTGTACATTTCACTTTATTGCAGACTCATCTGAATTTTTGTTATTGTAATTTCTACGCAGTTCATTAGGGTATTTATAGTAGTTTGCCCCTATAATTAGCTGACATATCTTCTGTATAGATGCATCTATTTCTTTGAGCTGACATGAGTTTTCATTATGTTTTTAGTCCATATTGTAAGGAGTATCTCCAACATCTTTGAGGATGATTTATTCAAGCGTATTTGCCTCATACTTGAGAAAACTTTCACGAGCATGTTGACAAGGTCTTGAGGCATACTTATTTACATCAATATCGATCCTTTGCAAGTGTAACAACATTTCATATTTATGAATCTAAATTATAAATTTATGACAAGATGCAAATTTCCTAAAATACATCCAGAAGAAATCTTTGACCTATAATAAAAGCTCCTTACTCATGAAACCCATGAAGCAAGCTCAACAATAAATTTTATAATTTATCTTCTTCATTACATAAATACATAATTACATAGTCAATATGAACACCGAACCTAGTTACACTTTCAGCAAACTTCACCCTTGATCATGGATCACTCAAGTTAGTTCCTTTATGAGGGATCAGGGAGGAATTATTTGAAACCCTCAACATGCTATCTAGGGGAGATATCTTTGAGTTTGCCTATGATGACATCAATACTGTGTTCAGAAACCATACTAGTGTAGCCAAAAAAAAAAGGTAGAAGTAATCAAGGCTTCATTAGTACCTATTCTTCCACCTCATCCATCAAAAGTGAGATAGGGAACGTGTTATAAGATTTCAAATGTGAAATTTTACATACCTTTTCCTTGCAAATGGATAGCATGTATATCAAAAGGAAACAACATGAGGCAGAGAGATCCCTAGCAATATTTTTCCCTAAATTCACTAGAAGACACTGTAGGAATAAATGCCTGATGAATGTCATAGAAGTTTTATCGATATGTGAAGAAAACCATGCAACAGAAAAATTCCCTTCCTCAACTGGCCTAAAAGTTGTATACCAAGGGGTGGAAGGTGGTCCAGAGAAAATCTTCTTTATAAGTCAAAGGAGGCCTCAAGGACCTTGACCATACCAATATGGTATGCAAGGTGTGCCTTATTCTTACTACGATTCAAACCAAAATTCACCCTTGAAACCTTGCTATTCTTCTACTCATCCATCATGGCCCACACCTCCTTCTTGGCCTTATGCCCTTCCATATAATTCTCTCAATCAACCATTTTAGCCATCTGCTCCCTAACCTCCTTAATTGAGAAACCCATCACAAGGGTGGATGCCTTAACTCAACCAACCTGATGCTTTGTTTCCTCCACCCCAACCTCAAGATCCACTCACTCATATTGCTCCACCTAAGAAACTTCAGATTCCTTCTCAACCTAATCCAAACTAGAATAAAAAAAAAGCACAATAGGTCTATAATGGAGAGAGATCTTACATGTATGATTTCACTCCCTATGGATATGATTTACAAGAGACCCTCTCCCCAAGAGATGCATTAAATGCATCTCTCTTTGAGTCCTGAGAAGTGTCAATTATTGAGGAAGGAATGGATTGTCCTTGGCCACTCCATATCTCAGGAAAGGATACAACTAGACCCAAACAAAATTGTCATCACAAAAAGGGTTCCTATCCCTCATAAGCAAAGAGATATTAGGAGTTAATTGGGCTAGATGGTTACTATACGAGATTGATCAATGATTTTAGAAAGGTGGATTCACCACTGTTTTGATTGTTGGGCAAGGACATTGAATTCTACCAGACAAGCATTTGTCAAGAAGCCTTTGAAATCATAAAGGAAAAGTTGACCACTGCTTGTATACTTTGCAGTCCCAACCATGATCTTCCCTTCTATATCCATACTGATGCATCAGATAAAGTTGTAGGGGAATATTTGGGACAAATGGATGATAATTTACCTTATGCCATATATTTCTTCAACAAAAATATATATAAGGCTAAATTAAACTACACTGTCAATAAGAAAGAGATTTTAGTTGTTGTCCACACCCTAAATAAATGCAAACATTATATTATCGAGTACTAAAATTTTTCATATTGTCCATGCAAAAATAAAATACTTAATGAACAAACGAGATGTGAATGTTGGAAATATTATGTGCTTATTATTTTTCCATGAGTTTGACTCGACAAACATTGATAAGCGTGGGAAAGAAAATGTAGTTCCAGACTTTTTGTCTAGACTCAGTTTTCCTGCAGGTAATGAAGAGATGATTGATGACCAAATTCTATATGAGAACTTATTTGATATCTTAGTACTCTCTCCGTGGTTTTTTGACATAGCCAAATAGCTGGTTTTTGGGAGATTTACTCCAAATATTCCATCTAGGGACAAGAGTAGAATTATGAGAAATAGTTCCCCTTTCACTTGGATTGGTGGAAATATTTTCAAATCGTGACTAGATCAGATTCTAAGGAGATGTTTTACGGAGGAGGAAGCCTTTTAAATCCTCTCATCATGTCATGATGGGCCCCGTGGGGGTCATTTATTAGCTAAGAGGAAAAATTTCATGTGCTTGGAAGCTGGCTACTATTGGCTTACTCTCCATCAAGATGCTAGAAAGTATACCAATAGATGGGACGAGTGTCAGAGGATGGGAAAACTGATACCTAGGGATGAAATGTATGTAGAAAATATGGTGGCCTTGGAGCCATTTGACAAGTGGGAAATGGAATTCATTTGGCCAATTGAGCCTCCATTCGGGAAAAATAAATACATCATAGTATGCACTGATTATTTAGCAAATTAGGTTGAGACAAAGGTTGACAAGGTAGCAACAAAAGAAAATGTGGTCAAATTCTTAAGATAAAATATGTTTTACGAATTTGGGTATCCAAGGTAGATAATCACTGATCAAGAGTGTAATATTCCTTTTTTTGGTGTCAACTATGACATGGTTAAGATGGACTTCTAGATATGGGAGAAGATACGTCACAGATATAGGTTGGTGTCATCAACGGGCCTAGGGGATTTTTGGTGGAGTTTTGAGGAGTTTATATGAGGATCTATGGCATTTTCTTGATATATTCCATCATCCACATATTTTTCCTTTAGTTCCAATGGACTCGGCCAACTTTCAGAAAACTGAGTTATTTTTGGGCTTAACTCAATTAATTGCGGTCAAGGTGACATTCTACGAGGAATACATGATAGAACACCTTAGTGTAATAGCTCGTTGGAACCAGCATGAGGATATCTTTAGGATGGGATGTTGATAAGTCACTTATAGTGACGAGAGATAGTACCATGGGCGATATACTATTTTCCTCAATGAAAAATGAATTTAATTAATCATTTAATTGAAGGAAAAATAACATCACTACAAGGAAAAGAGCCTCTAGTACAGGTTATAAAATATGTCTTTAATGTTATTAAATTGGCCAAAATTGTAAAAAAAACATTTTCTACAACATTCGTTTTCGGTAATAGAGGTTTTGGTGGAGCTTCTAATGGAATTTCAACAAAAGTAAAAGAAACTGGGTGACTGGAGGTTGTTACGGATGTTTTTATCATCGGTGCACAGATTAGGTGTCAACAAAGAAGTGTGTTGTACCATGAATGCACCAGTATTGTAAACCTACCAAGCATCGGGATGAAAAACAAAATTTAGACACATCGGAGCATTTAGCAATGGCCCGATGCATGTCAGCCAACCAGCTGCACCTGTGCAATGGAAGGTGCATGCACCTGGTCGTTAAGGTATAAAATCGCACTGGGCCCTATAGGTGATACAATGCACCGTGTCGTTAAGTTATAGAAATTCACTGATGCATTAAAGGAAAACTGCATTGGTGCTTGAAAAACCTATTGGAATTCTTGAGTTGGAGTCATCGATAAAGCGCACCAGACGTTATAATTGGTATTGTTATTTGTGCAGTGCCCATAGGTCATAGAAACTCACCAGTGCACAGTATTATACAAACGTACCAGTGCGCAGTGACTAAAGAGCATCGGGCACTCTAATTGTTATTGGTATTTGTGTGATGCCCATAGTTCGTAGAAACACACTAGTTCGCATTATCATTCAGACACACTGATGCATAATAACCAACATGCACCGGTGTTATTTTTTATTTTTTAGAAACATTGATCTATGACAGTGCAATTATTGTGATTTTTTAAAATTCATTATCCATCAAAATTTGACACATATCTTATAAAAGTATTCATATCAATTAATTTTTTATTAGTGCACTTGATGTGATGTTTTGGATTAATTTTTTATATCATATCATCGTATTTCACATCTTTTCATTATAATATTTAATCATCCATATATTTAATCAGTGGTGTAACATTTCACAATGGAAATGGAGAACACAATAGAATAAATTATTGGTATCCCTCTATCTTTCAATTGATACACTATGACCATTACATTAAACAAAATTTTTTATTTCACAGACAAATATTTCAAAAAATAGAACTCCTTGCTTTGATATCCAAACATATTGATCGTCATTCTTCACTGGAACTACTATCACTGCTCGAGCTACTTCCATGGCTTCGGTAATTTTGAGGAATGTTTTGTTGACTGTATTTATTTTTTTCTTCTTCTTCAAGTTCCATATACAAACATAAAACTAAATTGTAATGAGTGTATATACATTGGATGGAATAATTAAAATTTCAATATTAAATAATATACATCAATGTAAATTGGAAATAAATGTACCATAGCAAGAATTGACCCATGAACTATACACATTCTTTCAAAACCAAATTTCATGGCATCTTTCAACAATTCATTTGTTGGTGCAATTGCATACTTTGTTTCCTTCAAGTTTTATGCCCCATAACAAATCATATATTTAACATAAAAGATTTTTTTGTTTTATTAGTTATAGACAGAGCTAAGTAAAACAAGATATATGCTTACAAATTTCACAATTTATTTCTGATATGCCAACATATAAGTTGACAACCCATATTTAACCCAATTTCAATCAATTTGTCTCATGGTCCTTCTTTGTATGTTAGCACATGTTTGAATACATTCAATGATGATTGTTGTAAAACAAACTAAAATACAGAAAAATGAAATCTAGTTAAGTTGTTATAAGGAAGTAACAATTACTCACAAACACATATATCAACCCTTTTCTTCCTTGTAGTCTTGTTTTATGTGCTAAATCGGTTCCATTTTATTTTCTTTTCTGCAAGAAAATACTTGAAAATTATTATTTAATGTTAAATTGTTTATTTATTTTACCTAATCTAAAATTTCAATAATTAAATATTACATTTGAAGCACGTTTTTGTTGATATGGCTCTTTGTGTGATGCAATTATGTCCATTTCCTTCACCATCTCCTCGTACACCTTTTTGGACATTCCTAGTGGCATATTTCTAATATTAGCTCGTTCATCCTTTGAGATTTTCGTAATCTTCCTGAAAATGTAACATCACAATAAACTATTTAATTTTTAGATTGATATATGAAAATTAATATATCAAAAGTGGTATTTATAAATGATTTCTTTCTAGTAATATACATACAATTCTATAAAAAAATTTAAAGGAATATTACTTTTTCATTCCTTCTTTTTGGTTGTTGTGCGTTTTTTCTATTAAAAGTTAGACATGTCTCATTGACCAATTCTCTCGAAACTAATCTTGTAGTTTAAATAAATTTTTTTTCTTGGAATCATTAAGTTTACTTTTGTATTGTAAGTGGAAATAACGTCTATACATTTTTTCCACTAGATCCCTCAAATTTTTGTAAAAGTTTTTCCTCCTTTCGTTAACCTCCAACACCACTTGAGATGAGCGAAGGAGCAATTCATTTTCATTTTCATGTTCTATTTTTTTTCTTTTCTTAGAAAAAAATTCCTTTTCTTTTTTGTTGGTCCCTATAGAGCATTAAACATATGTGAATTAATATATTTTTTGAAACATGTTATCTAATAGTTTTAATGATATTATTAATGAAAATTAAAGAAGGAAACTCATATTGGATCGATAGTATTTCTTCATTCACTTGATTCATCCTTCTGCAATTTTTCCATCAAAATTTTATGTTCTTCTAGTCTTAGATAAGAAATAATCTTATCGAACTTTGTAATTTTTTTTCTCTGCATGATACACAATAAACAATACATATTAGTTAGACTTACATATAGTTAAAAAATAATAATTTTTGTAAATAATATACAGATAACTTTCCTTTTCCACTTTTGTCGATTTCTTATCAGTGTTTTTGTTACTTGATATTTTGTTAGACGTTTATTTATTAGTATTAAACCTATACCATAACATTCATTAATATATTTTATAAATCAATAATAAAAATTCCAGGTAAACACCAAAGGCGCTGCGACATGTTCTTATAAATGCACCACCAAAATAGTAGAAACATCATATAGTTATATCTGTCAACAAGGAGATCATGT
Organism: Pinus albicaulis; assembly: GCA_034641835.2. Classification (NCBI taxonomy): domain Eukaryota; kingdom Viridiplantae; phylum Streptophyta; class Pinopsida; order Pinales; family Pinaceae; genus Pinus; species Pinus albicaulis. The sequence continues at coordinate 1,594,556,924 of CM076575.1, read as the reverse complement.
GTTATATGTTAACCAATACACTGATTAACACATAAAAATTAATAAAAAAACCCCTAGTATTAGTTTTTGTAGCATAAGATGTCGTGGAGGATACGATGTGACATGTTCTTATAAAAGCACCAAGAAAACAGTAGAAACATCGTAAAATGCTCTCTATCAAAAAGGAGACCCAGTGCATTATATGTTAACCAATGCACTGATTAAGAAAGACATAAATTAATAAAAAACTTTTTTTATCAAATAGTACACGCCCCGTGTGCTATAATAAAATCATTCAAGGGCCAACATGGATTGGCATCTAACTCTGCAGGTCGTCCCGTGGGTTAGATGTCATATGCCTATATATATATATATATATATATATATATATACAAACCCTATAAATATAAAATGAGAAGACGTAATTGTGAAGTCACAAAAACAAGAAGAAGCAAGGGTATAACGTAAGAATGGATTCTCTGAATAGTGTGATAATGCATAGTAAAATCTAAATTTTTTAATATGCATGTATTAAATCCAAGAGAAAATGTAAAAGAATAAATTATTACAATAAAATTTTATATTTTTACTATATTACAGAGTTTTTGTGCGAATCAACAGATCTTTCAAATTCTGATTTTATGAATAGTGTTTCTGTTTGAAAGTATTTTGTTGCTCCAAAGTTTTATGGTGCTCTCTTGGTCAAGGTATGTCTCTCATGAAAATCCCTCACAATTTTTTTTTTGCAAAAATAATGAAATAATGAATAGATTTTACTATTTAAGGAATTTTTTTATAAAATTAGATTTTCGAAAATAATTTGCTACCCATTTTCAATTTACTGCTTGTTTTCACTTAAAAAAAGTAAAGTTGCCCCTTTTTTATTTGTGGATATTCGTTGAATTTGTTATCTAACTCGGTAAGTGCATCAATTAATAAAAAACTTTGGTACACATTATATAAAACACACCAGTGTGATTAACTATACATTTTCACCGATAGAAATAAGCCCATTTTTAAGTCACCAAAATTACTTTTAGGTATGTACACCAAAATTTATTGTTGATTTTGCTCAAATGCAGAGAGAAAATATCAAATTTGTATCGAATGGAAAATTCTTCAAAATCCAACTCATTCCATAATATTTCTCAAAGTCCATCACATATTTCTCCCTATCCATCTCCACACGTAATATTTACTTCAGATTTTATTTATATTTTTACTACCTAATTGAATTGTTTTTTAATCCATATAAATCAACTAAATAAAATTAATGTTTACAAATTTGTAGGTTCATGCAGATTCATAATCGAGTTCAGATGCACAAAATATTCAAACATCTCCAAAACGTCCGAAGCTCTTATCAGGAGCAACATACCGTAAGGTGCATTTGGTAGATGAAAATGGACAGCCACTTCACCCTTCCAATTGTAACAATGCATCTTCTAGCCACAATCCTGGGACAATGATGGTAATAATATTTTTTTTGGTATTTTAATGTAATTATTTCAATGTCAAACCAATTAATCATGCGTTGTCGGTGTGCTTGCTAATTGATATCATAGATTTTGTACTAATCATGTTCAAATATATTTTTGAAATTATTAGGATTCTAGTGATGATGAGGGACCTAAAAACCATCTTTCATTGCACCCCACGAAAATTTCAAATCGACAAAAGTATGAATTGAGAGAGAAAATCAGAGAGTAATCATACCAAGAATGGTTGAGTCAATTACCTATTCAATTCCCAGTACGTCCAGATTCACCAATTTGGAATGACTATAACAATAGTAGTTCTTCAGAAGTTGGCAATGTAGGCAACCAAATAGAGGTTGGTATGAATGATTACTTAAGGGATATGACTGCCATGGAGATAATGTTGTTAGATGCATTCCAAAATGATGATCATCTAGGGGATGATGCTCATATCATTGATACCTTTTTCGAAAGCCTTAAATTTGCTTCCACAGCCCCTCTCTCTGGACCTAGCGGTTAGTCAAAATCTACGTAGTTGGGGACAATGATGTTATTGTACAACTTGAAAGCCAAGATTAGCTTTTCGAATGCATGCTTCTCGAAAATTTTGAGGTAATTGACCATCAAGTACTCCCTTATATTTTGATAAATATAATCACACAATGAACATTATAAATGGTTAATTTTATGAATGTTAATAATTATATCGATATTAATGTACATTTAATATTTTCCATAACCAACTACACGTTATTCATAGATAAGGTTCTTTCAAGTGATAATGTCATGCCCGATAGCTACAAAGGGGAAAATAAATTGTTGAAAATGTTTGTTGTTGAGTACATATCATATCATGCATGTCCAAATGATTGTACTCTATGTAGAGGAGAATATGCAGACAAATAAATATGTCCAAAATTTGGGCATGACAGGTATGATAAATAAAAAAATAAGGGTAAATCACGTGATCCTCCTTTTAAGATATCGAGGCACATGCCTATAATCCCAAGGATTGCAAGGCTCTTTCATTGCAAAAAATTAGCTAAGTTACAGGGATGGCATGCCTCACATAGAAGTGAGTTGGGAGTTATGCGAATCCCAACAAATTCAATATCCATGATGCATATAGAGGATAGATGGCCCCAAAAATTCAAGGACGAAGTACGAAGTCTGCGACTCAGCATATCCATGGATGGCATCAACCCATATTCCCTATAGAACACCAACTATTCTATTTGACCTATAGTAGTGATCAATAACAATATCCTCCCATGGTTGTCTGTGAAGAATGAACATCTTATGTTGACTCTCATAACCCCTGGTAAAAGACACGTGAAGAATATGGATTTCTATTTACATCCACTGGTATATGAATTGAAGGAATTATGGGATGGGATAAATATATATGGTGTATCAAGACACATCGCAGCAGAGACAAATATGGTACAGTGCAACTGACCATTACCCGTGTGCTGAAGAGGATGCACTAAACATAGGGATTAGGTGCACCCACTTGGTAATAATTTATTTATGTACATGTTAAACTTAATAATGCACCTTTGAAATGTAATTACATCTATATTTAATATTTTAACAGTTGGGTTACTATAAGATACACGATACTATGATTTTCTAAATTTTTTATAGGTCAATTTGTTCGCATCTATGTGGGCATATGGCCACCACATTCGCACAGAAAATTCCGATGATGGACATATGACACAAGACTATGGAGTGGAAGTCAAGTTCAATCAATTTTGTTGAGCCATCCACCATGATGAAAACCTAGTACGAGGGATGTTAGGTTACATCGGAAAGATACAAGAGATCATTGAAGTGGGATTTTCTTCTTTCCAATGTGTTATTTTTAGGTGCAAGTGGTGGGACACCTTTGATTGGAATAATTTAAAGGAAGATCGTGATAGTAGGCCCATATGTATCAACTCTAAAAAAGTGTGGGATGAAGCTATGGGGCCCTATGTTTTCCCCAAACACTGCAATTAGGTGTTTTTTTACCGAGATGTGTTGGATAGGGATTGGTGGTTTGTATTGAGACATGACACTAGATCAAAACATATTTTTGTGAACAATAGTGTTATCATGCCAAGAAAGCTAGAATATAATGAGGTTGATCATGAGAACTAAGAGTGATATGGTACATGTGTTATTTCATCATTTATACTTTTTAAGATCGGTTTTTATAAATAAAAGGACTTAATTACCTTATAACTAATTTTTTTTTTTTGAAATATTATGATATATATTTTGAATTAATTGGTTTGCATTGTGTTAATGTTAAAATCATTTCACTTGATAATTTTGAATTATGCTGATCTCGAAAAAAATGACGTACTATATAAAGTTCTTTTTTTCATAAAGTCAATTTCTAAAATAATACAACTACTTGATTGCCTTAAATGTGTGTGAATGATATCTTAAAAATTTATACTCGTATTTTTGGTATGTAAGATCATAATAAATAATGATAATACTAAACATGAATTTATTTTCATTATCTTATAAAATTTATTATGTTACAAAAATTCATATTATTCTACATTTATTATTTTAAAAAATTTTATATTCATACAAATTTACAAATTTACAATTATGGTAATTTAACAATATTTACGATATACATTTTACTTAAGGTATTAATTATGGTTCAAAATTGACAATTAATTTACAATTTTAGAAATTTAGAAATTTAAAAATTTTAATAGAATTTAATAATGACAATACATACAATTACAATTACAATTTTACAATTTCACAATAAAATTACAATGACAATTACCATTTTACAAATATTTTACATACAATAACAATTAAAATTAAAATTACAATTACAATTTTACAATTTTACATACAATTACAATTACAATTTTACAATTTTACATACAATTACAATTATAATTTTACAATTTCACATACAATTACAATTACAATTTCACAATTTTACATACAATTACAATTACAAATACAATTTTACAATTTTACATACAATTACAATTACAATTACAATTACAATTTTACAATTTTACATACTATTACAATTAAAATTTCAATTACAATCAAGACATAATATTTAATAAACATCATGATTTAATATTGAAAATAAATGTCATGATCATGATAACCATCGTACAAACATCATATTCGACTTAAATACACATTCAAATTCACTAACATCATCTAATAATTGTGATCATGGTCATCTAAGAAAACAGAAGCATTGTATAACATCATCATAACACAAACATCAAATATACATGTCATGTCAAAGAAATGTTATCACATGCACATCAATCTGCAATCGCATTAAATGAACATATCTAACATGACCTAACAATATACACATCATGATGAACATGAACATGTAAATTAAGTACATCAACCTGAACATAAAAAACATGGACCATATATATATATATATTGTCAAAAATATACAACTGTAATATAACTTCATCAAAATGTCAAATATCTAGCGGTACATCAATACTAGTACTAGTCGAGGCTTGCTCAGTCAATGGTGCAACCTCATTCTCAGATAGATGGAGTGGTTGCTTCGAAGGTGCTTGCTACTCAGTTGATGGTGTATTCTGCTCAGGAACTGCCTGTTAATGACTTGTTGATGGAGAAACTTGCTCACATGTGGATGGCGTGACCTGTGATGATGGACTTGCATCCTTAGATGGACCCTCCTACTTAGGATCAGGTGCCTACTATCGACTAGATGTCTGCTAAGATAGTGCCTAATGCTCAAATGATGCCCGTTGATCAAGACTGGATTCTTGCTTCTCATGAAGATCTCCATTTTGAGGTGAAGGAGGAGGAAATGGAGTACTAGAATGATGATCACTACCCTCCTAGCCCATGCCAGTGATGTGTAAGATCTAATGATATGATGCATGAGGGTTAAAATATCGAAGGGCATGCTTCTCCAAAGAAGTGTGAGCCTACGATCAATTTCAATCCCTCTGATCGTAAATGGGAAGACTCTGCCATAAACTAGCACTCGATAGAGTTGGTCATCCAAATCCATCCTAAATCGAGTGTCCGACCTATGCCTCAACCCCATGGGTATCTTCACTTGATCAGGATTAGCTTTTTCACCCTAATCCTTTGCCTCTGCCATCTCCTCATCAACATCTACACCTAGATCATTCAGATGGTGTGGAATTTCGTCCCCAAAAATGTCCCAATATCTACAAAATGTAGAAATTATATACACTAATCATGCATATGTCCTTGATTCACCTTATCTCACACTATTTAACTTTATGCAAAATACTGAATCAATTCCACTTGTTAATCTTTTGCAGAAACAATTAATTGCACACACATGTGAAGCATAAACAAAATAATCAGTCGCACATAACACAATTTTTAACTAGGAAAGCCTAAAGCTGAAAAAACCAACTATATATTATGTATCACAGAATCATATTAAAATCCTCATACAAAGCTTATCAAGCTCTCACTATAGTACAATCGTCATACACTAATCAGGACCAATCTTGCAAATCCATGCACCGATCTTTGCCACCTGCCAACCGGCCTCCACTAAGCAATCCCTACTAAAGAATAGCTATGAATGAATTCAAATTACTCTTGGAATGACTGTGCAATCCTCATTGGAAACTCAAATGTGTGTATGATGCAATCAATGCATGACTATAGTCGCAACAAATAGTCCATCTTGCCCTTTCACCTACCTCTCCACTGGGTCTCCACTGAAACTACCATGCAATGTAGTTAACTGATGTATTGCTCAGTTGATTAATGAGTTATTATCTGTGAATTAATTAGCTAATTAATTCACTCCACTCTCACTAGTGTATCATTCATTTATATTAGATACAACTAGCTCAGCTGAGTCTAGCCGAGTTAAACTAAATACAACTCCATAACTACTTCTTCCAACTGTGTCATAACTCTGCCACTTGAGTTCTAACTGAGTCCTCCACGCATTAGCTCCAGTAAACCCTTAGGAATTGTGTAATTCCCTCAGTCCATTGATGTGCCACATCTGTGCACTGAATTGAAGTCCTCCAAGAGAATAAGTTGTTGTTTAGTGTTTGATTATTATTTAGAGCTAATAATAATCAACATGCATCTATTTTTAGATCGGTGATCTATAAATAGACTTCGCCCAATATTATAAAAATATAATTCCATCTATTTTTCCAACTTGATCAGCCATCCACAAATAGCATTGTGCAACTTCTGAAATATTATCATCATGTCTAGAGATAGACCTACGCCAAAAATAGCCCGCGGGCCCACTTAGTGAAGGCAAATCTTTTCACTAAGCTCATCATCTTGTTGAATCTCAACACTCCCTCTCAACAATACAGGGATTATATTTCACCCCGATCCTGCCTCTATGGTATTCGAATTTTCTCCTGGTGAGCGCCTTGGCTAGAATATCTACATCTTGATCCTTCATAGGAAAGTACTAAAGCAACATGATCTTCTGCTGCACAATATCTGATATGATGATACTAGATATCAATATGTTTATATCTATCATGAAGCACATGATTAACTGAGAGTTTAATGCAACTCTAATTATCACAATGTATCATTGTGGGATCTAAATGTGAATTGAACAAAACAACCAGGATCTTCCTCATGTAGATAGCCTCACATGCACCTTGACTTGTTGCCATGTATTCTTCTTCCATTGAACTGAGTGCCAGAGATCTTTTTTTCTTGCTGTACCAAGAAAATGTTGTAGATCTAATACTGAAAATCCCTCCTGATGTGCTCTTTCTGTCTGTTGGGCTTCCTGCCGAATCTGCATCCGTGAAGCCACGCAACTTCACCTCATCCATCTATCTGTACCATAAACCATACTCAGATCTGCCTGTGAGATATCTCAGGACATGCTTGCCTACCTTCCAAAAGAGCTTGGTAGGCTTAACCATCGCTTGTGAAAGCTGGTTCACCACATAGCATATGTCTAGTCTTGTATTGACTAAATACATGAGTGAACCCACCAACTATCGATAAATAGTGCCAGCCGCTACCTCTACCGATGTAGCATCCTCTTTTTTCCAATTTCCTGGAAGAGGAGTGTTGATAGGCCTGCATTCATGCATGTGAGTCTTCTCAAGTATCTTCCAGGCATACTTTCCTTGAGACACAAACAGTTCATCTTCCTGCTGCCATATTTCAAATCCAAGGAAATAATGGAGGCCCAAGTCCTTCATCTCAAACTCCTTTGCAAGATCTGCCTTGCATGAGTGTATCAACTGCTCATCACATGTTATTATTAAATCATAAACATAAAGTACAATGATTAAAAGCTTACCCTCAACCACAATCCGGTATAGGTTTGCATCCACCTCACTTTTGGTGAAGCCAAGTCCAATGAAATAGTTGTCGATCCGAGTGTACCAAGCACGGGGTGTTCTTTTCAACCCATACAACGCTCTTTTGAGCATGCACACATGCGACTCGCTACTAAAGATCTCAAATCCTTCAAGCTACTCAATATACACCTCTTTCTCAATGATCCCATTAAGGAATGCAGTCTTCACATCTATCTGATAAATGTTCCAACCCATCTGTGCTGAGAGAGAAAGGATGGTCCATATGGAAGAATACCGTGCGACAGGTGCAAAGGTTTCTTCATAGTCAATCCCCTCAATCTGTGAGAAGCCCCAGGCAACAAATCATGCCTTATACTTCTCGACGTTCCCATCAGTAGCTTTCTTTACCTTGTAGATGCATATTGATCCTACAACTGATTTTCCCACCAGCCTTGGAATAATCTCCCAAGCACTTTTTCTCATAATGGAGTCATACTCCTCCACCATGGCATCTACCCATGTGGTCTCCTACATTTATTTTTCAAAATAATATGGCTCTGTCGTGATAAACTTGCTCATAAGAGTCATGTATCTAGTAAATCATTCAGGTGACTGTCTCTATCTATGCTGTGATGTAGGAACTCCTACATTTTGTGCCGCATCAAGCTTCAGTCTCTTAGCTTCTGTGGTACGCATTCTGGCTTGTCTAATGTTTGGTTCTGCGTGAGTGGACTCCTCCACTAGATGAATCTCCTCCTGTGGCTGATCCACATCCAGAGGCTCATCTTTGGGAACAAGAAGTTCCTCCTCCGCATGCAAGTGTAGCTCCCTCTCGACAACTTCATGGCTCTCACCTCATTGAATTTTATATCCTGTCACACAATAGTCATCCAACTATCTAGCAAATACACATGATAATTATGGGGTGTTTTCGTGTACCCCAAAAATATCCCAACTTCTGCAGTCAACTCCAGCTTCTTCCTGGCATCCTTTGTCACATGAATGTAAACCAGTGAGCCAAAAATCTTCAAATGAGAAATATCAGGCTTCTTACCAGAAAATGATTCTTCGGGTGTACTCATGTCAAGTACTCTACGAGGACAAAATTTTTTCACATAAACCACATCTTTACATGCTTCTGCCCACAAGTGCATCAATAGGCCCTGGTCATGCAGCATCGCTCATGCATCACCCATGATCATTCTATTATTTCTCTATGCGACCCCATTCTGCTGTGGGTTATGAGGCATTATGAGTTATGTTTGAATTCCTTCTTTGCTACAAAAGTCTTTGAATTCACCCAAGATGTATTCACCACCATTATCACTCCGTAGAGCTTTTACTTGCTTCCTCGACTCCTCCACCAATGCCTTGAACTCATAAAAATTTGAGAACGTTTCACACTTCTCCTGCATGAAGAATATCCAGCATCTATGAGAATAGTCATAAAAAAATATCACATAATACCTGTGTTTTGCTGTTGAAGCAATCGAGAAATTTCCACACACGTCTGTGTGAATTCTCTCCAGGATCACCGAAGCAAAGTTCTCCTTCTCATGAAAGGTGGTCTTCACAAACTTACCCATAGTACATCACTCTCACTAATTTGACTATGCAAGAGTACCCTTGGGAAGTCCAGTAGATATTTGATGCAAAATATTCAAAGCACCATGGTGAATATGGCCCAATCTCTTGTGCCATAATTTGCCCTCATCCCGACTCACCACTTCTTCTGCTTTGCCTACCATTTCAGCGCAGCCATCTACCTCCAGCTTTTAGATATTCTTAATTCCAACCCTTATCTTCTTGGTTTGACCCATTTTTTTATGTTGAAGGAAGGATTTTCCCTCACTGAAAACAACATCATAACCTTTGTCTTCCAGCATTGTGACTGAGACCAAGTTCTTCTTCAGACCTGGAACATGCATGACATTCTTCAACAAGAATGGATTACCGGACTCCCTCTCAAAGGTAATGGTCCCAATGCTAGTCGCACTGTACCGACCATCATCGCCCATCTCTATATGCATCTAGAGATCCTTCTCCTCCAAGTCACTAAAAAACTCTTTGTCTCCTGTCATATGGAAAGATGCACCACTATCAAGATACCACACTGATCCCATGCAGCTTGAAACCAAGCAAGCGATCAAAGAAAAATAAAGCTCAAATTGTGAGGCTAAGGCCTCTCCAGCTGCAGACCCAATAGCCTGCTTGTTCTTCTTCTTCTGTGGACAGTTAGTGGCGAAATTTCCATGTTCGTGATAGCAAAAACACTTCACTTTGGGCAAATCCTGCTTCTTGCCTTTAGCACCAGATTTCGAAGAATATTTATTCCCCTTCCCTTTCCTTTCTTTGGAAGCCAAAGCATAATTCTCTTCATCTTCATTCTTCAATGAAGATCCATCCTCGGTACCCCGCCTTATCTCCTCCTGCACAAGATCTGACCAAAGTCGCTCCCATCCTGGCAGTTTCTCCCGTCCATTGACAGAGTCTTCATAGCTACGCCAACTCTTCAGAAGCCCAAGGAGAGCCAAGCTCACCAAGTCTTCTTCATCAATAGTTACCCCCACACTTCCCAGTTCATCCTTGTAGTGGACAAACTTTGTGACGTATTTTGGAATACTGTCGCCCTTCTCCATTTTTATTTTTCGGAGGTTGTCTTTAAGCACCAACTTCCTCTAGTCACTTCTTCTTTGGAACAAGTCTGTCAAAGCCTTCCACATTAAGAATGGAGTGGCTTTCCCATGAATTCTAGACACAATATGGTCCTTCACACCTTCCAACAGAATTCTCCTCGTCTTTGCTATCTTCTTTTTCCATGAATCAAGTAATGCAACACCGCTATATCCCAGCTTAGGAACATTGCTATCAATGAACTCCTTCAACCCATTATCCTTCAGCACTACCTCCATCCTGTCCTTCCAGCCTATGTAATTCGAGCTCCCATCAAGCGCATACTCCAATTCCAACCCATTGAAATACATTTCAATGAATACTCAACTTCTGCACCAAGAATCTTCTGTAGCAAATTCAAATTGTCCACCAGCACAAAATCACTTCACAATTGCAATATTCAATCAACAATGCTCTGATAAAATTTAGAAAATATATACACTAATCATGCATATGTCCTTTATTCACCTGATCTCACACTATTTAACTTGATGCAAAATACTGAATCAATTCCACTTGTTAATCTTTTGCGGAAACAATTAATTGCACACACATGTGAAGCATAAACAAAATAATCAATCACACATAACACAGTTTTTAACCGGGAAAGCATGAAGCTAGAAACCCCAACTATATATTATGTATCATGGAATCATATGACAATCCTCATACAAAGCTTATCAAGCTCTCATTACAGTACAATCGTCGTACACTAATCAGGCGCAATCTTGCAAATCCATGCACCGATCTTTGCCACCTGCTAGCATGCCTCCACTATGTAATCCCTACTGAAGAATATCTCTGAATGAATTCAAATTACTCTTGGATTTACTGCACAATCCTCATTAGCAACTCCAATGTGTGTGTGATGCAATGAATGCATCACTATAGTCACAACAGATAGTCCATCTTTCCCTTTCACCTACCTCTCCACTGGGTCTCCACTGAAATTTCCATGCACTATAGTTAACTGATGTATTGTTCATTTGATTAATGACTTATTATTTGTGAATAATTAACTAATTAATTCACTCCACTCTAACTAGTGTGTCATTCAGTTAGACTAGATACAACTAGCTCAACTGAGTTTAACTGAGTTAAACTAAATACAACTCCATAACTACTTCTTCCAACTGTGTCATAACTTTGCCACTTGAGTTCTAACTAAGTCCTTCATGCATTAGCTCTAGTAAACCCTTGGGAATTGTGTAATTCCCTCAGTCAACTGATGTGCCACATCTGTGCATTGAACTGAAGTGCTCCAAAAGAATAAGTTACTATTTAGTGTCTCATTATTATTAAGAGCTAATAATAATCGACATGCATCTATTTTTAGATCAACGATCTATAAATAGACTTCACCCAATATTCTAAAAATAGAATTTCATATATTTTTCCAACTTGATAAACCATCCAAAAATAGCATCCTGCAACTTCAGAAATATGATCATCATGTCTAAAAATAGACATAGTCTAAAAATAGACTTGCACCAAAAATAGCCTACGGGCCCACTTAGTGAAGGTGACTCTTTTCACTAAGCTCATCATCTTGTTGAATCTCAACACAAAATATATAGTACACACCAATAATTAGAAATTTTCATTAAAAAAATTAATAAAACAAGTTAAAGAATGTGTTAGAATAAATTTTATAATTCTAATTAATTAAATAAGAAAATAAAATGGAACTATATTAATTTAAAGAAAACACTAATATTACCTCTCGCATCTCGTGGCTCATCCTGTGTGAAGAGGATGTTGTTACATACTTTCCAATCCAAACCGACATAGGTACATGTAACCAAAATGAAGGAGTGATCATCAACACTCGATAGCAACTCCAGTGCATTAGGAGATATCCTGGTGGGAAAGCCAGACTCGCCCCACTTGGGCATCATTTGGCCCCACATTTGCATTTGTACATGCAAAATCAACCTACAAGACTTCTGAACAAAATTAGGCCTCGTCTTTGGAAACCTCTCAAAAAATAAACAAAATAACTCTAAAGCAAAAGGGAAGGTCAACCTACCACATACCTTAGAAGTAAATCTATCTAATTTTATACAAAAACTGCAAAAAAATCATAGACCATCTAATAAGTCGTGGTGCTTAGAATAAAGAATGAAAATAAAAGAAAAGTGGGCAAATAATGTGTTTCTTGTCACTGTTATAGTGTGGAATGGTTGTCAACGGTAGTGAGGGGCACTTCACCTCCTCTGCACCAAATGAATAAATACATAATTGACCACCAGACACCTGAAAATCTACAAGAGAAAATATATCATCCCTAATGTATCTCTAGGAGTACACCAAGTTAATCCTTGTTGCATAGCCTACACGGACATATGGGAACTAGGAAAAATCCTACCCTCTCCTAGGTATGCCAACAATAAAATATATGTCCTCCTCAATGGGTGCATATCACTGGTTAGGACCAACCCGGAAAGCCTATCGGTGGGCGTTCCACCTAAAGATGAGTTGTCCCAATAACCCACTATGGCCCTTCAGGGATGTGGCCTCCTCATAGAACTTGAGGAGTCCTACATCCCTTAGGAGAAACTAGGTGGCTATCGTAATAGGGCAAGGGTACATAAGTCTCTCCCTCTCTCGTGCCTCCCACAGGTGAATCATGTTATACTAGTCCTCCATATGTTCTTGTTGTTCCTTTTGTTATATTTGTTGAGGTTGTTGAATGATTCACATATTAAATACATTTTTTTTATTAAATGAGTCATTTATTTAAAAATATATATAATTAAAAAAAAAAAAAAAAAGAGTTGGTGTGCCCAAAAAAAATGTCACACACTGGTACCGGTGTGTATGATTTTATCGAGCACTGCTCTCGGTGCACATGGAAATTATTCATTCACCACAAAAAATAAAATGTTCTTTTTTGGTAGTGCGTTGAAAAAAATATTCACCCTGGGGTGGATAGTTACGTCAACGTGCCGTCCAACAATAATACATCGTTAACGATGTGGACCTATAAAAGCCGCATAGTTGAGAATGTATTATTGTTGGGCGAGCAGTGCGCTCACAAAAATATCCACCCTCGAGCTGATATTTTGGTCAATGCACTGCCCAACAATATTACATGGTGAATGGTGCAGTATTATAAATGACATCACCATTGACTATGTACTAATGTGAGGCAGGCGGTGCACTAACTTAACTATCTGCCCCGAGGTGCATAGTTTGGTCAACACACAATCCTCTTGACACTGGTACATATTCAATGGTGTGGTCATTTTAATGACCGCGTTTCCATGTAATTTTTCCTTAAAAAACATGATGCGAATTTATCGGTACTGCACCGAAACTTGGTGCAATTTTCGTTAGCACCGTTCACGGTGTGACCTATAAATTTACATGCAGCACCATGAACAGTGTGAGCCAAATGGCTCAAGCACACTGTGAATATATATATATATATATATATATATATATATATATATATATATATATATATATATATATATATATATTAAATGGTAATTTTAAGGTTTTTTAGAAATCTAGTTCCCTAAAATGTTTAGTTATTAAGAAACATGTAAAATACATGTACATTTGTGTGTCGAGGATGCATATTGCTGAGAAATTGGAGAAACCAAATCTGCCTACCATTTTCAAAAATTTGAACTCCACAAGGTTGGCAATGGAAGAGAGTAATGTGTGCAATGAGAGCACCGATGGTAGGGTGCCTCACACAATAGGGATTCACATCAATACTTGAGAGCTATGGAGCACTAAAGAAGTGAAAATGCCATTTTTATGACCAGTAATTTTTTTTATTTAACATTGTTTGGGTGTGTGGTTTTTTTAGATGCACCGGGCAGTATTAGTGATGGCACATCATTTTCGTTGCAGTGCGTCAAATTAATGAGATGCACCGAGCCTGTTTATGCGTAGAGCACTGGTGTGCTATAGTAATTAGACGCACGGGGCAGGTTTGGAACGATGTCTCGGTGTGCCAATTTTTAATATGCATCAGTGTGTTGTTATTTAAATGCACTGGTGCAGTTTATGATGAGAAACACATGGGAAAAAAAGCATCCGCAAAAACCTCCACCTCCCAACCTCCTCTAGAGACGTCTGATACAAATGGATATCTAGGCTATTTTTGTACGGGTTTCATCCAAAACATCTGCTAGAGGGTCTTTTCCTTGTATTGTATTTAGAGGTAAAATTGCCAAAAGCGACTTAAGTGAAATATAGTTGAATTAAAGTCACTTCAATAGAGTTAGTGGAGGATCTTCCATAATAATAATAAAATAATAAAAATAATATGCTTCTAGAGGATTGGATATCTATCCATCAGATCTATAAAAGAAGAAGCAGAAGTCATTTGGAGACATCTTGGATTGGATCATTATTTGTGAGAGGTTTGAGAACTTGGTTCTCTACTTCAGAAATAGCCCTAGGACGGAAACCCTCAGGTGATTTAACAAGAGTGGGCGAGAATCCATCTCTTCTCTTCGTGGGTCCATTCAGGATTCACATGTTGCAGTGATTTAATTATTGTTTTGAGTTTGGAGGTTAGCATCAGCATTATAGCACATCTTAGAGGATTGTCTCCAGCAATAGTATTGGCATATAATTCTATATAATAAAGCTATATTTTTTTGTGGTTTCTGCATATCTAGTTGTTTCTCATGTTATGAAATTTTAATGAGATTATAGTATAATTTTTGGGTTTGTTATTTCTATTGTATTTATGGTGTTTTGGTTATGTTCTTGGTGAAATTGTGCAAAGTTAAAACCCTCCTGAAATTTTAATAAAAAATCCTGAAAGGGATATTACAAAGAGGCTTCGTTCACATCACACTTGATTGATAACCTGCTAAGGTAGTATAATATCAAGAACAAAAAATCTACTTCCTATCAACCTCAAGAAATTGGACAATTAGAGGTTACCAATAGAGCACTAGAAAGTATCCTTGCGAAGGTAGTGAGAAGTAGTAGGAAATATTGGGAAGACATATTAATGGAGGAAACTTGGGCCTATAACACGACCTGGCAGAAAATGACTGGGTTTACTCCATATGATCTAGTCTATGAGAAGTAATATTTTCTCTCTAATGAGTTTTAATATAACACTATTATAATGGCAACTCAATTGAATTTAGATATCACAAGGGGACAAAAGTAAATATTTTTTCAACTCAATGGTTTAGATGAATGAATCTAGAATGCAGGTCCTCCTCCACACTGAATTCATCTAATTTTAGAGGAATATTTTTCATGATAGGCACATCAAGGACAATGTATTTGAGGAAGGAGATTGGGCTTTGCTATATGACTCCAGGTTTAAGGATTTTAAAGGGAAGTTGATGAAAAGGTGGTTAGGCCTATACCTGATCAAAAATTTCCATAAAAATGGGGTTTTTCTTATCATAACCATTGATGAGGATGGGATACCTCTGCTTCTCAATGGTTATAGGTTTAATATCTACAAAAAAACACATTTTCGAGGAAAATTTCATCAACATAATCAATAGGGAAGTAAATGTCATTATGAGCCTCACAACTTCCACTTCACATTCCTGCTAGAAAAATAAATAAATAAATAAATAAAAATAAATAAATAGGCCTCAGTGAAAACCTCCATGAGGCATCTAAGACCAACTCTAGGATTGAAAAATTCTTTGAGGAAATCTTGGAGGAAAAAAAAAGAGACAAAATGAAAATAAAATATCCTTGAGTGAAAATCTCTTTGAGGCACCCACATAATTTTTGTGAGTTTAAAACCTCTTTTGAGGAAACCCACTGGCCCTAAAAAAAATGAAAAGAAAGGAGAAAAAGAAAGAAAAAAGGAAAAAAGAAGAAACAAAAGACAAGAACAAGGATAACACCATGACTATTGGTTCTTTTTTCTGTTTTGTAGGGTTATGAAAAATGGCATGTCATGGTCAAGGGAATTATCCCATTTCTCTTCACACCACCATCCATCCTATCTCTTTTGATCACCACCACTCACATCTTCATCCTTCCACACCATCCTTGTTCTTAGAGAGAAAAAAATTTTCCACCTTCTTTGAGGTTCTACATGAATTTACTATGTGCTACTCGAAGTCTTGTAACTACTATAGTAAGTTGCAATGACGTATAGGAAGGTGGGTCAAGGAAAAAAAAAATCCCGCAAGGGCCTTGAGGTGTTGAAAATAAATGGGGAGAATATCCTTGTGAGTTCCTACCACATTCTCATCACTCCTACATTTCCAACGCAAGATTTTTTCTTTCAAAACCTACTTTCTATCACCTCTGTAAATTTTTGAAAGGCAGAAAGTTTCCTCGCTTCATTTTCCAAGACCACACCCCTTCCTCACCAATCTATAATAATCCTACCATCTCCCTAAGACAGCCTCACACTTTCCCTCATCACTCATGCAAAGACAGAAGCCTAAAACATGTAAAGAAAGAGGTTGCTACTCGAAAAATAAACTTCCTATAGCAAGCCCTGTGCAATCGCCAGAAAGGGTTGAAGATGGTTTTGACCAGTCATGGAGATGAAGAAGACTTGGAAGATGACTCAGAATCCAACAATGGCACTGCAAGGGGGGTCTCCCACCAACATAGATACACTTGAAGACACCACAAGATTCCTTCACACACAAAAAAAAATAAAAAAAATCAAGTTCAACAATATCAAAAGCAAAGAAGACATAGCAAAAAAAATAAGTAGCATTGCAAACCTAGTGATGCAACTCCAACTCTAGCTCCAACATGCATCACCCTGCAACAACTCACAATGAGGTAGGCTTAGGTATGGAACTCAATCTCTCAAATTTGTTTTTGAATTGAAGGGGTTCCTTGGGGTTATGGTTTCGAGGCGTAGAGTTACTCCTCCTTCTTTATGATTATTGAAACCTTTCTAATTAGTGCTTATGACTATCTCCTTTAGATTCCAGGGATTGGTAAGGAGGAAGTCCCTATACAGGTAGCTATTTTCATGCAACCTTCAACAATGAAATGGATATTTTCATAATCAATGGGTTCAATGATATCCTCATCATGGGGGAAGATAACTATGGATTTATGATAGTGGCTCCGAGACATTCATGTACATGTATATCTTAAAATATGTAATGCACCTCTTATATTTCCTTATTTCTTAGGCTTTTACATAATTTCCAATGGTATTTCCAATTCCCTCAAAGATATATTATTTCCAATATTTAATTCATATATTGTACAATATTACTCATACAATAGCAACCAAAAACCATTATTTTTCTAGGTTGAAACAAGGCATCCAGAATTTGATGAAGAGATTAGCATTGTTAAGAAAGTAAGGGACATTCCCAAAGACCCTTGTAACATCCTCTAAATTAGTAAATATCGTCTTAAGAAAACCTTTGGCTTCAATTTGTAAATAAACATGCACTTTTGGCTTCAATTTAGCCTTGATCCATGTTTCCAGATATCAATTTGGTGGCCAGGTACCGATCATATTGCATATTAAAGTGTGGTTTTGCATGGATTCTTTGTGCTCCAATATTTTGTTTTACTTTATCTAGTATAGAGGGTGTTGAAGTAATTTTAGAACATGACTACTTGATCTATTTTTTTTCCATGTAGCACGCAATATTGTGGCATATTTTTGACCTCTTTATAATGAATTTCCTAGTAGAGGGATCGTTGTGGTGCTCCGGTTTCCAAATTCATCATAGACTTAGCATCTCCAAAGAGTACATTGTGGTAGGAGAAGGCCACACCCCCTCCCCTAGATGAGTAGGTCATAGTTTGATTAGAATCAAGCTAAAAAAAAGTCTTGGAAAAATATTATGGAGAATATGCAAAGGTTTCATGGTTGCAATGCATGTAGACACTATACCTAGCTCATCAAAGTTGCATAGCATTATTTTGTACGACCTCCACCATATTAGTATTAACTCTTATTAGTTGATTTGATTAATTAATTAAGCATCATTGATTTATTTATATGTATAACATTAATTATTGTGTTGTAGCTAACAATAATTGTAATATTTATATAACATTATTTAATACATTTTATACAACTTTAATTATGAGAACTGTTTAAATAAAATAATAATAAAAATAATATATCAGATAAATTAATTATAACATTTGACCTAACAATAAATGCGAGACAAAGAAAAATTCAAACCATAAGTGCCTAATTATGTTCCCGGGCCACTCCTACCTAAATACAAGTGTGGATTGGGTTACACATTGAGCTAAAGACACCTTTTGATGCAACTCGGACCAAAATTCTATATAATTTGAGTGACTAAAGCAACGGTTCGCAGATAGGTAATATTATTAGAAAACAGAAGAATTTGAATGTTGAATTGTCTAGTTTCGAGGAAATTCTAACCAAAAGATATATCTAGTGAATATTTTTCAAGGAAATATCTTTTACGGGGGATCCCAAAAAAATGATCGGGAGAGAGGCTCACAGAAAACCCAAGATATGGGTGAGATGGAATTGAATGATAACATTGTTATTGAAGAATAAGAGCTGGGATTTGTTGGGGTTTATTTTATTACTAGAGTCTAGCATAAAGACAATCAAATTGTGCTTGAATACCAAGGCTTCTCGAATCAAGGGATTTCCCATCAGCCTAGTGTCACCAAAAAATTATTTTTGGGTTATTGGTGCCAACCAATTGTTGATACAAATCCCCATGACACACCATTAAAAAAAAAGATATCAGATAACGCTTGATCCCTTCACCATCTAAGAAAAAAAGAAAAGGCAAGAGTGATTCACCTTCGAGAGGATCTAAAGGTGGAGGAGGGGGAGCCATTGATAAGGATAAGGGAGAAAGGGGAAGAAAATAAGGAAGCCACCCATTTAGCCTAATCATCAAAGAAACTAAAGGATTTCAAATTTGGAAATATAAGCCTAATTCAAATTATCAAATACCTTTTAGAAATCCAATCAAATATCCATATATGTTTTTCTAAATTTTTTCATTGTGTATAAGCTCATGTGCTACTATGGATCATTGAAATCCTGAAAAATATCCCAACTTCTCCTTGGAGATGAGAAAAGGAAACAAAGGGTTTGTGTCTATTAATAATGATCTTTGACAGTACTTTGTACACCATATTTCAAACTGTGATAGGTTTAAATATACTTGGGTATGCTAGTTAGGCTTATTGAGGAGAAAGAGTGAGGAATGTGGAATTTCGAGTGGGAATGATAGAGCATATTTTTCATGATTTATCCATTAAAGCTACTATCTCGTGACCTAATAATTCCCAACTTGCTTGCAAATTATCTGAGGTGAAGCCATATGGTTTGGAGTCATTTTTTTTTAGAGGCTCAAGACTACTTCCTCAACCCCCTTAAGGTAATTTGCTTCATCAAATCTGTATTTTGGCCTTTAATGACCAATATTGAAATGTTAGCAATTATTTTCACGATGGATTGTAATCTTTTAGCGTTTGGATATTTAAGGATAGTCCTATAGAATGAAGTAAGTTCATTTTGAATATCCATGTGATTAGAGTGTCACTAGCCATTACGAATGGTAGGTGATAAGAAATGGTTATGATTCTTGTGTTTTAGCATTGATTTTTAAAAAATCCAAAGTTTTCTTCTACTCTTTCGTGAACAATGAGATCCTATATTTTTTCCTCCATAGTCTCCTCCTCCTTCCATATTTCCTCTAGAACCTTCAGTTTTCATATTTTGTTTTTCCTTGAATATGTTTCAAAATTCTTTATGATTCCATTTTTTAATTAAAATTTTGGAGTTTTTAACTTATGTTGAAATTTTAACATGGAGGAGGGGATTGGATTATCCATGTTTTGCCACCACTTCTTGTATTTACCAAGAAAACTTGGATATATTAACTAAAATATCCCAACTATGAATGGTAATTTTATAGCAAGTTCTTTTAGGTCTAATTATAGCACTACTGGCTCGTGGTTTGAGCCCACACTCAGAAGGATGGAAGATTTAAAGGAGGTATTTTTCCAATAATGATTCTAAGATAAAGAAATATGTTTTGAATACATGTTATACCATTCCTACCTCCTTTGTATTTCTCCAAGTATACATTCCATTTTTTGTTTCTATCTCAGCTAAGTGCATGTGTTTGATTGCATCTTTGAAGGGTTGTGCTTTAATGTCTAGACTATGAACTCCCCCATTTTTTTCCTGTAGCGAGGTAATCATATTCCCCTCCAACAATGAATTTCTTATTCAAATGTAATATTTGGAGCCCAATGAGGTTGTTTAGAAAACAAAGTTTATCCCTCAAACATGCAACCCATATACTGCCATTAAGAAACCCATCTCATTCGTTGAAATTTTCGAGATAAGATCCTAGGGGCTTCAGACCAATCATGAAAAATTACTTCCAAGGGGTTTAGTATTAGAAAATCATAAACACGGAAAGATACTATTTTATTAGATAATTACTTGTGATGTTTCTTGTTTCTTATTAGTTTATTTTATGTTCTTTCTTTTAATTTTTTCATCAAGCAACTATCTAACCAAAATCATGAAGATCAATTACAGAAGATGCAGGAACAAAGCTAGTGAAAAAACAACTTTTAAGAGGAAAACCCAGTAAAACTTATTCAATAGTATAACCAAGTCAATTAATTCAACCAAAACCATTTTGTCTAAGAATAAGATCTTCCTCCATCCACCAAGACAAGATTTTATGAAGATAAGTCAAACTTCCAAACAAAATTTTTCTTCTGAGAAACAATTCAGAATGGTCTTTCTTAGCTCTTTCATTATTCTAAACTATGCAACTTGACTGCTGCTCAATCACATATTTGGTCGTAAAATTTCATTATTCCATTAGTACCTTTCGACTCTACAATTTTTATACTCCTATTATATTCTTCGAACCCTACAATTTTTCTACTCGTGTCACCAACTTCTACCCCTCTAATTTTGTTGATCATGTTGTAGACATATTAAAACATGTGGTATAGTTTTAGTTTCTCCCTTTTTTTATCTTATTCATGTGAGTGATGAGTGCTTCATTTATTTACTATATTATTCACATCCTTTCTTTGACAATCCACTGGCAAATAAAGTTTTTTTTTCTCTCAAACTTTGTCAAATGCTAGGGTATATATAGTGGTTCAAAAGCACACTTCGTGGATGGCCTCACTATTTGAAGAGGACGAATTTAAATAAGAAAAATTTGACTTGATTGAGGAGGGAGAAGACATACTGTTGACATAAAATATTTTCGTTTCTATGATATAATGAACCCAAGAAGGATCTACAAAATAATTATAATGACATAAGCATGGAAGACTTCAATGGAGTCTTAACCTAGAAACATAAAGCATGAAACCCATGCTATTTTTTTTTTTTTATAATTTTTTTTTTTTTATTTCTTTTGACAATTACATTACGACTCAAATACAGTTAAGAAGATAGACATTAGTTATATTTTTCAACAGTCATTATTAAATAGGGAGGTATTCATAATTGCACACATAGGTACAAGGATGAGCTCAAGTTGGCATGCTCTATGAATAGTCTCAGCATGCGTAGTTCTACAAAATAGATAATTCATCAAGGTATATAACCAGTTGGGACTAAGGTGTATTCGAAGCTTCTTCCACTATATGTACCATCACACTTCGACTATAACACCAACCAAGATATCTAAGTATCGTATCCAAGGTCCAAGATCCATAAGAGAAATGATAAACTCTCTACTTTGGGATCTAGACATTATCATAGGCCAACAAGATGTTCTCCCAAGAATCTTGTCACCCCAATATGCTCTATATCTCCCTATCAACTAAATTTTTAATGTTGAGCAATCCAAGCATGCTTCCAAAATATTCAACCCTTTTATGGAGAGATTGAAACTTACAACCAAAACACAATTAGTAACAAACTTTGATATGTATAAAAGTTAGCACAAACCTTCGAGATCCTGAATCATTTTGATGCTTCTTATATTATCACATCTTGTATGAAGCTTTTCTTCTTCAACTTCTTCTAACAACACTCAACTTAGCCTCAACACTTCTTCAAGAACATCAAAATCTTGTTTATAACTTCACCAATCAATAATTTGTAGTGCTTTAGCCATTGTTCAATCTCATTCAAGGTATTCACTATAGATATAATAATATGAATCCCTCTTAGTTGGGGAAAGATACATTTTTATTTATCCAAGATTTTTTTGGGACAACTCCAACAAAATCCTCTTTCTTCTAGTCACACAACCTCTTTATTTCACATTATCATAACCACTAGAGAAATTTGATCTTCAAAATATTTATTTCTTCATGAAATTCATTCCTTATATGTAAAATTAAATGCCATAAATATTTTTACAGCTCCCCCTTTTCATCATGCTCAACATTATCATCAAGTCATCATTAAGTATGAGGTAGGTGAACATCTTCGATATCTTGAAGAATATGTACCTTCCAATATTCAATAAAAAGTATAGCCAAGCACATATATACAAGATAATAAAGTTAAATTTATCAATATATTGTTAGCATGTTATGAGAGAATTTATCAAAATATGAAATAAAACTTTGCATATCCAAAACCTAAACCTAGTTATATTTAAAATCAACAAGGATTGCATCTTTCATACCCTAGACTCCAACAATGTTGTTATGGTTCTGTCACAAATCCTATATTACATCATTAATACTTAAATAATTATATACCAATAACTAAATCAAGTTATAAATCCATTCATAGGTAAATCATTTTATATCTTGGGTTTCATTATCAAGCCCCAGAAACTTATATCAATATCTACAAGCCTTTTATCAAAATTTCTGTGTTAGATATATAACAGTTTGACCAAGCTAGAATTTCCATCAAGCATAAGAATATAAACCTAGGGGTCTCATTCCTAGGGATCTACATTAGAGGGGTTTTGGAATAATCCCTAATACACCAAACCCTGAAGATTTAGGGTTTCATTATATAACTTAGATGTCAATAAAAAACCTTAAAAATGCTAAGGTTTTATATTACCAAACCTAATCATCAAGAGAGTAGGACTTTATCATATGTTATAGAATTTATTAGCAAACCTTTAGTAGGCTAGGGTTCCATTATCAACATATCCGAGGCATCAAAAGGCTAGGGTTTTACAATGAACCCTTAAGATTAGGGTTCTACCAAAGTAAGTAAAGAATATATAGTATGATAAGGATTTATTTGATCTCAAATTAATTCATCCCCAATAACATAAGAATCTATATAGTGCAATCCTAGACATGAGAGAGTTGGTTATATAAAGAAATTGATCATGTGATATGAAGAATACTTTCTACCATTATTTATATATACCTTGAGATGTTACTAACAAAAACCTTGTAGGGTATCTTTTACAACAAGTATTATTTCATAATACATGTATTTCCTAGAAGTCCCCCTCTGAATCTAGATAAAATATTCATGCCTCAAAGCTTAGTCCTTCCACGTCGAATATAAGAGAAAACAAACATAATACTTAGCTTAATAATGTGAAATATTATTCTTGAATATCTCTCTCTTACCGTCATGGGATGAGATCAATATTTATTTATGTACTTGCAAAATTTACTTGACAAGTACAAAAGTAAACTAGAGTTATGAATTTTCTTCTTAGACTACCTACAAATCTTAAAGACCAGAACTAATATATTTTATGGAATAAGGTAGAATAGGGTTAGGGTTTATTATCTAGTCTTTTACAAGAACTTTGAATGCCAACAACCTTTTAATTTTACAAACTCTAAAACTAAAACAGATTTAAAAATTATACTAGTATAAGGGTTAGATAAAAAAATTATATTTACCTCAAGTATTTCTTACCTTGGTCCTACATGATCTTCTTATAATGTTTGTTATGATTACTTCAAAGATATTGAGTGCAAGAGACACTTGGTGCAAGATAATCTGATCAAGTTCTTCTTTGTAAATTTCTCCCTTTTTTGAGATGCTAAGATTTCTTGAAGATTTCTTCCTTTTTAATGATATATTGTGTACCAAATTCTCTCTTTGTGAAGTTATTAAATGAATTTTCAACTAGATAATCAATCAGGTTTTTTTCATAATTTCACTACTCCCTTTTAATTTCTATATAATACCACTTTTATATTTCCAAGAAGTAACTTGATCTTCTTCAATGTGACATAACAAATTAGATAGGAAGATTGCTACATGCCTTGAAAATGACTTGTGTAAATTTCTTAGTATAACCCCTCAGATTAGCGCTTCACCAAGACAGAGACTCTAAAAAGGAATTTTTGTTGCACAAATATAGTTAGCTTATTTTCTACTACTTGATATAATATATATATATATATACCCACTGTAATGACTAGTGTCTTTGTTAAATTAAATTACATGGAATAAGACTTTTAGAATTCGGTTTTGGCTCCTTTTGTAGAAAATACACATAGATTCAACTAGTCTTGTAATATGTTAAAACAAAATACTTGAATCTATTCTACAAATTATAGAAAAAAAAATTACAATCACACAATCACATGAACAAGAAAGAGAAAGAATTTTGATTGCACAACACAAATATTTATCTGGGAAAAGCCTAAGCTAAAAACCATGCTATATATATATATATATATATATATATATATATTGCATGAAGCCAACAGTACAAAAGAATAGAATTCTTCTATCAGGCTTCAAAGCTCTATGCACTATCTCTCTTTGACTATCTCACTCTACCAACCTATGCACAAACTTCTCTTAGCACATCGTTATCTCACAAGATCCATGCACAAACTTATGCTGCCAATTAGTTAGTCTAACCAACTCGTGCTCACCAAAAAAATTATTAAAATTGTTCCTTCATTCCTCCTTTTAAAGGAAATTTTCTCTAATTAAGGAATTATTTATTTTAGGCATTCCTATGGCTGCACGAGGCCTTCCTTAGAACTAACATGAAAAAAATATTTAGAGAAAATTATCAATTATCTTATTCATCACTACATGTGAGTAAAATTATATTTAATCCATTGGACCTCTCACTAGTTCATCTATCATTTAGAACTAGTTAAACTAATTTTAACTCAAATAAACTGAGTTAGCTAATTACAACTCAAAATAAAATCAACTAGGGCTCCTAAAAATTAGGATACACTCTACATTCCAATAGTTTTACCCTCAACTCGAATTTCCTGAGCTAAGTCTTCCCAACCCAGTTAACTCGTATAGGCTTGTCATGTGATGTGGAATTACAATTTCCTTCTAATTTAATTAATAGAAAATTAAATTAGAAGTCCCTTTTATCCCATTTTCAATATTTCGTGTTGTCATTTTCAACACTCCCTCTAAAAAATAATTTAATTCAAGTGTATTTTGATCCTGTACCTTTGTAATTTTCTTCATGCAAAAATTCTCTCTAGTGTTGTTGCTATTGCAACTTTTGAAACTAAAAAAACATCCAAACTAAATTGGTATGATGCATCTGTCACTTGAGTCTCTGACTGCTACTATCTACTACACTGTAAAATGAAAACTTTGTGATGTTGCTGACTCTTCACTGCTTCCAACTGTGCTTTGTGCTCCTCAATATCTGACTAATTATAATCTCTACATCTGTCACTCTAACATCTGACTACATTAACTACCACTGGTCCATTCTACTATTGTGTATAGTGGGTTCGTATAAGAAGGTAATGATCCATGAGACAAAAAATCTCAATGGATCTTGCCCAAATTTATGCACTCTTTGCACTATAATGTCACATCGCCTTACATTGCACCTGTAGGTATGGTTACATGTGCTCCCTCTACCTACTTGGCTCAAAATTTCCCCCTACTAGAGGTCTCTACTTGAGTGGATGCCTCCACTCAATCTCCTCTTTTTTTCTCTAATTTATGCTACTCCACAAATTTATGAGGCTGCTTATGAGGCTTCATGGTGAAAGGTAATTCATGCTCCCTCTCAACCACCAGGTCTCTAACCTTTTCCTTGCTCCTAGAATATTTTCATGCATCTTGTACATCAAATGCATAAAAGTTCTTGACTCTCATACCGATCCATTTCGTCTATCAGGTGGTGATGTTTTGAAGAAATAACTTCCCTTTCCTAAATATCACATCATCTGGGAACTTTGGAAACTCAAATCTGTGATGTAACTGTCTCTTCATCATAAAATTTTCTAAAAAATACCTTATTTTAAATCGGAGATATCTCTGTAATCCAAACTGAGATTCAGCATATTTTTTTTTGAATTTTAGTATTTTTCAGAAGGAATCCATCTCTTCCATTTTTTTTCAAAAAATTTGGACCAAAAATTTGAGATATTCTGTACAAAATTGTCTTCCAAAAAAATATTGTTGTAATACCATGTAGAAAATCCACATAGATTCAACTGATGTTGTAATATCCTAAAACAAAATACTTGAATCTATTCTAAAAATTGCAAAAAACCAATTGTGATCGCACAATCACATGAACAAGAAAGAGAAAGAATTTCAATTACACACCACAAATGTTTATCTAGGGAAAGCCTCACCTAAAAACCCCACTATGTATATATTTCATTAAGTCAAGAATATGAAACAATACAATGCTTATTTGGGGCTTAAGAGATCTCTACACTATCTCATATTGTCTCACTTTACCAACCTATGCACAAGCTTCTATTGGCACACCATTCTCTAAACAAATTCCATGCACAAACTTGTGCTTCCTATTGTTTAGTCTCACCAACCTGTGCTCACCAAAAAAATCATTAAACTTTGCCTTCATTCCTCCTTTTAAAAGAAAATTTTCTATAACTAAAGAATGATTTGTTTTATGACTTCTTATGACTACATGGACCATGTGTACAATTTGGATGATTATACAATTGATAGTACACTTCCCTTTAACTCCAACCTCAACTCGAGCTTCCCTAGAATTTACATGCACCACCTATTTAGAGAAAATTATCATCTATCTGATTGATCACTACATGTGAATTAAATTATATTTAATTCATTGAACTATTTTTAACTCAAATAAAGTGTGGTAACTAATTTCAACTCAAAATAAACTCAAATAGGGCTCCTAAAAAGAAGGAGACACTCTACATGCCTCTAGTTTTTCCGTAAAGTAGAATTGAATGAGCTAACTAAGTCCTCCCAACCTAATTAACTGGTGCAAATTGTCATGTGATGTGGAATTACAATTTCCTTCTAATTTAATTCATGGAAAATAAAATTAGATGCCATTTTAATGCCATTTTTAATATTTATTGCTGCCATTTTTAACACCTTTTTCAATTAAATTATTTGCTCAGAAATAACGCTTTCCCTCAGAAATGTAATTGGACCAATGTGGAAATATTCGGAGCTTCAGAATTCGGTGATTATTTTAGAGCCCTTAAACATTGTTTATATCTTATCTCTTTATAAGGAACTCGATCCTAGCTTCTTAAAATTATCAATCTGATATTTCTTGGCTTCTGAGTGTTTTGGTCTACTAGCCCAGGTTTGGCGCCTAAGAAAGAAGCCCAAAAATGTGTGATATTGGTTCTTGTTAACTTTTCCTTGTACACAATCCTCTTTACTATACTTAAAATCTTCTAAATGAGGAAAAGTGATCTTCAACCAGCCTTTTTCCTTCTCATTGATCACCAAAGCTCTCACGCCATGTTAGAAAATCATAAAGGAAGAAATATCTTCTTTCCTTAGATACTTACTTATTATATTTATTGATTTTTATTTTCTTATTTATGTTTTTATTTGAAAATTTTCATCAAGAAACTCTTTAACCAAAATCATGAAGAGAAATGACAAAAGATGTAGGCACGCAACTTGTGAAAAAACCCTATTTGATGTGCAGATCGAGTCCAGAGTCTTCAGTATTATAACCAAGTGAAATAAGAAACCCAAGAACAATACCTCCCTCCATTCATCAAGTCATAATTTTATGAAGATAATTAAAACTCCCAAACACAAATTTGCTCCTTAAAATTTTCTCTCAAAATTGGTCAAATACTAGGGTATACATAGAGGTTTGAAGCTATAGGTTGAAAATTACATGAATGTTTGAAGAAGCCGAATTGAAAGGAGCAAAAATAGACTTTATGGACAAGGGACATGTTGAAATTTGTAACAATAAATAGTGAAATCGGCAACGAAAAAGGACAAAAAATGCACCCACAAAGGCCATGGAATATTGATGCACTGGGAATGTGGAATTTTGATGAACCAAAATTTTCACCATGGAATGTGAAGCATCTAATTTATTTTTCCCTTAAATAAATTGGACAATAAATTGTAATTTCATCTCATAAAAACGTGTATCATTTAACTAAGTGAAGATGACTGAGTTAGCTCAAGAAATTCGATTTGAGGTTCTAGGATGAGGCATGTAGCAGGATTCTAATAGTTTTGGGGTCTAATTGGAGTTGATACATTAGTGGGGTGTGGTGTGAGTGAGTTAACTAAAGTTTTTGAGTTATAATCCATTTAACTAGTTTTAATTGTGAGATGAACTAGTGAGAAGTCAAGTGAATTAAATTAGAATTAATTCACATGCAATGATCAATTAGTTAATTAATAATTCAGTATTAATAGTTACATTCATGTTAGTTCAGAGAGAGACCCATTTGAGATAGAGGTTAAATAGAACATAGCTATCATTTTTATTTATATAAAATTTCCCATGTGCAATTATAGAGTCACTGGGATTCCATGATGTATTATGCAATACGGGAGGAAAATTTTTCCTATTTCATAGGGAGCTAGTTCACTAGGAATTGCCTTAGCAGGGCAATTTGAAGGAAGGCTGAGAATTGGTTAAGTACTAGACGAATTTTGCCTAGATCAGTGTGACAGAGTTGGAAGAGTGTTGGAGAATCTCATGAGAGATAAAGAATTGTATTGTTTCATGATTCCTTGACTTAATACACAATATAGATAAATGGATTTGGAGTATTTTATTTCACAAAGAACATATTGTGTTGTGTGATTGATTTACTTATTTTTATTACTTACATGTGATTAAGCAATCATGTTTTTTATTCCACAAATATCGTAGAAGGATTTAATATCTTCTTTTAGTACATTGTAGGATCAGATTGAATCCCTTGGTTAGATAATTTTGACATGGTATCAAAGCGATATTTTTACATGGCATGAGAGCACCAAGAATCACAATAGAAGAGAAGAAATTGATTTTTTTTTAATAGGCTCAAGTTTGCATATTTATTCTTCATGATCCAGCATCATATCAAGATGCCTTTCAATGGCTTCAGACTCAAATATGCTCTTTATGGAAATTCGAATTATATATCATGGAAGGACATGATGGAGGCATTTTTTGAGGAAAATGGGTTGAAGGAATTCATAGATACAAATATTCCCAAGCCTGCAACACCAGATGCCCAACTTCTTGATGCATGACAGAACAAGGTAGAAGATGAGAGAAGGATATTGTTAGAGGGAGATAAAGATTATATTTTCTCAAGTCTCCATGGGAAGGCAACTCCATATGCTATGTGGAAGGCCTTGATAGATATGTTTAAAAATAGAAGCGACCACAAGAAGTTGGCGTTGAAGTAAAAACTCAAAAAGATCAAGATGGAGGAGGGTAAGATGATACCATCATACTTGTCGAAGTTCACTCATTTTCGATATGAGTTTGGAAGCGTTGGTGTGAATTTAGCTAAGGATAATTTGGTGAGCCTAGCACTTCTAGCCCTTCCCAAGAGATGGCATAGTTACCATGAATCTGTGAAAGGGAACGAGAAGTTACAAGAGTGTGAGAATTTGTGGTCTGACTTCGTAATAAAATAAATAAGGCGGAGCACCAAAGACAGGACCTTTGATAAAGAAAAAGAATAATATTATGGATTAGTCAGAAAAGGAAATAAATACAAGGGAAATAAGTCCCAAGGTGGAGAGGGAAAGAGATACTTATCCAAGATCAAGTGTTTTCAATGTCACGAGCAAGGGTACTATGACTCAAATTTTCCACTAAATAAGTCAACCAAGAAGAAGTATGCGGTTGCATTGGGTGAAGCATTGGCTTCACAGTTCGAGCTTGATTTTACTGTAATTGCATGCATGGCCAACATTGTAGTGGGTTTCATGTGGTATGTAGACAATGGTGCCTCATTCCATGTGACGGGGAATAGAGATGTTTTCAGTGACTTGGAGGAGAAGGACCTCAAGCCAAACATAGATTTTGGTGATGACGATGGGTATAGCATGGCCAACATATGTATAGTTACTTTTCAGAGGGATTCTAGCTCCCCTCTCCAACTGGAGGATGTTTTGTATGTTCTAGGCCTAAGGAGGAATCTTGTCTTTGTAGTGGTATTAGGAAACCATGGTTATGATGTCATGTTTAGAAAAGGAAAGGTGTTCCTTAGACACATCGCCACGGGACAAGTGAAAAAAATTGGTGTAAGAGTCAAGAAATTGTATGCTCTGAAGGTTGAGGATGCATGCAAAGCTTTGAGGAGAAAATTTGTGGTTAGTGACTTTATGGTTGATAGGGAGAAATGACTTCTCAACATGCAACCTCAGAAGCAGTATTAGAAGGTTGTGGAGTAGCCATAATTGGAGAAGAAGAGAGGAGACCGATTGGAAGAGTCTACTCAAGAAGAGACCTTTAGGAGGGGGAAATTTCATTGAGGAAGGGGAAATTTCAAGCTAGATGGGAAGAGGTACTACATTCAGATATACCTCTAGGTGAGAGGTGGAGTGATGTGAAAATACAATCCCAATAGGAAATTTGTGCACGTTCCATTGAGATGTTGTGTCTCATGGATTGAACCTAGCTCTGAGGAGCCCACAATACAACACTAGCAAGAAGGATCATTTGGATTGATGCAATCATATGTCATGAAGACAAAAATTGGAGTGAGAGATGTTGGATACTAGAGGGCATATGAAAGTTGGTAGTAGTGTAGAGGGCATGAATGCAGATGTTAGAAATTGTGCAGAGAATCCACTAGATAGGTGCAATAGCTAGTAGAAGTCAGAAGACTCTAATGAAAAATGCATTATACTGATTCAGTTTTTTAGAGGCTATTCAGTTTCAGGAGTTGCGGGTCCAAACAACACTAGAGAAGTGTTGCGTTCAGAAAACTCCAAAGGTACTTGATCTAGATAGATTGAATTCATTTCTTGTTGAGAGGGAGTGTTGAAATTTGAAACAAGAAACAATGAAGTTGGAAACCAGAAAAGAAAAAACTACACCCACAAATGTCATGGAATATTGATGCACCAAGAAAGCATAATTTTGATGCATGAGATTTTTGGGCATGGAACGTGGAGAATGTAATTTATTTTTCCCTTAAAAAAATTTGGAAATAAATTGTAATTTCATCTCATAGCAACTTTTATCAGTTAACTAACTCAAGATGACTAAGTTAGCTCAACATATTCAATTTGAGGGTATAATATGAGGCATGTAGAGGGATTCTAATATTTTGGGGGCCCACTTGAAGTTTATGCATCACTGGGGTGTGCTGTGAGTGAGTTAACTAAAATTATTGAGTTATAATCAGTTTAATTATTTCTAATTGAGAGATGAACTAGTGATAGGTCAAGTGAATTAAATTATAATTAATTCACATGCAGTGATCAATCCATTAACTGATAAATCACTATTTACAGTTGAATACATGTTCATTCTAAGATATATTGACTTGAGACAAAGGTTAAAGGGAACATCACTATTAGTTTTATTTATATAAAATTGCTCGTGTGTAATTATAGAGTTAGTGGGATTCCATGATGCATTGCTTAATCAAGGAAGGTTATTTTTCCTATTTAATAGGGAGCTAATTCCCTAGGAATTGCGTGAGCAAGGAAGGCTGAAGGAAGACTGAGAATTGGCTAATTACTAGACTGATTTGGTCTAGATTAGTGTGAGACAGTTGGTACAGTGATCGATAATATCATGAGAGATTAAGCATTGTATTGTTTCATGATTCCTTGACTTAATACATAATATATATAGGGGTTTTGAGGAGTTTCTTTCCCCAAGAAACTCTTGTGTTGTGTGATTTATTTATTTCTTTCTCTTAATTGCATGTGATTGATCAATCATGTTTTGTATTCCACAAATATTGTAGAAGGATTCAATATATTCTTTTAGTACATTATAAGACTAAATTGAATCCCTTGGTTAGATAATTTATACATGGTATCAGAGCGATATTTCTATCGGACAAGACATAATTTTGACATATTTTTTTTTTCTTTCTATGATATAATGAGCCCAATAAGTGTCTATAAAATAATGACAATGACATAAGCCTATAAGCCTTAAATAGAGGATTGCCCTAGAAATGGAAAGAATGAAACCCATATTAAAAATATTTTTTGTTTTATAAATGCTTCTTTTTCATTCTTTTGATAATTACATTCTAAGTCAAATACGATTATGAAGACTCACACTACTTACATTTCTCAAAACTCCCACTTAACTAGGGAGGTATTCATAGTTGCACACATATGTACAAGGATGATCTCAAAAGTACATGTTATATGAAGATTCTGAGCACACTTAGTGCTACATATTAGATGCTTGACAAGTTAGCCCAAATCTTCGGGATCCTAAATCATTATGATTTTTATTATATAATCACATATTTTAGGAAGCATTTCTTGTTCAACTTCTTCTAGGAACACAAAACATATCTTGAACACTTCTTCTAGAACATGAAAATCTTATTTCTAACCTCATCAATCAATCGTTTTTAGTGCATTATCCATTCTCCAATCTCATTCAAGGTATTCACTATAACTTTCACAATATGGCATCCCTATCAATAAAGGAGAGATATATTTTTATTTATCCAAGCTTCTTTTGGGAGAATTCCAATAGAAACCTCTTTTGTCGAGCCACACAACCTCTTTCTTTCACATTATCATAATCATTATAACTTTGATCTTCCAAAAATTTATTTCATCACGAACGCCATTCTTTATATGTAAAATTCAATGCCATAAATACTTTATAGCTCCAATTTTTCATCATGCTCAATATTATCATCAAGTAATCATTAAGTTTGAGGTAGGTGAACATATTGAACTTCTTGAAGAATATGTACCTGCAAATCTTCAATAACAAGTACAACCAAGCACATATAAAAAAGAGAATGGAACTAACTTTGTCAATATAGGGTTAGAATTTGAGGGGAACATTTATCAAAATATGAAATCAAACTTTACATATCCAAAACCTAAACTTATTTAGGTTTACAATCAACAAGTGTCACATCTTTCACACCCTAGAATTAAGAAACATTACTTGGGTTTTGTCATAAGACCTAAACCACATCATCAAGAGTTAACGCCTTAGATATAAATAACTAAACCAGGTTACCAATCCATTCACAATGAAATAATTGTATATCTAAGTTTTTTCTATCAAGCCGTACAAGCTTATATCAATATATACAAGGTTTTTATCAAAATTTCAATGTTAGATATATAATATTTCGACCAAGCTAGGGTTTCCATAAATAATAAACATATACACCTATGGGCATCATTGTTATAGCATAATTCATTACCTTTATATACTTGATGATCTATGTATTCGCCTTGGGCAACCCTTCCCTTTAAGACTTGGTCAACTTCTTAAAAAAAAATATTTTGAATTCCATACCCGACTCTGCCCTAACTTTTACGTGTGCAGAAGTGGGTTCACTTATATCTAACCCACATATAAAATTTAAAATATTAAAAAATATATAATCTCCCTATTAATTTGGTGGGGTTTACGGTTTTTATGTGAACACCACCTACACCAGCCCGTTGCCAAACTGTTTCTGAACTGAAAAACTGATTTGAGGAAGTATAAATACACCTCATTGGGAAGGCCAAAGGGAGGAGAGAGAATCTTATTGATACTATATCCTATTATGGAACAAATCAAGTCTAATTATCCCTATGCCTCCTGCATTTCCCAGGTTCAAGAAACCCATTTTTCCTTATGTTTTTCACCTCCTTAATGTGACATCCTTTGTGCACCTTTTATGGAAGAATATTGTGTAGGCTTGAGATGGAAGGATCTGAAGGATGGTTTCTCTTGGAGCCGTGGTTGATTTCAGGTGATATATCCACTTTATTTTTACATGCATCAATA
Source organism: Pinus albicaulis (assembly GCA_034641835.2). Classification (NCBI taxonomy): domain Eukaryota; kingdom Viridiplantae; phylum Streptophyta; class Pinopsida; order Pinales; family Pinaceae; genus Pinus; species Pinus albicaulis. The sequence continues at coordinate 1,594,522,433 of CM076575.1, read as the reverse complement.
GAATAAGCTACGTCTCATTCCTAATTTCATGTTATTATATGTTTCATACACATGTTAATGATCTTGTAATAATTATTTCATGTTATATTTTATGAGTTTATCTGATCTGGCATACTTACATTTAGGAAATATATGTTTTAGAACTAGTCTGTGTGATTTTCCTTGAGTGAGTTATAGGTCTTGAAGCACGAGGAGTAGTGTTAGTCATCAATAATTTTTTTCTTTCTATAGATGACTAAATGTTTATCCCATATTTCTAGAAACAAAATTCATGAATATTTTGAGTTCTAGAAATCTCACTACCTTCATTATGCTCAGGATAATTTTTTCACTACTTTACTACTCTATCAAGTCATGGCGAGCCTATCACTACCAAAAGACCAAATCATGGACTCATGCCAGTCATTCTCACTATGTTTGTGACCTCTAACCTTACTACTCTATTTTGGCTTGCTTAACCCTTCTACCTGCACCTTGGATTCCCAAGTAGCCTAACCTTTTCCCCTATTCACCAACTACCTCAAGAACTGGTGGTTTTAAGCTACCTTTCTAGGCTCTTTAGATAAATCAAAGTCATCAGTTTCTAGGATTTCAATGCATAAAGGTTTTTCAAAACATTTTTTTACACCTACAAACCCTAATTCAAGTTTTCAACCAAAGGCAAAGTGCAAAAGGTCTCTCAATAGGTCATGTAGGGTTTCATAGGTTATTCATTGTTTTGGTTTTCTAAAAATCAATGTGTTTCATGTGCCAAGAAGGTAAATCAAATAGAAAAGGAGGGTTAGCTCATGATTGTCCAAAAGGTATCAGAAACCCTTCAAGAAAATACCTCCTTGATCAAACTACAACTTCTGCAAAGAACACCTATCCATCTTAGACATTTCTACAGGAATGAAAGAGATGGCCATCAGTAGAAAGAAAGGTAAGGTAAGAAGGGCAAATCATCACAAAGGACATTCACAAAAAATGGGAGATAGCATGCCTATGAATAAAGAAAGTTAAGGTTTTTATGACTGATGGGCTAAAAAAGTGTTACGCAACAAGGAGCCAATACAAAGGATCACAAGGATAGATGGTACATCAGTGCCGCTGAGCATGAATTGAAGATTTCTAAAAATGATAAATAGGAAAAGGAAAAAGCCCTAAAGCCTAAAGCTTGAGAAGGTAAGAAAAGAAGTAAAATGAATGTAACAGACCTCATCATGATAGCAAGAGGTTTTCCAAAAGCCTTTGAAGGAAACCTCCATGGCTTGCCAATATAAGAGTGTTTTGACTGCACCTAAGGGAGAAATGGTAAAGAATATCAGTGTGAGGTAACCTAATTTTTCAAGTACAGTCAAAGGTCTTCAAAATATTCAAGATAAGGGAAGCATGAGGTAAAGTGTCAAAATGGAAAACTATGCCAACCATGAAATCCCTCTTGGATAACTAAAGGTTTTCAAATTCCAAGAATGACAAAGGAAACAAAAGTAATTTGTGTCATGGAACTTGCAATACATCAGAAGTGGCCAAGGGAGGTAATGAAAAACTTGATGGAAAATGAATAAGGTCACTGTGTAAGAGAGATTTATTGTACCTCTGGAAGATCAATGATAGAAAGAAGCTACTTCCTCAGTCACCCTTTAAAAAAAATGCATTTAAACTCCTAGGTAAGAAATGAGGGGTTTTATAAGAAGATGCCATCATACACAGTGCATAAAAAATTAACAAAAAAGGGTTGAAGACCTAAGAATGGCTAAAACACAGTGTAACCATGCAACTCAACCAGGTGCTAGCAAAACAAGTTTTAAAGGAATATCAATAGACCAAAGAGAGCTAAAGTCCATCATCTCAGTTACGCAAAACCAATAAGAAGAAATATTAAGATGATAAAAGATCATTTTTACGTTTAGGTCACCTTCTGCAAAAGAAAAGAAGATATCAGAGAAAAAGTGACAAATTAAAACTTAGGACATTAGAAAAGTGGGTTTTTAGTATTAATTTATTAATTCCAAGGGTATAAAGGCACCACATTCATCACTCAACACTGTTTTCCACTTGTGAAAAGGAGTAAGAGGATTCCAAGGAGAAATTTCAGGGTTTCTGGCAAGCTTCAGGCAAGGGAAGCCCTGTGCTACGCTCTTCAAAATACATGCTACGCTCTTGTGCATGCCCTATTCAGGAATTTCTAGAGGTCGTTGCGCGCCTGTGTAGTGGCGCTATGTGTTTACCGCATGTAGGACCGCCCGACAGCACCAGACCCAATAACCTATGCATGCCACCCGACAGGACCAAACTGCATGCAGCTCTACCCGTGTTGCATTCCTGTGCTATGTTCAAGGCCAACCTGACAAGCCGTGCAGGGTCGATCCAAATTTCTTGAGTTCTGAGCTCCTGTTCTGCGCATTCAACCAGGAAGCATCTAAATCCAGCGCAAGCCGCCAATTTGCTCAAAACTCGTAAATTTCTCTGCTTGACACCTCTGAATCATTTATAGAATTTATTTAGATACTCTAACGCCTATCATGCTATTTTAAAGGTGAAACTTAGCAAGAAATGTAATGAAAAGAAAAACCCTAAAGGAAGAGATAAGTTTGGTCTCCATACTAAGAAGTGGCTCTTCTACCAAATGACATCTCCATTTGCATAAATAGCCTCCACACTGCCAAGCCTTGACACTATTGTCTTCCCACCATGCCACTCACCCTCTTCATATCATTTCACAAGCATCTTCAAGGTTTTGATTTCAAAGAAGGAGTAAAGGATAAAATTCCTAGAGAAGGCAGTGTTGACAGTGGCCAAGGAGGCCAAAGGCCTAGGGGACCAGAGAGAAAGGGTGGGAGAGCAAACAAGTTTGAGTCTTTGATCACCAAGGATTTGATAGCCTCCCGTACCATAGTTTCATATTTCCAAGAGGTAGGATGTTTTGGTTTCTGTGAAAAAGTACAAAGAGTCAAAAGTCACCTTGAGTTGACCAGACTTTTCATCCTAAACCTCCATAACCACCAAGTACACCTAGCTACGGTAAATTTTGAGTTGTCTTCCAATACAATTGCTATGGCAACTAGGATACCTTTCATTAGAGAAAAATGGTTCAAACAGGTGAATTTTGACTTAAGCCATTACGAGCCTTTCTTGAAACCAAGATACGAAGCTGATTGGAAGACTATTTTTCCCTTTTCCCATCTGTTGGAAAGATATGCCCCTTTAATGAAAGTCATCAGGAAATATTTCACCTGCGAGGGTAGGTTTTATAGGCTCTATTCCTACCATATAAGACTGCTCATGAATTTCACTAGGGCCAAGCTACTGCATTTGCCTTATTACCTTTATAGAAGTATTGATAAGATGTCATACATTGTGCAAAAGAGGCCTCCTTGACAACAAATGCAGAGTCTTTTCCACCATTCTCTTATCAAGATGATTTTGTTTCATCAATTACAACAACAGGGTATCCCATGGGAAGTATTCATTGTCCATGATGTTTTCACAAATCCACAACCTCTTCCTTTGCAAATTTTACCCTCATCATCTCATCCACCTTCCTTAATTCCTCCATCAACCCCCACTGACCATGATTCCTCATCCACACATGAATCCTCTCCCCAAGAGAAATTCCCTCCTGAACCTTCTCCTAAAGCATTAGAACCAGAATAAAGTGATGGATAACAAGAGGAAAACAGTGACAAAGAGGAAAATGGTAGCCAAGAAAAAAATGACAGTCAAGAGGAATAAACAAGTGACGAGGGAGAGGAAAATGAAAATGAAGAAAGTCATGATGATGATGAAGAAACAAAGGACAGTGAGGAAGAAAATGACAATGATAAAGAGGACATTTTAGAACAAGAATACCATGAAGAGGGAGATAATGAAGAAGAATATTTTGAAGGCAAAGGCATTGAGCCCAATAGTGAAGAAGAAACAGATGCAAGCAATGAAGAAGAAGATGACAAGGTAGGAGATATAGAAGGGGATGGCAGTGATCAAAATTAAAGCAATGAGGAAGTTATAGGGGATAGAAAAGAGTTTGAGGAATATGAAGAAACTAATGAAGGTACCTATAATAGTGACCCCATAGAAAATAACAATGATGAAAGGACAAAGGTATATTATGAAGACTAAGGCAGTGGACCAAACACTGAAGAGGAGGAAAAAGGCAATGAGTAGAATAGTGAGGAAGAAAAGGGTAGTGAGCCAAATGAAGAGGAAGAAAGAAATGATAGCCAAGAGACAGAGGTAGAATTTGAAGAAGAGATAGAGGAAGAATTAGAAGAAGAAGTCAGTGAACATGACAGTGATAAATATGAAAATAGTGAGCATGATAGTGGGAAAAACAATGACTCTGATGAAGAGGACAGTTTAGAACAAAATTACAATGAAGAAGATATGGAAGAGGATGGAAATGATGGAAATTATCAAAAATGTAATGAAGACACTAACAAAGACCCTTATAACAGTGAGAACGCAGAAAATGACGGTGGAAATGATAATGTTGCAAACACAGAAAAGGATGATGGAGAAGAAAACATGATGACTGATAGCCCTAATAATGATTGTAGAAATTATATAACTGATATGTTATACATCTGAGATTCTCCTGATCACACACTATTTGACTTCATGCACAATACAAAATCTCTTCTACCATTGATCATTAATTACAGAAATAAAATCAATTGCATGCACACATTAAAACCATAAAAATTCACACATATGAATACAATAATTTATGGGAAAGCTTAAAGTTGAAAACCCTGAACTATCTGTATATTATATGTCATAGAGATCGTGTAACAATCTTCATACAAATCTCCTCACAAGCTCTCAGTACAATCTCCAATTTCTACACACTAATCAAGCTAGATCTAGCAAAACACATGCTCCAATCTCTGCCACCTCATAGCCTGCCTCTACTGCGCAATCCCTGCTAAAGAATAGCTCTTGATGAGTTCAAATTACCCCAGCCTTGCTCACACAGTCTTTAAGGTCATCTCTACTGAGTGTTGGATGCAAACCATGCATCACTCTAGTCACAACTGATAGTCACACTGCTCTTTCACCTATCTCTTCACTGGTCTCCACTGAAACTGTCCATGCACTGAAGTTAACTGATGTATTATTTAGTTGATTAATGAGTTTATAATTAGTGAATTAATTAATAATTAATTCACACCACTCTGACTAGTGTATCAATCAGTTAGACTAGATACAACTAGCTCAACTATGTTTAGATTAGTTAAATTGAACAGAAATCCATTAACTTCCTCAATCAACTCCACCAAACTATCTCACATGAGTTCTAATTGAAGTCTTCATGCAATAGCTCCACTTAACCCTTAGCAATAGCATAATTCCTTCTATCAGCTCCTGTGCCACATCTGTGCACTTAACTAAAGTGCTCCAAGAGAATAAGATAATGTTTATAGTCCAAATATTATTAAGAGTTAATAATATTCGACATATCTATTTTTAGACTGGCAATCTAAACATAGATTCCACCCAATATGTCTAAAAATGGAAGTCCATCTATTTTTTCCAACTTGACCAACCATCCACAAATAGCATCCCGCAACTCATAGAATATGATCGACATGTCTAAAAATAGACTTTGCGACAAAAATCACCTGTGTGGGCCCCACCTAGTTTAGGTGATCACTTTCCAACTAGGATCAAGAATGATGTTTTAGGACGCCTCCTTCACTATTTCTTATTGCAATATTCAACACTCCCTCTCAAAAAGAAAGGACTGTATTTGCATGTGACATGCAACTCCATGCATTCGCCCTACAACCTTCACAAGCGCCATGCAACTCCATGCATCTGCTCTGTAACTCCTCTGAAATTGAATAGGCTCCAAACAACTCAATCAGTATGATGCATCTATCATCAAAGTCTTCGACTTCTACTGGTACCAACTTCACATGTCATCAGGAACCACTGCGTTGTTGAAATCTTGCACCCATGCACTCTACAGTTGTTGTCAACTCTGATCCGCACTCCAGTATCTGACACTGTCACTTTGATCTACCTGCATCAATCCAACTGATCATGCTATTTCTGCTATGTGGGCACCTCGTAGCCAGATTCAATTGATGAGATCCACACCATCTCAATGAATCCTACCCAGAAATCTCCTCTTGGGATTAATCATGCATGTCACCCTACCTCTCACTTGGTGGTATAGCCACTAGTACAAAATGGCTAATTAGTTACTAAAAAAATGACTAAAATTTGCATATAAACGACTATTTTTCCGTCGGTGACCAACAGTAGCTAATTTACAGTATCTTATAACGCGGCCAACTTTTGGTCGTTTTTAGCTTAGTCATTAATTGGTTATCTCATTTTTTTTGTCTAGTTGTATATTTGGTCGTTAATTTGGTCATTAATTTAGTCACTAATTTAGTCATTGATTTTATCATTAATTTAGTTGTTAGTTTGGTCATTAATTTGGCCATTGATTTGTTCATTGATTTAATCCTTGATTTGGTCATTAATTCTCACAATTAATAACCAAATATACAACAAAATATATTACTATACGATCTAGTGTTATAAGATATTGTAAATTAGCTACTAATAGTCATATATATGCAAATTTTAGTCATCGTTTGAAATCAATTAATGATTGAAAAAATATGACTAAATTTTAGGCGAGTTATAAGATACTGTAAATTAGCTACTAATAGTCGTATATATGCAAAATTTAGTCGTCATTTGTGGTCGCAAATTTATCATTTGTAGTAGTCATTTATTCATTATATAAACGACTAATTTAGTAGTTTATATTTATTTCATTTAATTTCACTAATAATCATTATAAATGACTAATTTAATTGTATATTCATTTTATTTGTATTCTTCATTAATCAATATAAACTACTATTTTAATAGTTTTAGATTGATTTTATGTGTTCATTATTAATCAACATAAATTAACTAGTATGAATTTGAAACTAAATTTAAAAAAAATGTCATACAAATTATATGTTCATCTAATATGAAAACCCAAAGTTACATATATTAATTACAATACCAAGTAATATTAAGTGCAACTATAAATAATTCCAACCACATAAATTATATTATATAAAATGTCAAGTATTACAATATGAGTTTCCAACTTAATATTGGTTGGAGTACAATTTACAGATAAAATTTTGTTGATCATTTCAAAGCATTATCATTATCTTGCCAAGGAATTGCAAGTGAATTCACCAACTCTGAAAACTTGACCATCAATATTTATGTGTGTATCTTATGCAAAATATTGGCTCTATGAGTACCACTAGACCAATACACTTCTCTCTCTTTGTCACTTTAGTGTTATTGTTCCCCTCTTTGTTCAATCATTGCTTCTTACCATCAATACTAAGTTCATTTTCTGCAAAAAGAAAACAAAAAAAGCTACAATGCAAAGTATAAGACATGAAAGTTGATGAACACTGGAATATAAAATAAAGTAGACTATAAAGGATTTATACGATATATACCTCAACATCAACAATATTGTTAATGTCATTTTTCCCCATAAAAGCAAGAAACTCGAACAAGTTTTCTTTAGTTGGGAAATAGTGGCCACTATGTGGCCAGATGACCTGTATAAACAAAGAAATTAAAACGTCACAAATAAACACAACAAAGCCAGAAATTTCTAATAAGAATGTCTCATGCTCCACTTTTGTAGTTGTATCATTTCCTCTAGTTATCTCTAAGTAGTGACACTTCAACAATAAAACTGGTTAGTAGAAATCTAATGGGTGTAGCAAAGTATTGCTGACACGAGATTACCAACAAGAAACTAAAAAAGAATAAGACAAGACTTTGTAAATTGTGATACTAACCGGGAATATAGCTTCAATATAGTAATCTTCAATTATCAACGTACTATTCCAAGGGAAAAGGAATTCAATTCCCATAAGCCAACAAATTATGTATTCCCCTTGTTTTCCCTGTAATTAATTGAGCAAGATTAGCACACGCAATTTCCATTTAGAATCTCTAAAATGATTCTATAAATATTCAAAGAAAACTTGATGTTACTCATTCATTTTTCTCTAACGCAGACAAAACTGAATATGCTAACTTGCTTTTGAGTTGGAGAGTTCAGTAATTCATCGTGTCCAAAATCATTGTTTATTTTCGTGATTTTTTTTTTAATGATTAGGGAACTTGCCTATATTTGATCAAAAAACATATTTTTCAAAATATATTCCATTTTTCTAATTCAAAGCTAGATTTCCTTACAGTTTATGATATTCAAACAAACTAGAATCGTTTTCCTTTAACAAGTCATTGTTGTAATATACTACTAAATAGAAAACTACGTAATGGAGTTATTAGTGGTGGAATACTAAAAAATCACAAATACAGGCAAGAAATAACACCACTCTGTCCTAGACATGCCAAGTCTTTATCCTCTTGGTTGGAAATATTACTTCATGGAAACAACATATTTGACAAAGAGAACTTTTCTAAAACTAACTAATGCCCATGTATCCAACAACATTGACATTTCTAATGGCATGCCCTCAAAATGTGTGGAAGTATCAAACAAGTGTAGTGCACTTCCCTATAAGGTTAAAGTTTGGCAATGGAATATGTTGTCCCTTAGTCTAAACAGGTTTTAACTTGCCTTTGATAACTTAGAGCGAATGGGAATCCAATATAGATCAATGACAGAAAGATTTTATTCATTCACACTTACCTAGATCCTAAACAAGCATTGAACAACTATACAAATCCAAGAATGTCTCACATTCCACCAGGAAACAAAATTTCTTGATTTTGATTGTAACCCTTGAGGCTTTCTCAAATTTGTAAACAAGTAACATCATAAATATTTTTCCTTAGTTTTCAAACCTTCTTCTATGTGGAGCTTGAGAAAATATGTGCATACACATATCACAACATAGCATGTTGTGGAGTACATTTACATGAAACCGATCATTCAAATTTTTATATTCTATCAAGATTGAGGCATGTGTTAAATGCCCAATATTTGAATTTCTGCACAATGGTGTCATTAATAATTTGATGGTTCTTGGCTTGCTAGTATGATCTAATTATTTCTTTGTGCAAGATGTTTTTTCACTCCTATTTTTAAAATTTTAATGTTTATGAATAGTATATAGATACAATGGATGCTTCGAATAATAAAAGAGGAAATTATTTTTCCATCAATAGAATTCAAGTATTTTCATATGGTATAAATTTAGTAGTTCTATTGGTGGTACTTAGGGTCAACCTAAACGTTTATTTCGCATGCATCAAAATAAGTACAAAGTGATAATAGGAAGGACTCATGCGAACTTTTCTAATCGTACATGTTGAATTTGCAAGTGTTAATGTTGTTGTGCTCAATTTCTTATTGGGGTACCTATCAACTGACAAAGTTTGTACAAATGTTTGAAATGATACTAAATAAGATGGACCTGAGGGACTAAAGAACGAAAGCACAAGAAAATATTTGATTGAGATCTATAGGTGATATATATATATATATATATATATATATATATAAAGTCATGGGCCTAGTTCTTACAATGACCTTTCCTAGAGTCTTACACCATAACTACTTTCCCATGTTAAACCATCGTTTTGCGTCATTAGCAAGCCTTCTTTAGACAGTCAATTAGCCTCTGACTTAAATTATCTAGAAATATGATGGAATGATATCTTCAAGGACTGTGACTTGATTGTCTTCAACTACTCTAGAATGGGTTGCAAAAAAAATTATTCCATCCTAAACCTCCATTCAACCAATTGATAACCAAGGAATCCCCAAAGACCTAGAATTCAGTCACCTCTCCTCTATTGATACTGTTAACAAAAAATTTAGTGCCTTTATTTCATCAGAAATTTTAGAGTTTGTACCAATAAATGCTTTAATTTTTGAAGATATGAGTATAATAGAATCACTATGGTATAGGATACCTCCTACAACATATTCTGCTTGTTGACCTTGACTGACACTGTTGAAAATTGAAATAACATCATTCCCACTCTTAACAATAGAAAGATGGATCAATGTCCTTCCTTTACCAGTGTTAGGGGTTTTTTTACTTTGAAAGCTCAGTCATGACTTGGAGACATACTGAAACAATGGCTAATACTTACCTTGAAAGATGTCAGAGTTTCTGGCAAGCCAAATACATCAAAACACTATAAGACGCAATGCCTTACAACCCTTTAATTCTTTATTCAAAGCCCAATATTTAAAATTGAATACGATATTGCTCATAGGTATATATGCATCTAGTCACTTAGTTTTTTGAAGATTTTTGAACTTCTAAAGCTTCTTCCACTACCAAGGTGCATGCTCTTGCTTGTCATTTTTTGTTTCCATTCCATGCTATGAGATAATGGTACTATCCAGAGTAAATGAACTGTTGCTTCAAAAGTAGTCAAAAAGACTTTTAATTATACCATGATCATAGAAATAATTCACCATTGTTGTATTACATTCTTCGTTGTTGCACTAAGCAATCCTATATCATCACAATGTCGATTGTGAACTACAAAAACCTTCACAAGAGTCACATAATATGATCACATTGTAGACACAACCTTATTCATATTGTCAAAGTCCAAGAGATCAAATGACATCCTTTTAACTTTTGGGGCTTGAGATGTTTCTCCTACACTTACAGAGCCTCCAATGTCATCCTCTGATGCATTTGCATGTCGCCCAAGCTTACCAAGACACATTCTTGAAATCCCTTCGATACCATGGTATGTTTTTGTCTTTTTTCTATAACAAAAATATATTAGGGTTCAATGGACTAATGAGAAGCAGGCCCATTCCTCATAGACATTGGGTTCACATGTCGAACAGCTGAAACTGTGTTAGTGTCATTTCCAACTTCTATAGCTGCTGCATTTGGTGCCAAATTTTCAATTGCAGGTCCTTTTCAACCTATTTATTCGCATCTACTTTTGAATCACTAACAAGAGATTTATACCAAACTATTTCTTTGTACACCATCCCTACATGCTTCAATATGTTTTCATCCCCAGAACCAATTTCAAGCATAATTATTGTTGTGATTTTCAGTAAATGTGTTGAAAAGGATAAAATACCATCTAGAATTGAAAGTCATCTCAAAGTTCATATGTGTTGTGCTACCTCAATATCTGCCAGCTTTGTTCTAGCCTACAAATCCATGAATTCATTTGCAGGTTTCATGTGTTCTCTCAAAGTAGTACAAACAACCCTTGTAAGAGGAGATGAGTGTTGTCGTGAAAATTTCTTAAATACAACAACAATATTCTGGGCACCTTGAAATGACAATGGTAAGAGGCATAAATCAAACAGTTGAAGCATAGCCTCTATACCCTTTTTCTCAATAAACACCCATGTATCTATATTATGTAGAATATTCTCTACGAGACATGTAGCATTGCTTATACAATCCGGGAGAAAGAATTCCATGTTTGAAGACAATTTTTCAGCATAAGTATCAACCCCTAACTCAAATTTCACCATCGATGATTCATATCCATCCACTGAACTAATTGTTTGTTGTTCTAAATCAGTCTCCATGGGAACAGGCACATAAGAGCTGGCAATTTTTTGCAACAAGGAAGACACTTTAGCACCAAATCCAAGTTTTGCAATATTATTTAATATTTCAATCAATACATCCACCCCATGCCCCCTCAAATAAGGAGCATGTCGCATCATCTCATCCAAGGTAGATGATAAGGAACTAATAGTGTCACTTGCCAAAGCCCGTAAGTAGGCTTTTGATTGAAAAAAATTCACAAAATATCTTAGAGCACCACAATCATTAATAGCTTGAAGTCTAAGGTTAGTAAGTCACAAAGCATCTAAGCATTGTGGTATACAATCTACTGCATCTGCAGAAGGGAGGATACCAACCATGATGAAATCCAAAAAAGCATTAGGCAGACCAACAACATCTAGAGCAAAATAACAAGTTGGATCTTTGTAAATAAGATCACTTGTGACTATCGTTTCAAGTGAAAAGACCCCAACACCAAAGTCCTTTGATCTTCTGAATATATTGCACAAGCAAAATGACAAAGAACTCTTCAAATCTTATAGTTTGGTAGTATTTCCAGGAGCATATGTGCTAATAGATAGAGCCCAAGGCAAAGCCTTCATAATAATTCTTCTATGATAAGGAACCAATGTGTCAGGTTAAGAAGTTTGCATTGCCTCTGACCTAGAAGCATTTTTAAGAGGAGACTTGCCCTTGGAACCTGATTTCGATTCTCCACTATGCTTCCTTTCTCTTCAAGATGGCAGACTTCAAATGTGTTATGGTGTTGTCCAAGGCTCCAAAACCCCTAAAGGAGGTTTCAACAGGATTACTATTGTCCATAAAAGGCTCAAGAACATGCACAATAGATGTTACCAAGTGTATATGTTGTGGATCCAAATCTTTGAGAAGAGGGAGAAAAGTTGGCATTAAACCCACATTCCATAATGCGGTGCAGCCAAAAGAAGAAGAAACTAGAGTTGTTACAAGAGAAAGCAGCGCTTCTACTAAAGATATCGAACAATAGGATGATTCACTGGAAAATTATTTCCATTGAGCTCAGGGGGATATTGGATATTGTTGATGCAATATTGAGTATATTTGAGAAGAGAAATATTATTACAAAGGCTTACCAAAACTCCACTCCCAATCCTTCTAAAATGGAGTTGACATTCCAATGTTTATTTTCATTAGATCTTGTTGTGGATTGACCAAATCCATAATTGAATCTTTATTAGGGCCAATAAGTTCATTCTCTTGAGACAAGCACTACCAATTCATCTAATATCAATTAGTTTCATCTCACATGTATCCCCAAAAGAGGATGCCTTTCTTGTTGAATGTGAGAGCATGAAGGTGGCGCAACTATCGAAGGCAATCACCCTGCGTCTCCAACTCCAAATGGACCGCGTGCCAGATCCCAATTTGTCTTTCATGTTCCACCTAGCCAAGCCCACAATTGCTTTCCATGCTAACCAATTACTCTAGGAAATTCAAATAAGTGAGCTTGAGACTTAGAATTTGGTGTGCTAAATTTTCTTAAACCTAGCAACTGGCAAATTTAGTTTCTAGTAAATTTACTTGTTGTAGATTATTTAAAGTTTCAGCTTACTAAATAAAAAGCACTATTGGGATTTAACAAGTAAATAAAATAAAATCAGCGGTTGCAAATTGTACACCAATCCCACACATGCATACACAGAAAATCTGCACATCAAAATTTGGTGTTCATTAAATAATATCTTATCGTACAAGGTTTTCCTTACTGGAAACATGGTCCTTTGTGGAAAATTACAATCGCCAACAACTATAGAAATTTTCTGGGCACCTGTGCAGGTTGTACTACCCAAATTCTCCTAAGAAACCACACGACTTGCCATCTGCTCAACCTGCAGTGTAGCCTTTCTGTCACCTGTGCGATTGTTTACACCCTTGCCCACAACACGTGAAATAGTTTACTGCTTCAGGTGGCATGTGCGACTGCTCTGCTCACTTTGCACAGCACATGTGTCCCTAATGCAACACACATTATTGTTTTGAACCCTCCACACAACTCGTGTTTCTCTCTCAAGATGAGTATGGATGCATTGTGCCATTGTTGTTGGATGATCTACAGACTTTTGTTGTACAACCTTATTGGGAATGATCCTTGCTGCAGAAATCACTCTACTGCATTGCAGATTTCAAAACATATCACTTGGATGAAATTCCCTTTTCATCCAATCACATGTCTAGAGTCTAGACACTCAAATCTATTTGGAAGTACCTGTTTGGTGCTACTATCATAAACAAGGGGAGGATGAAGGAGATTATATCACACAAAGAAAAATCCCCCCGCACTTTCCCCACTTGTTGACATCCTACAGGTCAAAATAGAACCTTCCATGGAGCATCACCCTCTAGACCCCTTGACACTCATATGGTAGCCAAAATAGACACTTGAGTGGGAAGCTTGATCAAACCAATCCCCTTTACATCCTTGGGGATAGTAACACATCCCAAGGGGCCAATGGAAGACCCTTTTGTTTTATTGAGACCATGGTTACAATCCCAAAATCTGCTCTACTATTGATATCGGGCCTTGCTATGCAACCAACAAGACACATAATATATTTGCAAGTCTAGTAGGATTGTGCAACCATGGTCAACTTCCTCGTAAAGGGAAGGTCTCGATGATGCTAAACAGGAAGTTTCCTTTGTAGTTGCTAAAGTTACCAATTCTACATGGATATTGGCAAAAGATCTAGACTAAAGGGAATACACAAATATCTAACAACCATCCAGGGTGGGGTAAATGTCCAAGCTAAGGGATTCTAGTTAGGAAGAGAGTCCAACCCCACCAGGAAAAAAATAGTTTTTTATTCACTAAACACATCACTTGATGCCAGGTTGATTATGTCTAAACAAGCGTGAGCATCATCAACTAAACTTATCTAAGCACTATTTGGTATATAAAAGCTAATGTAATAGTGAAAAATTTGTTCTCCATAGTCACACATATAGGTCCAAACTCCACATGAGTCAACATCTGAATAATGAAACTCCAATCCACTCAATCAAAAGCTTTGTCAAATGCAATTTCAAAGAAAAGGGGTTGATGGCTAGTTTTTGTGCACATTTGAAGGTTTTACATGTTGAAAACATGGTATTGATATTACTTCTTTGTACACAAAACTTGTGTTATCGTTAGACAACCTTCCACGGCATTTCCTCGATCCTTAGAGTCTCTGTTTTAGCCATGATCTTGTGTGCCACACTAAGCAACGTAATTGGATGCCAATCATCAATTGTGTTGGTGGCTGCTTTTTTGGGAATGTGTTTGCCAAATGACAAAAATTGTCACTAATCATGGCTCATGGCCTTGTAAAATTCACACAGAATGCCATCTAGATTCTATACCCAGAGACTTGCCATTCTTCATGTAGCTAAGTACTACAAAATCCTCCTCTTTTGAGAAGTCATCTTTCTTCAACCTGCTCTAGTGACCAATAAAAACCTTATGAAGATTGACCCTACAATAAGCATTTCTTGCAGCCACTACATGATCCATCACGGTATAAGGAGAAAATTATTTTGAAGTTGCAATTTGAACATAATGTCAATTGGGGCGCCAAAAAAAGAACCATTTGCATGGAGTAATCCAAGATCCTGTTCATTGCCACTTTTATTTTCAAAAAGTCAAAATAGAATTTTAAGCCCTCATATCCCTTATTAATCCACTGCAGCCTGAAACAAACTTAGACACCCTTGGAAATATATTCCCCTCTGCTTCACCTCCCTTTGAACCATTATGTCCTACCATGCATCCTCACCATAGAGGGACACATTATGGAGATCCACTTCAATAGCAATGCACACCTACTGAAGTTTACCTTGCTGCAACTCCTTTCTGCCTTTTGCGGGCCATCATCCTACCCCAACCTCTCATGGATTTGACAACACAACATCTTTTCTTATAGCTTATGATCCAAGTAGATTGAAATGCATTTTTTACTGTTTCTCTAATGGAAGTATGCAATGTCCCTAGGTAATTTTTTGCCTTGGGGTTCAATCCTTATCTAGGATTTTCCAATCATGAAAATAATCATAACAACAGTGCACATTTATCAACTCATATAACAGTAAGTACCCTTCTATATAATTCACTAATGATATAAGAGATATTTAACAGTCATTTGTTTCTTCAGCAAGCCACCACAAGTTAGGGCTAACTGCCTAAGGAACAGTAGACCTATAAAACCAATAATCCACCAATATAATTCTGACTGTAATGTCAATATTCAATAGATAAATATTCCAACTGTAACCCACACTAGCACTATCCAAGTTTAGTTGGTAATATACTAATTAACAGCTCACTGTCTAATTGTGCTGCCTCCAAACTTGTTTGCTGTTAGGAAGAGCTTGTGACAACCCTTTCTTAGTGGAGTTTCAATTTGTGGTTGGAGTAGTCTCCTAACTTGGTCAAATGGTTGGTTAGATCTTATGGCAGTCCCCTTTTGATCCAAATTTCACCTACGGTTGGAGATTTGATCCTGTTGCTGCATCACGTCAACAAACTATAGGTTCTGGAGGCCTGCTTGGGATGTTTAGTAATTGTTGGCCTATAATTGGAGGCCTGTAATTGTTGGGGAGTGGTTTCAAAGCTTCATGTGATCATAGACTCCTGAAAGAGATATCTTCTGCGGCCCTAAATACACTCAGGAGGAAGGCCGCCTACAGGTGATGCCCTAAATGATTCAAATTGGGCCCTAAAAACCACCTAGTAACCTATTGATCTCCTGTTCGGTTGAGAACAACCTCGCTACCTCCTGTTTGGCTTTAGTGCCTCAGAAAGGACCCCTCACAACCTTACCTTTCCTTAACCAATGGTCTGAGCTTGGGTGCACCATAGACAGATCACAGAGAGAAGATCTTGCTGCCCATAAAAACTAATGGTGGCCAGGCATCCCATAGAAAGACCTCTGTTGTCTTGAACATGACTTATTGACCAAGAATAACCACTAAGAATCTGTTTCCCTGCTTTCCAAAATGAATCATACATGCTCCAAAATATTATGTTGTAAGAGGTGTAACGAGTGGTTATTAGAGGTGTAACGAGTGGTTATTGTATGGCATGTTACAACTTTGAATCTATCTTTCAAAGCCATTAATATAAATCTCTATTTTAATCTTTAATTTTTCTGTTTCTTGTGTTCATTGGAATAATGCTCTATTTGGGAGAAAATGGATGGTTCAAGAAGCATGTAGAACTGTGGGATGTTATCTTTCTAACAATCCCTTCCTACTTATAGAAGTGACACAGTTAGGAAACGTTTCATGAGATGAACACTTTGTTCAATTGGAATAAATTTATGTATTTACTATTTAGATCAAGTTTAACTATGTAATTGTTGCCCAACATTGCCATTTTTAGGTAAGATGTGGGCAGTCTTTAAGTTGGGGTCAAGCAGTGTTAACTGTTATTTGTTTTGTAGGCAATAAACTCTTATTTGACTACTTTTTTGCTCCTGGATGTAATAACTGTAATTATTAATGAAATATTTGTGCCATTTGCCCCTAAAATATTGTTTTTAAATTGCATGTCCCCTATTTATATATATTTAACAACAAATGCTGATGTACTAATTACTATGTAAGTGAAACCTTCATTCAAGGGTTTGATAAAAAAAGGTATGTATTCATGATCATTTTTCTTTTCTTCACTTCCGCGTTATATTTTATGATCATTTGAAGTGATAAACAATTTTAAACTTGGGTAAATAAAAAAAGTGTAAATAAAAATAAAATTGGGTTTTGACCCTATGGGGATTTGACCCCAATTGTAGGGTAATCAATTGTATTATCATTAGCTTTACTCATCTACTCTGAATGATGGGATGGTTTTTGTTATTATCTATTCATTTCCCTAGCTTCTCTACCCATAGATCCAACACTTAAAAGTGCCTCTACACTTGTGGGTGGCCCCCAAGGGGTGGTTTAGCTTATTATTTTCCACGTCTTACTGCATTTCTCAGATCTAGAGGTGCATAACAACAAGTTACTTTATCATCTACAACCATTTACTAAAGTCTATAGCAAGTTATTCACCTCCCAATTTGTAAGGGCTCCTATCAGTCAACTTGGTGCTATTCGAAGAGTTATGTCTAGTATTTTGATTGTCTTTATGCTTGTTGATTTGCATTTTTCTGTAGTCATATTTCATTTATATTTACTCTCATGAAGACCTTGACAAGACCACTATTTTGGGTGGTTAAACCACCAACTGATTTGGACAAGACCTACCCACTTATGATCCAATTTCAAACCAATCCATTTGAAACTAGGCAACCCATAGAGCACCAAAATGCATAAAAACCAAAAACAAAATAACATAAAAATGCACCCCCTCTCTTAAAGCCTAATCCTCAAAATTCTCAAGTTCGAATTGGATCTGCAATAGCCAAAAAAATACCAGAATGTATCAAACCAATGGGTTTTGCACCGCCTTTCTCATAGTTGGACAATACCTAACTCTTGGATATGGTTCATTCGTTGTTAGAGATCACTTAGACACCTAAGCCACCGACTTTAGAAATGTTTCTAGTGGGAGTTCCTATGGTTTTTAATGTTCTAATTATTTCACCTCATGGTTATTTTGGGCAAGCAAATATCTTAGGAATGCTACACACGACATTGGTGGACAGGTAAACAAGTTTTTTATAATTGCAATTTCCATTCCATGACATCCTCTCTTTATTGTTTGATTGTATTTTGGATGTTTCTTTTGATTTTGTTTTGTATTTTAACTATGAAATTGAAAATACGTAGTACCATGTCCATTTAAACAACAACCAAAGCTTGAAGATGAAATTAGTATTACACTATATTTGTTGGAGTCCTTATAGCTATTTGTGTTAAAATATTTTCATGAGTATCAGAAAAAGTTACTTTCATGTTGTTATTTGAGTACATGTTATTTATATACTTGACTAAGTTCATGCGTTAGAAAATGAAATTTTTTTGTGAATAAAACGACAAGGATTAAACATCACACCTCAAATTATTTGTTTTCACAAGTTATCTACAACTCGAGCTTTTTAGCGTATAACTAGTTGACATGATTGTTCTTAAGCTTTCCTTGAAAGTTGAATACTAAGTTACTAAGGTGTTCTTTTCCATATATCGTGATATTTTATTTGCTTTGTTTATACAGGTTATCTGGCCACATTATAGTGACAGTTATCGCCCCAATGAAGAAAATTTGTTCGAGTTTCTTACTTGTATGGGGAAAAATGGCTTTGACATTGCTGGTGTTGAGGTATATGTCGTATAAACTATCTATAGTCTAATTTAGTTTATATTCTAGTGTTCATTGTTTTTCATGTTTTAAACTCATTGTATCTTTTTTTTGTTTTCAGAAAATGAACTTAGTATTGATGGTAAAAAGCATGAATTAAAAAAAGAGGGGAGCAATAACATTGGAGCGACAAATGCAAAAAGAGGGAGAGGAGAACTGGTCTGGTAATACTCTTATAGCTAATATCCCGCATAAGACACACATATAAAGACTGATGGTCAAGTCTTCAGAGTTGGTGAATTCACCTGCAATGCCTTGAAAACACAACGATAATGTTTTGAAGTGATGAAACACCATTTCATGTGTAAATTGTAGTCGAACCAATATTAAGTTGAAAAATCATATTGTAATATTTTAACATTTCATATAATATAATTTATGTGGTTGAAATTATTTATAGTTGCACTTGATATTGTTTAATATTGTAATTAAAATATGCGACTTTATGTTTTCCTATTAGATGAACATGCATATTGTATGACATTTTTTAAATCATACAAATTAATTTATGTTGATTAATAATTAACACAAAATCAATTTAAAACTACTAAATTAGTAGTTTACATTGATTAATGATGAACACAAATAAAATGAATATGCCACTAAATTAGTTATTTATAATGATTATTAATGAAAGTAAATGAAATGAATATAAACTACTAAATTAGTTGTTTATATAATGAATAAATGACTACTGCAAATGATAAATTTGTGACTACAAATGACGACTAAATTTTGCATATATACGACTACTAGTAGCTAATTTACAGTATCTTATAACACGACTAAAATTTAGTCATATTTCTCTGATCATTAATTGGTTTCAAACGATGACTAAAAATTGCATATATATGACTATTAGTAGCTAATTTACAGTATCTTATAACACAACCAACATTTTGGTCATATTTCTTGGTCATTAATTGGTTTTATCGGGTGATCATCTAGTAATATATTTTGTTGTATATTTGGTCATCAATTGTGACAATTAATGACCAAATCAATGATTAAATCAATGACCAAATCAATGACTAAATTAATGATCAAATTAATGACTAAATTAATGGCTAAATCAATGACTAAATTAATGACAAAATTAATGACCAAATATACAACTAGACAACAAAATTGAGATAACCAATTAATGACTAAGCTAAAAACGACCAAAGTTGGTCGCATTATAAGATAATGTAAATTAGCTACTATTGGTCACCAACAGAAAAATAATCGTTTATATGCAAATTTTAGTTATTTTTTTAGTAACTAATTAGCCATTTTGTACTAGTGATTGGAAAGCACATATGTAATCACTGCTTTCCCTGGATTGGGATAGCAAGAAACTTTTATGCATAATTTCCATTTTTCAACCATATTTAATGGTTTTCTTATCCCTGAAAAAAATAAATAAATAAATAAATAAAAATAAAATATTAATAAATAAATAAATAAATAAAAATAAAATATTAAATTGACATTTATTGCAAATGCATGGGAGAAATGACACAAGATCATGAGATAAATGACATGTGCATGGTTTATCTTGAAGTTTGACTTAAAAATTTTATGGTAGAGTTCACATCTAGAATTAATGGGAGGAAGCCTTTCGTTTGTGGGAGAAATGACACATGTACACAATTTACCTTAAAGTGGTTGTGTTTTATGGATACTAAATTAATGAAGAACTTCTATTTAGATCTATTCCAGAGATTGATTGTAGGGGCATTTACTAGATATGTCACCTTTCATAAAAGATGAGATCCGATCGGGGGTGTGTGAACAAAGTATTTCTTATACAGAGATTGACAGTAGGGGCTTTTACTGGTTATTTCACCTTTACTAGAAAGGATGAAACCAGAAGCTTCTAGCCCACATACTGGCTCTGCCTAAAGAAATATAATGTAAACACTAAATAGATCTGATCAATGAAAGTATTTGTTTATGTGCAAAGTATTCATTAATCAAAATTTTATGTGTGAATAAGCAATTTCAAGTATTCTGCAATGGAAGTAATGTGGTTTGAAGTGAAACTAATGAGTTGTGATCACTGTATAAGTCTGATTGGGAAAAGTGGACTTATGAAAAGTTACTGTTTAATGTAGTAAAATCTGAAATATAACAACAAAAATGCACAACATAACAGTAAGCATTTGTTTAAGCAGTTCACCCCTCTCTTGGGCTACCTCTGCTGGGTCCAAAAGCCTCTAAATAGGCTTTTCCCTCTTTCATTAATTCTCAAATTAAGAATTACACTGTGTAGAGAGCCTCAAAAGGAAAAATTAGCTGCAAATTCATAAACAGAGGACTTAAATCAGTATAAATCGACTATTCATTCACCTCCAATGGATGAGTATAGTTCAACATAGCTGATCTTTCACGAGGCCCTAGTGGCTCCACAACAAAAAATAATTGATAAAATCACTGATAGAGCACCCTGATGGCTCTACAACCTGTCCCAATAGCTCCAGAATGCTTCAATACCCCCCAAAAAAAAAAAATCGCTTCAATTGGACTTCCCTAGCCAAAGTTATGGCTAACTGAAGTTTTGCCCAGTGTCCCCTTGAAAAGCTCCACTAAATGTGGAGCAACTCCGGATAAGTCCGACAAATTAAAATTGGAGTCGGCGCTAAATTTTTGGCACTCACAGCAAGATCTTGTGAGTTTGGAGGGCTGAGGTAACTCCCATGAGACCGCACCAAATGCAGGTTACATTGAATAACCTTGAGTTTCACTAGTACCAATGTTAATTTAGTTACTAAAAAAATGACTAAAATTTGCATATAAACGACTATTTTTCGATCGGTGACCAATAATAGCTAATTTACAGTATCTTATAACGCGGCCAATTTTTAGTCGTTTTTAGCTTAGTCATTAATTCTCAATTTTGTTGTCTAGAAGTATATTTGGTCATTAATTTAGTCATTGATTTGGTCATTGATTTAATCATTGATTTAGTCATTGACTTTCATTAATTTAGTCACTGATTTGGTTATTGACTTAATCATTGATTTGGTCATTAATTGTCACAATTAATGACCAAATATACAACAAAATATATTACTAAATGATCACCTGAGAAAACCAATTAATGACCAAAGAAATATGACTAAAATGTTGGTCGTGTTATAAGATATTGTAAATTAGTTACTAATAGTCATATATATGCAAATTTTAGTCATTGTTTGAAACTAATTAATGACCAAAGAAATATGACTAAATTTTAGTCGTGTTATAAGATACTGTAAATTAGCTACTAATAGTCGTATATATGCAAAATTTAGTCAGTATTTGCAATCACAAATTTATCATTTGCAGCAGTCATTTACTGTTTTTTGATAGTTTCATATTCATTATATAAATGACTACTTTATTAGTTTATATTCATTTCATTTACTTTCATTAAAAATTGTAATAAGCTAATAATTTAATCGTATATTCATTTTATTTGTGTTCATAATTAATAAATATCAACTACTAATTTAGTAATTTTAGGTTGATTTTATGTCTTTATTATTAATGATAAATAAATAATTTATTTATTTATTATTTACAAATAAGGGGATTTAACTCAAGTCAAATTCCTTTTCCCTCCAACAAATATAATAAAATATTCCATAAAAGTTGGATCTAGATTTGGTTAATAATATTTTAATTATTCACCAATCTCTAGACTAACTCAATATTTTTTTTATAAATAGAAGGGTTTTCCCATTCATTTGTCACCTTTTGTTGCCTAAAGATCACTCTGGATCTCAACTCTTGGTCTGACTATTGATCCATTATCATAGCCATATTTTTCCATTTTTGTCTCGCTTTTCTACACCATCAAGAGAGCGGAATTCTAAATCTGAAGTGCTGAGGACTTACAAGAACCCATCCCATTGAGGAGAACAGGAAACACACTCTTGTGTTTTCCTCCTAGGTGCCCTTAATATAAAATTTCATTGGATATATTATTGTCTTATCTATTGGATCTATGAAGTAAATCTTATTTTTCTACTATTTAATGTCTTCTAATGCATAGATCTAGATTTTTGCAGCATTTGTCTTGATCATCTAACTGCAGATCTAAAGCTATTAGCAGTCATTTCTATTGTTAGGGCTATTTGTTATGCGCAACTAAAGTGGTCTTTTTTCGTACACCTCGAATCAAGATTCATACTAACAGGTTCCATTGCCGGGACCGGGATCATTTTGAGAGAGAGATCGGGTAATGCCATGAGGTCATTCGAGACCTAAGAGGTTGGAAATTGAAGACTGGTTTGAAACACAAATTCAGGAATTTGTTGTAAAAGAGAATCACAGCAAAAAATTGACAGCTGAGAAGTGGAATAACAAGTACATCTTCAGCGAAGTCTATGAAATATTCTTTGTAACCTTTGCGCACGAGCTTTAGGAGTGGTTGGAAATGCTCGTAGAATTCCAGACGTGTTGTAAGGACAATAAGGTTACGCAGTGGACACCAGAATTGATTCAACAGTTGGAGAGTACTGACAATACAATCACCCATACAATAGATCACTGGGTGGATAGCGTGCTGGGAGGATTTGTGACAAAATTCGCAATCGATCATGTCGTAGCCTATTATGAGGTAGAGCAGAGGTTCTTCAAGGGTTTCTGGGGTAAGTTCTTGAAAACATTTCCATTGTTAATCAAAATATTACTGTGCGAAAAGGGCATTCTATGCAGCCACACTGAATGAATGACCTCTGATTAGAGCAAGAGTACAACAACAAGTGGTAAGTACTACCATACCAATTGAGAAGGAGATAGATCCATCTACAGTCTAGTAAGAGAATCGGCTATGCATGAAGGAAATAGTCCTCCAGCTACACCAAATTCAAGTTAGCATAAGGGTAAAAACTCACCCACACCTCCGCCACCAGAAGAAGATATGGCCACACACATGAAGCTACCCACCTTCAAGGGTGTAGGAGATGAAGATATGGACCAATTTTGGTTTGTAGTAGAATCAGTATGGACTGTGCAGAATGTGGCTACCGATGCTATAAAGAGAGCACAACTGTCCCTCGCCTTTGAAGGAAGGGCCTTGGACTGGTATATGGGGTACGTAGGCCAGCATGCAGATCTGTCTATTCAAGAAATTAAGAAAGCTTTAAAACATCAATTCCAGAAGCCTAAGTCCTACTCGCAGCTAGTAACTGAACTAAAAGAATTTAGAAAGGGACCCACTGAGTCTGTTTCGGAAGCTAATCAACGGTTAAAGAAGGTTATCAGAGATGGATAATTTCAATATGATGATAGGTAGCACAAGGAATGGTTTATCGCTATGATGTTACCTCAACTGCACAGACCTATGGGTCAGCAGGCGATTGAGACACAAGAGAAAGCCTTGGAGATTGATATGAAACTAGAAGTTGTGCCAAGAGATGATGCCCAATTTGGGGTGCAACAGATCCAGGGACAGTTGGAGGCAGTGCACCTTGAAATGCAGAATCTACAAAAGGAGAGAGGAAAGGAAGCTAGCCCAGACGTGTGGTGCATACAATGCAGGGTCTCTGGCCACACCAAAGATCAGTGTCGTCTGCTGATAGACTACATGCAAGCTAGGACAATATGGTGCACTGATTTTCGTGTTTTTGGACTACACGATACCAACAACTGTCCCCGTCTTGGTGCTTATGATCCAGAATTGAAGCAACAATGGTGTCGATTTTTTCCCTCTATGGGACATGAAAAGCATAACTGTTAGACCTATGACTTGACGATAGATCGAGGAAACTTATACAGGGTACAGGCTGACACTTCTTCACCACTATCTCCCTCAAGTAAAGGAGGCTCCCCAGCCAGGGGCAGGGGAGGGGGAAGGGGTGGAGAGGCAAGTCGAGGAAGAGGAAAATTGATCTGTTACAAATGTGGAGAAATAGGGCACTTTTCAAGGGACTGTATGAACCATGCGAGACAATTGGACCATGTGATTGAAGACTGTCTAGTCTTGATAGCAAAAATGAAGGAAAAACAACAAACACCTATGCAGGATGTGCAGAGGGTTAAGGTGGAACCACATGAGGAAGGACCAAGTATTAATGTCATAACGTGTAATGGCATGGCTACTGGAGGAGCTGAGGAGAAAGCCATGGCTGAACCTCTTATCCAAAAAGCAGCTATCAAGCAGGAAAGCTTGAACCTACAAAAGGAGAAGGAAACCTTTCGTTGCAGCTCGCAAAGACTTTACTAAGGATGAGGTTCCAAGGCTCCAGCAAACCTAAGAACAGACGACGAAGTTAAACCATTTCTACAGGCATGTATGAAGCTGCTACACAATCAGAAGGCAGTAGAAAATCTTCAAGCACTAATAGACAACGGCATAGAGATAACTAAACCTCCCACAGAAGTCAAGGATGTGCATAAACTTTACAAGCATAAGAGACGCAATGGTCGGGAAATGCGGCTAACAGCGCAGATTGGCAATTATGAAATGGATCAGGTCATTTTGGATCTGGGATCAGATGCAAACGTACTGCCTAAGCAAACTTCGCAGCGGATGGGAGAACCTAAGTTGGAATGGTCCACTATACAACTGCACATGGATAACCAACAAAAGATCATACCATTGGGGAGGTTGTCAAAGATTATGGTAGATATCACAAGAGTTAAGGTACGCACCAAATTTGAGGTAATTCAGATTGTGGAAGATGTGGACCCTTATCCTGCGCTCCTAGGACTGGATTGGGCAATAGACATAGGAGGCATTATCAACCTAAAGAAAAGGAGCATGATCTTTGAGAATGAGGGTACAAGGGTGATAGTCCCACTAGACCCTACGGAAGGAGAGCAATATACAGAACCTATGCACAAAGAAGAGGATGTGGATCACATTTATAAATTAACTACTCGGGACGAGGATTAGATCAAACCTACAGCTGATGGTGTGCTTTTATGGGAGAAGGATAGTGAATGCCTCTCTGACTCAGATGGGGAGATAGAAAATTGGCAAAATCGGTTACATGATGTATCCGCACTGTGATGTCTTAGAATCATGAAGAGCTTCCCGTGTATCTCCTTAGAAGTAAGAGAATTGCCCTACTTTGATAGTTCTAGTAGTATTAGGGAGTTTTTGCGAACATTTGAAGCTGAAGTCCCAAGGGAGCGAAGGATGTGGGCCCTTAATCTAGCCATGCGCGCAACCCCGACACGGTGGTGGGAAAATCATAAGGATATGTTCTGAGATTAGGAGGAATGTCGCGAAATGGTGGCCTTGTGGTTTGAACCCCCAACTCACCTGCGCATAAAAAATTTCCTTGGCCCAGGAGACTCGCGCGAACACTTGTCTGCATGGATGGAGGAATGGTGAGAAATAAATACGGATGAATAGGTCCACCTGTTCATTCATGCCTTGGGGCCAATCCCCACCGCATGATATTTAGATGCAGAACTACACTAGTGCAACTGCCACTGGGAAACCCTGAAAGACAAGTTTGTAGGGACATTTGGTTTGATAGGTGGAATGGAGGCACTTGACGAAGCTCTGCAGGATATAGATGCCTTATTATTTGATGAATCACGCCCTCAAGCATCATATGGGGCACCTGTTTGGTCAATTTAGTGTGTCCTAAATTGCTACATTAATTTGTCAATCTGGGATTCGTAAGCTGACAAAGTGTGGCGCACTATATGTGCAAGATAACCTATCTCTTACTTTTTTTTCGTTTTTGGTTTTTTTTCTTTTTATCTTGGTTGGTTTCCTAATGAAAATTCTAAAAGACAAGTATGGTTATGATTGTTCAAGGCAATGATGTCCTTTATAATGATTTACCAAACTTTCAAGCTTCAAAAGGATTTTGAAACATACAATGAGAAAATTAGTTCCTAAAAGGAAATGAAATGTGCTACTATCCTAGTTAAACAAACAGTGAACTATTGATCATGAAAACCATTACCCTTGCTGCTATCTAAACACAAAAGAAACTGTTACTCAAAGAAAAGATTGCAAGTAAAGTAAAACTAAAATCAAATTACATCAACTCATATTCTGACCCCTCACCATTAGTCTCGCTATGGCTTTTGGAGGTAATCATAAACAACTTGAGCAATCTGATATCTAATTTGTAGAAAAATAAACTAATATCAAATTACACACTCATACTTCAATCCCTCACCATTAGTCTCGCTATGGCTTTCGGAGGTAACTGAAAATGACATGAGCAATTTAATATCTATCTTGCAAAAAAGTAAACTAATATCAAACTATACATTCATACTTCAATCCCTCACCATTAGTCTCGCTATGGCTTTCGGAAGTAACTGAAAATGACATGAACAGTTTAATATCTAACTTGCAGAAAAGTAAACTAATAGCAAACTATACACTCATACTTCAATCCCTCACCATTAGTCTCGCTATGGCTTTCGGAGGTAACTGAAAATGACATGAACAGTTTAATATCTAATCTAACTACTTAAAGCAAATGTGCAAGACTGAAATAAACAAAACAATGCTGGAATTAAACAAAAACTAAGAAAAAGAAATCAGCAGAAGGACAATATTGATTCCATGTCATTAGTCATTATGAAAAAGATATGCAAATGCCCGGGCTGTCTATTGTAATCTGAAACAAGAACACTGATCAGTTAACAACAACATAAAACATAAAAGATTATGGACAGAAGTAAAATATAAAACATGAAAGATTATGGAAAGAGATGAAATGTAAATACCATGAAAGATATAATGTATATACACGTGAATGACTATAGCACAATGAACATAAAGAAATGAAGCATGAAACTATACAGTAGTACAAAAAACCTCAGCGTGTGCATGGGCCCTCTGCACAGACCTCGAGGAGCAGCTTTCAAATACAAATTACGCTTTTGAACAAGGTCTTCTCATATATTAAAATGCGGTTATAGAAATGTCACAGCACAACAAAATTACATTACAGAGCTACAGAAGATCTAACTATTATGCGTATGAGAACGCATTATTTATAACAGAGGGAGATATAACTAATTCCCTAAAGTCTGCGCTGAAGGAAGACACGTGAACCATTACGTCCAGAGATTTAGCATTATGGCCGCTGTGAGGAGTAAATCTATGGAGAGTGGATGTTGGATTCGGCTTATGGAGCCGTTTACAGGTGTTGATGTGCCTCCCGTGTTTTAGAAACGGCCACGCAAATCTCCACGTGATGGGATACAGAGTTCTGTCACCGTGGGACTCTACGGTTGACCACCACTTGGCCACCTTTGACCACAACCTTCCGAGATGAATTTGACCGAGCCAATAGGACATGATCCATGTCCACGTCATTTTGAACTTGCCCATGTGGCCCGATTTTTCTGAAGACACCTGCAACATAGACTTTGAAAAAATGGCTAAAAAATCTAAATCAAATAGAAAACACAAAAACATAATTAAAAACCATGTTAGATACCCTTTGCAATTAATATACAGTTTATTATTGTAATCCTGAAGGTTCAAGTGAATGAAAAAGGTTCTGAGAAGATGTATAAGAAAACAGATTTGAGACTCAACATACCCCCACCGTGAAGGTGTTGCATGTCCTCATGCAACCAAAATTTTGATAATCCTTCTCAGCTCATATGCTCACACTTTAGCCGCAGTGACATCCAATCCTCTCCCTTTCTTCCTCGTGCCGCTAACATCCTCGGGCTTCTTCATTAAGCATCTAAATTTGATATTAACCTTCTTCTCCGCTCTAACTTCGGCATGGCAATTTCCATTTTATTCTTCTACCATATTCCCAGATGTAGCATGGTATTATCATGAATGATTTTGTCCAATTTGCCTTGTTCCTTCAATGCCTCATTTTCATTTTTAATGTGTTTATTTAAAAGCTCTAGCTCAAAGACTTCTTGTTTTAGTGATTGGACTAGATCATCTTGTACTGTGTGAGGCTGAATGGACGAAGTACTGGGACCTGTAGCTACTTTTTCTAAAGATTCTATATAATCATATACTTCTTGCTGCTTGGGGTCTATATCAGGTGTCATTTTTATTGGGCTGTCCCCAAAATGCTGTGAAGGAGAGTTGTCTTCAAAATCTGGCTGAGAAGGGCTCACATCAACATCTGGCTGAGAATGGGATGGACTATGTTAAATTTCTGACTGAGAATGAAATGAACCGGGTTCACTAACTGACTGAGAGTGAGATGGACTATGGTCAGCTGGGGATTGTTCAGATGTTTCTTCTCCCAAATCAATAAAATGAGGTCCCTTCATTTGCGTTTTCCTCAACTTCCCCTTAAGCCTGGAACTTCTTCTCACACGCTGTGGACCACTGTCTTTTTGCTTTTGTTTTCCTTTCTCTTTCTTCTTGGCTATAGATAATTGTTCTTGAAGATGAACCAATCTCTCAGATAACACTTTATGATATTCTTCGGAAGAAGGGGTTTGATGCATAGCCTCAATACTTTTTCTCTCTTTTGATGTTATTGGCTTTTTACCCTTGGTTTCTTTCTTCTTCCTTTTTGACAGTCTCTCTTCCCTACTAGTGCTTTCAATTGTAGTAGTAGGAGTACTTTGAGTTTCATCATTTGTTCTTTTTCTCCTACTCCTTCTTGATGTGCTACCTTCAGGAATTTCTTGAGGTTCCTCAAAGAAATTTCTAATCAAAAATTGTTCCCGTGTGTCCTTCTTCTCCTTTAACTCTTTTTCAATCAAATTTTTTACAAGACCATGGTGATATAGATGTGGTTCTACATCCCCTAAATGTTTTTGAACATTCACAGACATCTTCTTCAAACTATTTAATAGAAAATATGGGAGATTGAGAGTTTGATTATCTAGAAAATTCATCAGCAATCTAGTATGGTACATATACATGGACCCAAAACGGCCTTCACATGTGATGAATTTTTGAACAACTAGCAACAAAGTAGCCCATTCCTCTTTCAAAGCATGAACAGGAATTCCTCTTTTAAAAATAGTTATGTCCATACTTGGGTTTCGTAAGATCATTCTCCAAGCTTCATCACTAATGCTTTTGTTCTTAAACCAATGTTCACCCTCTTGAGGAAGTTCTGTGGCAGTTGCTATAGATGCCTCACTCACCGTGAACTTAAGGTCTCCAATCTCTACCTCCAGGCCATTGAACGACCTTGCCAAAGCTTTTGTCACTTCTTTATGGTAGACTCTAAAATTTTGGATAAACCGCAGCCACTTTTCCTTCTTCAATATATCCCTGACTTGCGGATATCCTTCCATGAATTTAGGTCCTTCTGGTTCTGCTCTCAACAATTTACCCATCCTTCTTTCTGCTTTTTAAAAACTTGTCTGCGTGAAGTGGTTCAATGGAAGTAGGACGGCTGAATGAACGGAAATGAGCACGATGACTGTAGGTAGATATCAGAGAGTGGGTATACAGATTGTAGCGTAACAGAGAATGAAATGGAGTGAAGCGAAATAGAGAAGGGTTACGTGAGCACAGCAGAAATACGGCTGTGAGATTGATAGAACAATAGGAAGAGTATAACACATCCGGCAGTGTTTGAAATTTGGTGGCTACAGAATAAATGTAATCACGTTTAAACAACGGCTACGGATTTTATGCAGCTGAAAGAAGTCGTAGTCAAATCAACTACGTCTCATTGTCACAGGTGGAGTATCGGAGTTTGAGTGAAGATCGGAGGTTTAATTATGGGACCATTTGAAAATGAATGTGGGAGGATCATATGGAGATCATGAAAGGGTTACGGAGTTTGTCAATATAATCATTGCACATAATGGAGCTTATGGTTCATAACTATATAAAAATGTGTTTTCAATGCTATTTGAAATAAATTTTACTCATACCTTGGAATTCTTGCCTTTTTCCTTGGTCTTCAATTAGTTGCTCCTTATTGATATCTTGAATGCCCCATATCTTCATAATTGGTCCTCACACCTGCATTTGATTTTATGGTTATGGAAATAACATCTGGCTGTACATTCTTTTGAAAACAGAGTGGTAGCCGCGGAATCTGCTTCTGGCTATGGAAACTGGAGTCAGCTGCGGAAACAGATGTCAGCTACGGAAACTGACACAACTATTATTTGGGTGAATGAAAATGAACGGATGACAAATGACTACATGGAAATGGTCATGAAAAAGAATTTTATTGGTGAAATGGAATGAAATAGATAAAATGAAGTGGAATGGAGTGAAATGAAGTGAAATGAAGTGGAATGAAGTGGAATGGGTGACCACAAAACTTGTGAAATGAAAGAGAGATTTTTTTTTTTTGGAAAATATAGGGTGTCAGGTGTTCCTGATTTTCACCCTACATTTTCTGTATAAGACTGCCAATCAGTGATTGGTTTTCAGGCTTATACAAAATATTTTTATTTTATTTTATTTTTTTTTTATTTATTTATTTTTTTTTAAATTGAAAGAACAAAAGCTAGGCTGGTGGAGAAGAAGAATTCTTCTGTACCAGCCTAATTGCAGAATTTTCTTGAAACATTTTGACAAAATCCTCTTTGGAGAGTGGCTTATGATAAACTTTCAATCTGTGGCCATTCACAATAAGAGGAGTTTGAAACTCATCAATGGTCTTGATTCTTACCGCTCCATTGCTAAAGATCTTGTCAATCTCATATGGCCCAAGCCAATGAGTCTGAAATTTTCCTTGAAAATATTTAAATTTGGAATCAAATAACAATGCCCAATCTCCTTCTTGAAACTTCTTTTCTTTGATGTACTTGTCATGCCATTTAGCTCTTTGATATTGAACTAGATCAGTTCTTAGAATTGCCTCTTGTCTGATCTCATCTAGCTCATTTAATTGCTCCATTCTATGCTTTTGGGCTTCTGATAAGTCCATCCCCAACTGAACTGCTATCTTGAAGGTCTTGACTTGGAACTCAATGGGGAGCAAGACTTCTTTCCCATAAACAAGTTCATAGGGAGAATGTCCCGTTGTATTTCTCCATGTAGTTCTGTAGGCCCACAAGGCTTCAGGAAGCCTTTCTGCCCAATCTCTTCTATGTAGATGAACAGTTTTGGTGATGATACTTTCAAGAACTTTGTTGGTAGACTCCACTTGACCATTTGCTTGCGGATGGTAAGGAGTAGATCTTCTATGCTTGATTTTGTATTCTTCCATCAGCTTCTCCACCAGGTTGGATGTGAATTGGCTTCCTTGATCTGTCATAATTTCTCTTGGAACACCAAAGTGAGTAAAAATATCCTCATAAAGAAAATGAACAACTGAATTTTCAGTAGCAGATACTAATGCTTTGGCTTCTACCCATTTAGTAACATAATCAGTACAAACCAATATATACTTCTTTTGCTTAGATGGTGGATTAATAGGTCCAATGAAATCTAAAGCCCATTTTTCAAAGGGTTCAATGAGTACCCGTGTTTGCAATGGCATTTCATTTGAAAGGGTAGGTTTCCCTACTCTTTGGCAGCTGTCACACCTTTTGACATATTGTTTTGCATCTTTGAAGAGGGAAGGCCAATAATATCCTAAAGAGAGGATTTTATAGGCCGTCCTTTTGTCTGCAAAGTGTCCACCGCATGGTTCATCATGACATGCCTTAAGAATATCAGGCATTTCATCCTCCCTAACACATCTTCTAATCACAATATCTGGCCCTGTTTTAAACAATTCGTTAGAAATCCATGAATATTTTGAACTCTCCTGAATAATTTTTCGTTTTTCACTTGGAAATAAATTTGAAGGCAGTTTCCCTGTAACCAAATAGTTAGCAATATCTGCATACCAAGGAGTCTTAATAGTTACTGCAAACAAGTATTCATCAGGAAACTTATCCTCTACAGGAAAATCTTCTTTAGTATTCTAAATCCTAGACAAGAAATCAGCTACTGTATTTTGTTTTCCTGGTCTATCCAACACAGTAATATTGAATTCTTGCAAAATTAAGAGCCATCTTGTCACTCTGCCATTAGTAACAGGTTTGTTCATTAAATATCTAATTGCAGAATGGTCAGTATGAATAAAAGTTTCATAGCCTGTTATGTAATGTCTAAACTTATTAATTGCATGAACAACAACTAAAAACTTTTTTTCAGTCACAGTATAGTTCAACTCTGTGGGAGTCAAATTTTTACTGGTGTAATAAATGGCATAAGGAACTAAATCTTTTTGACCCAACATAGCTCCTAGAGCTGTATCTGAAGCATCCGTAGAAATATGGAAAGGGAGTTTCCAATTTGGTCCTCTCAAGATAGGTGCTTCAGATATTCTTGTTTTCAAAGTTTCAAAGGCCGATTGACAATCAGGATCCCATTTGAATTCACAATCTTTTGTAAGCAATTTGAAGAGTGGAGATGCTATTTTAGTGAAGTTTTCTATAAATCTTCTATAGTAACCAATAAATCCTAGAAAACTTCTAACATCTCTTTGACAATTTGGAATAGGTAACTTGGAGATGACTTCAACTTTTGATCTATCAACCTTAATCCCATCTCCTAAAATATAATGCCCCAAAACAATCCCTTCAGTAAACATCATAAAGCATTTTTCATGGCTTAATGAAAGGTTTGTTTCTTTACATCTTATAAGAAATTTTTCCAAATTTTCTAATGCCTCTTCAAATGAATTACCATAAACTGTAAAATCATCCATATAAACCTCTACACAATCATGGATTAGATCGGAAAAAATTCCTAGTACTGCTCTTTGGAATGTTGCAGGTGCATTACATAACCCAAAAGGAAGCACTCGGTAGGCAAAAGTTCCCCATGGACAAGTAAATGTGTTCTTATCTTGATCTTCAGGTGCTACCTGAATTTGATTATAGCCACTAAAACCATCCAAAAATGAAAAGTAATTTTTACCTGCTAATGTGTCTAATACCTGATCGATAAAAGGCAAAGGAAAGTGATCCTTCAAAGTTTCTTTGTTCAATTCCCTGTAATCAATGCATACCCTCCATTTACCATTCTTTTTAGGTACTATAAACTAAGGAGAAACCCATCGGCTATCTAAAATTGGATAAATGAAGTTTACATTGAGTAATTTTTGGAGCTCTTCTTTCACTATCTCCCTAAGATTTGGATTCATCCTTCTTTGAGGTTGTCTGATTGGTCTAATGTTTTCCTCAATATAGATATGATGGATGCAAGTCTTAGGATCAATACCTTTCATGTCAGTATACTCCCATGCAAATGCAGTAGAATGTTTTTGCAAGATTTTGATTAGTTCTTTTTGTTGTGAATTTTCCAAATGTTTGTTGATATTCAATGTTTTTCCTGGAAAAATCTCAATGGTAGAACTACCAAACTCTTCCATAGAGTAAAGAGACATGTGTCTTGATGATAAATATTCTATGTCAGATTCCAACTGAAATTGTGTGGGGTCATATTCTGAAGATGTCTCTAAATTTTCTAATGTGTTCATAATTTGACTATCCTTGCTAATTTCTAAAATGGTAAAGACAGGTTGTATAATGTCCTCATCATCGACCCATTCATTGTCGCCTACTTCTGTAATTGCTTTTTCTGGAGGACACAAATTGAATTTCTTTGTCGAGTTACCATTAGAAATGTACATATCCCCAGATCTACAACTAATAAAATCATCAACTGTGGCTAGCCAAGGTCTTCCTAAGATAAGTGGGTGCCCTCCTAGATTACTCTTGGGAGTCGAAATCATAAAATCTACCGGATATTCCCAAGAATCTAAGGAGACTGAAATATCTTCTAATACACCATCTAGTTTAATAATTGATCGATCTGCAAGTTGCAGTAAAGTAGGTGTAAAAAGAAGGTTAGGAAGTTTTAGCTGGTCCATAGTCTGTCTACTCATAATGTTGATAGCAGCCCCTAAGTCAACCAATGTGTTTGGAATTTCTATCCCATTTATATGTGTCTTGACAATTGGACTTCCTGGATGTACATACTTCTGCATGGTAATTTTTCCCATCATAATATCTGCAATCTTTCCTACCAGGTGGATTCTTCTTGTGTCTTTTAGTTTCCTTCCTAGTCTTTTGAAACTCAACTCCTTTATTGTTTTTGCTAGAATAGGAATCTCTCGAATGGCTTGTAGCAAGGGAATCTTGATACAAACATTCTTCAATTCATCTAGAAAATCATAGTTAGGCAACAAGATTTGTTTTTCCACCCCCTTGTCAATTTGTAGTCTTTCAGGAAAAGGAGGTGTAGATGGAGATGCAGGTTGCTCGACTATAGGAGTTGTGGGTGTTAAATTTTCTTTCTCTTTTTGAATATTTGAATTTTGAAGAGATACTTCCTCAGAACCCTTATTGGCTTTAAGAGAGTCCTCCTTAGAGGTATCTTGCTCTAGGTCATCTATATAAGGTTTTTCTAAAACTCTACCAGATCTGAGTTGTACATCATTGAGAGGAACAATCATATAGGTAGGAAATTGTTGTCCTTCTATCATGTAAGTATTCTGAGGATTTTTATTGTTAGGATTTGGCAATGGCCGAGCTGGAAGTTGATTTGTCTTTTGTTGGTATGGGAGCATGAGTTGAGGATTTGGATTTTGTTGAGAAGGTTGTTGTTGTGGAAATGGCAATGAAAGTTGTGGATTTACATTTGGAAGTTGTGGAGCTTGTTGATTTTGAAAATATGGAGGATATTGATAAATTTGAGAAAATCTCCCATAAGGATTTTGCATCCCTTGTACCCATGGCTGATATGGATTTTGATGTTGGGGCCAAGGTTGTTGCCAAGGATTCCAATTTGGTGGGGTTTGAAGATTCATAGGGTTGTTAAACCCTTGAGTTTGTTGTCCCTACCAAGGTATTCTTGCAAAAAAACACAGAGAAAATCATACATGTTTCTACAACTTTTGCATCCAAGGGACATTCCCTTAAAGCATGTTTCTTCCTACATTTCGGACAAAAGATGGCTAAAGCATCTGTTTCTGCTTTCTGCTTGTTTTGGATTTTAAGGGTGTCTAGTTGTTCACTAAGGCTCCCTAAGATATCGGTTTTGAACTCATCAAGCATATTACCAATCTCTGCCCTACTTACTGATCCAGTTGCAGATTTGTTAGCCCTAATAAGAGAAGAATCCCTAGGCCCTTTTCCAGTTTTAGATTTGCCCCTTGAGAGATGGATACATAGTTCTGTTATATCATGAAATGGAAGTTGAGAGATGTCTCCTTTTCCCATCATGTTTAAAATGTCTATCCATTCATCTCTAATGGCTTTTAATAAGAGGGCTTTCAAGGTTTCATTATCTAAGTTGCTCATCTTTGCTCTTTTCAAGTTGTATTGAAATCTTTCAATTAAGTCTTCCAAATTTTCATCTTCTTTTTGCATCATTTTGAACACCTCATCCTTGTGATTGGTGGGCATACAATAGT
This sequence comes from Pinus albicaulis, assembly GCA_034641835.2. Lineage (NCBI taxonomy): Eukaryota > Viridiplantae > Streptophyta > Pinopsida > Pinales > Pinaceae > Pinus > Pinus albicaulis. The sequence continues at coordinate 1,594,486,338 of CM076575.1, read as the reverse complement.
CCAAGTATCTATCCAAAAATGTTTGTTTCATATCATTCCAATTCCTAATAGATTGAGTGGCTAATCCCATGAACCATTTCAAAGCAGATCCCTTCAATGTTGAAGGAAACAGTTTGAGTTTTTTAGAGTCTTCCATATAGTCATAAGTTCAGCACACAACTTCAAACTCAAACAGAAATGTTTCAGGATCCTCACTTCGCAATCCATAAAAGTTAGGGAGAACAGATGGTGAGATATTTTTCATTGTTGTATGAGTTTCCTCATCAACTATAGGGAATCCAAACAAGTTGTCTCCTTCCCTATTTCTTCCATTATTTCCTTCACCATTGTTGTCTCCATTGTTTCCTCCTCTTCTACCTCTACCTCCAAATCCATCTATTATTTCCTCTGCCATGATATTTTCTTTAGAGTCCTTAAAGTCCTCTGGTTCTTCTATCAAGGGAGGATGAGAGAGAGTCTCTTCCTTTTCTAAATGAGATTTAGTAGGTGGTATAGGAGAATCCTCTAATTCAGCTGCTCCTTGAATTCCAAAAATCTTAAGGCTAGGGGTAGATGGTGGTGAATCTTGTCTATGCCTTGAAGAAGATGGAATTGTGAAAATTTAACTCTTGGCTTTAGCTATAAACCTTCCCCTAGAATCTCTTGCTCTATGCATGTCATTTTTTATTTTTATTTTATTTTTATTTTTATTTTTATTTTTATTTTTTTTAAGTTGGGCTAATAATTCTCTTTCTGATCTTCCAGGTCACACTAGGTGCAAGAAGAGAGCATACTTAAGAAATTACTGAACCAATAACTCTCTTTTCTGATCCTCCAGATCACACTAGGTGCAAGAGGAGAGCATACTTCAAGAAGTTATCAAGTTTTCCCTTCTTTTTTTATTGTTTTTTTTTTTTAAGAAATTGGCTACCTAGTTACACTTCCCCGGCAACGGCGCCAAAATGTTTGGTCAATTTAGTGTGTCCTAAATTGCTACATTAATTTATCAATCCGGGATTCATAAGTTGATGAAGTGTGGCGCACTATATGTGCAAGATAACCTATCTCTTACTTTTTGTCGTTTTTGGATTTTTATGAAATTCTAAAAGACAAGTATGGAGACAAATATTCAAGACAATGATGTCCTTCTAATGATTTTCCAAACTTCAAAAGAATTTTAAAGCACACAATGACAAAATTAATTCTTCAAAGAAAATGAAATTGCATCACTATTCTAGTCAAACAAACAATGAACTACTGATCATGAAACTCATTATCCTTGCTGCTGTTCAAACACAAAAGAAACTATGCCTAAAGAAATCCAAAAGTTGCAACAAAGTAAATCTAAATCAAATTACATCAACTTATCTTCTGATCCCTCACCATTAGTCCAGCTATGGTTTTCGGAGGTAACCATAAACAACTTGAGTAACCTGATATCTAACTTGCAGAAAGTAAACTAATATCAAACTACAAATTCATAATTCAATCCCTCGCCATTAGTCCAGCTATGGCTTTCGGAGGTAACTGAAGATGTCATGAGCAATTTAATATTTCTAACTTGCAGAAAGTAAACTAATATCGAACTCCACATTCATAATTCAATCCCTCGCCATTAGTCCAGCTATGGCTTTCGGAGGTAACTGAAAATGTCATGAGCAATTTAATATATCTAAATATAACTACTGAAGCAAATGAGCAAGACTGAAATAAACAAAGCAATACTGAAATTAAACAGAAACTAAGAAAAGTAAATTAGCAGCAGAACAATATTAATTCTATGTCATTATTCAAAAAGTTATGCAAATGCCCGAGCCGCCTATTTGTAATCTGAAACAGGAACACTGATCAGTAAACAACAACATAAAACATGAAAGATTATGGACAGAAGTAAGATGTAAAGCATGAAATATTATAAACAGAGATGAAGCATAAATACCATGAAAGATGTAATGTATAAACACATGAATGACTTATGGCACAATGAGCTTAAAGAAATAAAACAAGAACTATACAATAATGCACAAAACCTCAGCGTGTGCAGGGGCCCTCTGCACCAGCCTTGGCAACAACCTTCAAATACGAATTACGCTTGGAAACAGAGTCTTCTTATATATTAAAATGCAGTCATAACAGATAGGTGATATTACGGCACAGTGGCAACGTAATTACATTACAGAGCTATCTGGAGGCTAATATAATATGCGTATGCAAACGTGTTATTTATAACAAAGGTAATATAACTAATTCCCTAAATTTTGTGCTGATGGAGACACGTAAATCATCACGTCCAGGGATCCAGCATCATGGCCGCAGTGAGGAGTAAATCTATGAAGAGTGGATGTTGGATTCGGCTTATGGAGCCGTGTACAGGTGTTGATGTGTCTCCCGTAAGTTAGAAACAGTCATGCAAATCCTCACATGATGAGAAACAGAGTCCTGTCACCGTGGGACTCTACGGTTGACTTCCACTTGGCCACCTTTGACCACAGCCTCCTTAAGTGAATTTGCTCGAGCCAATAGGACACGATCCATGTCCACATCATTTCTAACTTACCCATGTGGCTCGTTTTACCTGAACACACCTACAACATAGACTTTCACAAAATGGCTGCGGAAAGTTGCAGCAGCTGCGAAAAGTGGCAAGATTCCGCAGCTAGATGAGCAAAAATATAAATCAAACAGCAGACACAAAAATATAGTTAAAAACCATTTTAGATGCTCTTTTGCAATTAATATACAATGATATTGACAACTTGGAAGGTTCAGGTGAATGAAAAAGGTCTTGGAAGATGTATAAGAAAAATGCAGATTTGAGACTCAACATACTCCCACTGTGAAAGTGTTGCATGTCCTCATGCAACCAAAATTTTGATAATCCTTCTTCAGTTCATATGCCTTGACACTTCAGCCAGTACATCCAATCCTCTCCTCTTCTTCCTTGGTGCTGCTAACATCCTGGGCTTCTTCATTAAGCATCTAAATTTGATATTAACCAATGCTCTGCTTAACTTCTGGCATTTCTTTTTCAATTTCTTGTTCTTCTTCTGCCATATTCCCAGATGTAGCATGGTATTATCATGAATGATTTTTTCCAATTTGCTTTGTTCCTTCAATGTCTCATTTTCATTTTTAATGTGTCTATTTAAAAGCTCTAGCTCAAAGACTTCCTATTTCAGTGATTGGACTAGATCATTTTGTGATATGTGAGGCTGAATGGACGAAGTACTAGGACCTGTAGCTTCTTTTTCTAAAGATTCTATATAATCATATACTTCTTGCTGCTTGGGGTCTATATCAGGTGTCATTTTTATTGGGCTGTCCCCAAAATGTTGTGAAAAAGAGTTGTCTTCAAAATCTGGCTGAGAAGGGCTCACATCAACATCTGGCTGAGAATGGGATGGACTATGTTCAATGTCTGATTGAGAATGAAATGAACCAGGTTCACTAACTGACTGAGAGTGAGATGGACTATGGTCAGATGGACTATAGGACACGATCCATGTCCACATCATTTCTGACTTGCCCATGTGGCTCGTTTTACCTGAAGACACCTGCAACATAGACTTTCACAAAATGGCTGCGGAAAGTGGCAAGATTCCGCAGCTAGATGAGAAAAAATCTAAATCAAAAAGCAGACACAAAAATATAGTTAAAACCCATTTTAGATTCTCTTTTGCAATTAATATACAATGATATTGACAACTTGGAAGGTTCATGTGAATGAAAAAGGTCTAGGAAGATGTATAAGAAAAATGCAGATTTGAGACTCAACACCCTTCTTATTTGAAGCTTTCAAAACTCTATCTTGAAACCTTTCTTTGGAATATTGTTTGCTAGGTTAAGTCAAAGAGGTCTCGTTCAATCTTTCCCTTTTTCCATGCCTACCAACTTGTTTCAGAGTTCTTTATAGCTTGATTTATGATGTTTAGGAGTTCCCTCTTCATATATTAAGTTATTTATGATCTTGTATGTTTTCCCAAAGTTTGGAGATGAATTTACTAAAGTTAGAAGCTCTTATGCTCTCTATGTTTCACTGACATGTTTATCTTGGATGTTTATTGGTTTAAAAATATTATCATAGAGGAAATGGTTTGCCCTATCTCATGCTTAGTATCTTGTGCTAATCATATTTAAGACCTCCTCGTTCATAGGTATTTGACAAAGGATTCTTGATTTCCCTTTTCCCTACCTTATTCATAAACTTGATGTCCATCCCACTTCACTCATAAACTTAAAGGATCCATTAACCTTGCTAGATTGGCCTTGCACTGCACTCTGATTCATTATTGAGACACCCTTGACTTTTATTGACTCCATAGCCCAATGATTTAAAACATCTCACTCCACCTATTCTACCAATCCATCTCACCCAACCAAAACAATCAATAAAACCCTACACTTAACAACTAGCCTAAAATCTAAACCCTAAAGAAAAAAGAACACATCCTTTGCACCCAATAGAGAGAGCCCATTCTGAGTCCAGGAAGGCTAGGTCCTAGGACTCCAAAGAGTGGTTCCATTTTACCCTGTCATTTGGTATACCAATCTGCCAAATCATAGGACACTAACATTCTAGCGATCATGGTCGTACTAAGTACATAGTAGCCTAGCAAACTCCTATAGACTCATTTAAACCTTCAGTTAAGCTTAGAAAATTGACTGATAGCCAAAGAGTAGACTCTATTTGTTTCATCATCCTAGCAAAATGATGACTCAACTATAGGACACTCACACAAACCTTAGGGCTACATATAGGAACATAGAAAACCCCAAAACACCCTTAGATTGGTTTCTTGTTAGTTATTGGTGGTGGACCATAAAAATACATTCTTAAAACAACAAAAATGTCCACCTGGCGACTCGACTAGCCTCCAGTAGGCCTATTACTTCATTAACACTCATTTGACTTCCTAGATTTGTTTCAAACAAACCCTGAGAATTTTTTGAGCCCACTTATATACTGTAAGAGTTTGCCAAGCATTAAGAGAGGTCAACCTTCAGAAAACAATATTAAAACTTTCAGCCTTTCTGAATTTTGAAATTTGAAATATGGCTTCACATAGGATCAGTACCAAATCTAATCTAGACCCAAACCCTCCTAACATAGTTGATGACCCAGAGAAGATTCTGTGGCAAAATTCTAGATCTAGAAACTTAAACACTATTAGGACCATCCATAGAACAAGCTCTATACCTGAACATCTTACAGCTTTGCAAGATCCCCAGCTTGACTTGCACCATACAAGGAACCTCTTCAGAAACAGGTCACAAACTGATATTGACCAAACTAACCTTGAACCCTTAGATTTGCAGCAGAGTTCTAGTAGAGAAGCCTCTCCTTCCACACCACCTGATTTTCAACTTCTCCTTCACTTCAACTCTTTTCATACCAAATCTACTCAAAATCAGTTTGTTGGTCCAAGTACTTCCACCACACCTATCCATACCACCACTGTGAAAACCACTCCACTTCATCATACACCCCCTTTCACACACCCACCTCTTTTAAATCCCCCATTAACTCCCATCAAGGCATCTTGGTATGCCCCATTGGTTTTACCTCAACCTCTAGTACCTTTTCCAAATGACTATAGTCCAAGATCCCTCATTTCACAGGGGATGAATCCATCACTGCCCAACAGCATGTAGATAGGATCAATGATGCTTTTGATTACATGGAGATAGAAGATGAAACCATTAAGATGAGGATCTTTGCACAAAGCTTAGTAGGAGAGGCCAAAAAATGGTTCAAAGCATTAACCCCTAACACAATACGTGATCTCCCTTCCCTTTACCAAACTTTCATAAACAAGTGGGAAGTCAAGAAAAATCCCCTCCAAATCTTGTCTAAATATAACAATCTTAAGAGGAATGTAGAGGAAAGTGTGCAAGAATATTGCACCAGGTTTAACAGTGTGTACACTGCCCTCCCACCTCACATGAAACCTCCACAAGGCCTAGCAGTAGTAAAATTCCCTGAAGGTTTTGACCCCGACATGACTTTCCAATGGAGAGAAAGAGACACTGAAAGCATAGAAGAAATGCAAAGAGAAGAAATTAGTGCAGAGGTTAACTTGATAGAAAAGAGAGCCAGGTTGAAATCAGAAAAGAGAGTAACCTACAAGGATGAAACCATGCCCTCAACCTCCTCTTCTGATACCAAAATGGACAGCCTAATGAGAACTATGGAGAGAATGATAGAAAGGATAAATTTGAACGAAATGACACCTCCTAGGGAAAACCAAGCTAATTCCCAAAACAGAAATAGAGCTCAGAACTTCAGAAGAGACACTCCTCAAATCAAACCAAGGGTAAGTGATCAACAAATCAGACCTCCCTTTCAACAAAAATGTGTATATGAAGAAGAAGGGGAAATTATAGAACCTGAAGAAAACCATATTAACCTAATAGGTTATGATAATGAAGATGATGTTTTTCTCACCGAAGAAGAACGAGGTTTCTTTTCCTCAGATCAAACTGACACGAAATATGAGGATTCTGAAAACTACCGCTTGGGGTTTGAAAATTCCATCATGGAAATCCATAAGCAATATGATCTTAGGAGAAAAAAGTACCTAGATTTTGCCAAAAAAGACCAAATAGACACTGTTGTTCGGAAAGTATCTGAAAAAAACCCCTAAGAAAACAACAAATAATGTCATCACCATGGCTAAGAAAGCTTAAACAAACAAAGGAAAAATCAGCCAGCCAAACAATGACCTTAGCTATCCTAGTACCTCCACCAGTTACCCTGAGAAAACCATTTTGTCTAAAGCTCAAAATCAGGATTAGCAGATTAAAAATGTGGAAAGGTTCATGGCTGATAAAGCTGATGTGAACATATCCAAAACATAAGCACCTTTCAGCTTTGAGGGAGAGATTGCCAAAATCAAGATAAAAATGCCCCTCACTGAAATGGTTACTCAAGCAATGTATAGATCTCAGATTTTGAAGGTACTAAACATAGGAAATGATGCTGACACTTTACACTTGACTGATGACACACCTGAGTTGTTGTTTGGACCCAAAATAGAAGGAAAGTATCAAGAAGAAGCCATTCCCCATTCCTATGTCAGTTTAAATATACTTGAAAAAATCTTACATAATGCCATGCTTGATTCTGGTGCCTCCCACAATCTCATGCCAAAAGTTGTGATGGATAGATTAGGCCTAGAAATAACTAAACCTTACAAGGACCTGTACTCCTTCAATTCAAGTAGGGTCAAATGCTTGGGCCTGATCAAGGATCTTTGTGTTAAACTGGCACAAGTGCCTGCTAAGAACCTAGTCATGGACATAGTCGTGGCATATATTCCTCCCAAGTATGGCATGATTTTATCCATATCTTAGGGAGCCAAGCTTCAGGGGAACCTTCAACTAGATATGTCCTATGCTACCATCCCTATTTTCAATCAAACAAGGAGATTATACCGAGAGTCACATATGAAATATATGGTTAGCAGTCAAGACAGGCCAGACAATACTCCTCTTTATTCTATTCATTTAGATCTTGATTCTTTCATCTTATATAATGAGGAAGACATAAATGATCCAAGATATGAAGTTGAAACACATCAAGACACACTACAACAGCCAAACCAGTCTCTACATGAAGAACTCAGCAATCAGAACTATAGCAGCCCTGAACAAACACATGATGATAAAACCAAACTTGACTTTCTACAAACTAAAAATGAAACCTCAAAACCAACAGTCAGTTTGGAATATGAATCAAGTTGCTCAAAGAGAGGACAAATCTCATAAACACAACTATTCCCTTTTGCCAATCCCGAAGCACTAAAATGCGCTCACAGAACAAGAATCTTGGGGAATCTGAATCAAAGGAGTCTTATGTTTTTACCTTATCTAGACACCTCATTATCAGAAAATCTTGTCCCTCCAGAAAAGTTGTTGACTCTCACTGATGTTGCCTTGAATCCTAAGGGGATGTCTGTTGAAACTGATATAGAGGAATACAATGTAGGTAGCCTAATAAGGCCCAAAGTGATTAAGTTATCCAAAGCCTTATCATTACTCACAAAACTCAAATACATAAGTTTATGCAAGAAGTTTCAAGATGCTCTTGTATATAGGAGTAAAAGCTCAAAGCCCGATGACATAGACATGGTTCAAAGGGGGCCTTTTTCCAAAAATAACTATGAAACCTTTGGGCAAATTTTATCACTAACAAAGAAAACCAAAGGGTGCAGACTACGTATGGACTTTAGACCCTTAGTCAAAGCCTCCATGGAGTTCAAATACCCTTTTCCCAAGTTCAATCATCCTATGCCCAGGATAGGAATTTCTAACAAGATGACATTGATTGGTAGTGTTTCAGGTTTTCATGAGATGATACCACTTCAAATCAATCAACACAAAGACATTTTCAAAGTTCCTTGGAATAACTATATGCTTGACCAAATTTTTCCTGGAATAAGGAATGCTGAAGAAACCTTCCAAGGGGCCATGGCACATGCTATCAACTTTTTCACTATGATATACATTTATGACATTATCATTTGTTTGGGAGCTGATGAAGAATGTCTTCTTCACCTAAATAGTTTCTTTCACAGAAACAAGGTTTGGAAGCAAGACTCAAAGAAGAAATATAAAGAAGAACTTAGCTTGTTTGAAACCTTTTGGCAGAAATCTTGCACCATTCCCTCAAAAATAGGCAGCCATGTTCCTTATCCACAAGAGCTTAATGAAAAAGAGTTGGTAGATGATCCTGTGGATGACAAGGTGATCAAATACCATGGCCATTTAGAATCTTAGTTTGAATTTCTCACTCATTGTATGTACCATGCTCTAAAGAAGATTATAAAGAGAAAAAATAAAAAAAATAAAAAATTGAAAAGAGGGCAGATTTGAAAAGAGGTAAAGCCCCATACCCAAAAAATAGAACTATTGAAAGTGTGTAAGCCTAAATACCACTACTAGTGCATAAAGAAGTCTTGTTTCAGTCATCTAACCTAATCATGGCTAAAACATGTTTTAAATTTGTTGTTGATAAGTTAGTGAGAGATAGTTGGTCAAATTATTCAAGTTTGACTTGTCAAAAGATAGATTAGGGAGAGATACTGGTTCCACATGCTTAAAATAGAACCAAGGAGAAAAATGGGGATGAATGGTAAACAATGTATCCTAGCCTTGATTTTTCTAGTCTTATTTTGTACAAAAATAACATTTGTGTGCATCTTGTTCTTATGCCACAAAACCATGGTGAGTTAGATTATCTAATCCTGATTTAACCATGCTTTCAATTTCATGCTTATAGCTTAGTGAATGAATCCTGTCAATTAGCTTAATCTTGACAGTTGAGTAGTCTAGGTAGAAAATAAAAGGAGTCATTAATATAATTTGAACTCCTGGAAGAAATAAGATAGAAGTAGATAGTTTGTTTTGTTTTCAAAATAAAAAGATGTCAAGGGTTGCTAGTTCAAGTGCACCCAAATAAGAAAAAATGTTAGGCAAGTAGGTTAGGTAGGTAGATTTGGAGTTGAGAGAATCATATCTTTCAGATTGTTGAGATCACAGCTTCAACCAAACATTAGCAAGTAAAAAGAGGTAAAAATATGCCCAATGGATGAGGCACTGGTCTTCATAAAGTCAGAGATCTGATCTTTTGGACACCTCCTGAAAAGGAGCTGCCCTCCCCAAATGGAGCCACTGTTAGTCATCAGTAATTTTTGCCTTTGTAGATGACTAAATGCTTATCCTAAGATTTCTAGAAACAAAGTTCATAAACATTGTGAGTTCTAGAAATATCACTGCCTTCATTATCCTTAAGATAATTTTTCACTATTTCATCATTCCATCATGCTAAGCTCTGCTTACCAGTCCCAAAAAACCCATTAAGGGCTCATGTCACTCATTTTGTTCATATTTTGTCACCTTTGGCCCAAATCCTCTGTTGTTTTTTCACCTAAACAAACAACTCTATTGTGTCTCCCAAAAATACCCCAAGCCTTGATGGTCTCAAAATTTGTCTCGGTAGGCTCTTTAGATAAATCAAGTACACTAGATTTTGGATCTTCAATACATTAGTTTATCATAAACTCTGTTTTACACTTGATGACCCCAAAATCTAAGTTTTTAGCCAAAGCCAAGTCCTAGGAACCTTCCATTAGGTCACCTAGGGTTTCACAGGTCATAGGGTGGTTTTGATGTCCTAAAAATCTCTGTTTTTCCTGTGTAAAGATACTGCTTTCAAAGAAGAAGAGGGACAAGTAACTTTGTCCAAAATTTTTCAAAGGGCCATTCAAGAAAGTTCTCCTTGGCCTAGTGCACAAATTCTGCAAGGGACAACTACCCTTGCTCACATATTTGCCAAAAGATCAAGATGGCCATCAACCTAGAAAAGAGGTAAGGTAATAGGGTGAAATCGCCACTAAAGGAATCCACAGCAAAGAAGAAGGCAACAAGGCATATGTTTTAGAGAATCGGGGTTTTTTTGTGAGTAATTGGCAAAACAATGTGCCAAAGCAGAAAATCAGTACAAGGGCTACAAAGACAAAGGTCACCTCAACTCCATCCAGTGCACATTGAAGATTTTTAGAAATAATTAATGAGTTTTGAAAGGCTTTAGAGAACTTAGAAGACAACTCTATTTACTATTTTCTAACAACCCTAAAACCTAGGAGTTTGGGAAGAATGACAAACAGGTCAAATAATGATGATAGGGCCTCCTTCATAACAGCAGATGGCATTTCAGGGGGTATTCAAGCTTCCCTCTAGGGTTTGACAAAGAAGCACTGATTCCACCTCACCAAAAGGACAAAATGGCAAAGAGTATCAGTACAAGGGCCTGAGTTTTCAAATACAGTCAAAGGTCTTAAAAAGGATCAAAAGGAGGCAAACATAAGGTAAAGTGCCAAAGGAAGGAATATAGATACATCAATGTCAAAGTGGTCAAAGGAACAAACATGCAATTTGTCTAAAAACAAAGTAGAGAAGCCTCCAAAAATGTTTTCCTTATCAAAGGTATATTCTACAAGAGATAGTTAGCCACGATTGAAACTTCTGCGGGACTGTCAAAGATGGCTACCTACAGGAAGATTGATAAGGTCAAACAAACCTAATGTATCTCACAATGGTGGCACATATGAAGACTAAAGGTGTTGTTGATACCAAATGCTAGGGTTTTCACATCAGGATGTTTTTCACTACTTCACAGTGAAAACATGACAAAATGTCAGTTAAAGGAAGGTCAGAATTTTTCTCTTCAGTCTCATCCACCAAGCAATCAAAGGCCTAAAAGATACAGGACTGAAGAATCCAAGGTGAAGGTGCAAAAATGATCCCAGGTTTGCTGTTTACAAGTGTTGATATTCATGAAAAGGATAAAGTGGAGAAACCCTTCAAAGAGCACTAATGTCACTAAATGACTTTTTCCTCCAAAATTTGTCAAAATGACCTTTGCTTTTCAAAAACAGGTTCATGCTTCCAAAATGTGGATAAGAGGCAAAGTTTAAGTTTTTTTATAAGGTTTGTAATCCAAGAGAAACACCAAGATGCTCCAGCCAAGGCAAAAACCATTTTGCTCAAATTTCTGCCACCTATAGAACAAAAAGACCAAAAAGTCAATGAAAAAGTAAGAAGGGGAAACAAAAATTAGAAAGTGGGTTTGATCATGAAATTATTTTTCAAAAATAATTATAAAGGTCTTCTTTCCCTCTCCCCAACTCATTTTTGTCTATGAAGGAGAGATGGAGAGCCGTTGAAACATTTTCTAGGGTTTTTCTGCAAAACTAGGTACAAGTTCCAGGCGTTGCACACAGGTGGAGGCGCTACGCACAGAGCCTTCGGTGCTGTGCACAGGGGAGAAGAGGCAGTGCTAAAAATCACTGCGCTATGCCCAGAAGGGCCGGCGCTATGCACAGGCGGTGGCGCTACGCACACGCCCAATTCGCAACCCGACCCACCCATAGTTGACAGCGTTGCGCACAGGAGAAGGCCCAACAGGCCCGTGCAGAGGCCCGAGCCACCCACAAACCTCCCGGCACTACGCACAGGCCTGCCAATACACCAACCTGACCCGACGCTGTGCACAGAGGGCATGACTGAACGACCAGTCAAGTGGTGCTGCGCACAGAGGAGATTTTGCCAAAGTGGCCAAAATCATTTTTTTTTCTCATCAAATTTTCCCTAGGCTCCTGCACAAGTTTGAAAAGGTTGGTGGTCACTCTTCCTTGCCCTCCAAGTGTTTTCTTTGCACCCATAATCAAAGGAGAGTATTAAAAACCTAAATTGGCTAAAACCCTAATCTTCATGGCAATATTTCATTTAACCCTCTAGGGCAAGGATTTACCAATTGGAAAGTGGTCATTGGTGTAAATACACTCAGTACCAACCAGCCATCCTCCAAAACTCTAAAAGAATTCCTAGACCAACCTCCAATTTGCCTCCATTGTTACAGTTTTCCCTCACCATCACTCATTTTTCCTCCCTAGACCTAAAAGCTCTCACTAAGCTAAAATCCATTTTGTTTAAGGATACAATCAGTCAACATGTTCGGAGAAGAGATCAGTACCAGTAGTGATGAAGGCGAAAGGCCTATCAAGCCAAAACACAATGGAGGAAGAACTAACAGGTTTGATACCTTGGATACAATTCAAATAACCTCTTCTCCCATGATCCTTTCATGTTTTCAAGATTTTGGATGCTATCAGTTTTGTGAGAGCGTTAAACAGGTCCAAAACCACTCAGATTTGACTAGGTTTTTCATTCTCAGCCTACAAAACCACCAGGTCAACCTAGTAGGAGTAAAATTTGAACTATCATCTGAATCCATTGCTAAATCCATAGGGATACCAGATGTGGGTGAAAGATGGTTCAAGCAGAAAAAATTGGCCTTAAGCTACTATGAGCCCTTCCTCAAACCTAGGTATCAACAGGGCTGCAAGATTTTTTTCCCCTTATCCCACTTGCTAGAGAGATATGCCCCACTGATGAGGCAAATCATCAAGTACTTCACTTGTGAGGGGAGGTACTCCAGGATTTATTCATATCACATAAGGCGGCTAATGCACTTCACCATGGTTAAATTTCTAAACCTACCATACTATCTCTAACAGAGCATTGAAAAAATGGCTTTAGTAGTCAAGAAAAGGAGTTATGCCCACCAAATGCAAAGCATTTTTCACCACTCCTTGGTTAATATGATTGTTCTGCACTAGCTAGAGCAACAGGGAATCCCTTGGGAAGTTTTCATCTCACATGATATATTTTCAAATCCCCGAGCCTTCATTCAACAAAATTTTCCCTCCACTTCACACTCACTTACCTCCACTCCTCCATCACCCCCCAGGGATCATGATCCATCACCTCCACCTATGCCTTCTCCACAAGGAAACTTACCTCTTTCTTCTTCTCCTAAAGCATCAAATGAAGATGATGATAGTGATAATGAGGAACAAGCAGATGACAGTGGAGATGAAGAAATCAGTAGGGCAGAGATAGAGTTTAATGAGGAACAAGAGGATGATAGTGGTAATGATGAACAAGAATATGATGGTGGAAATGATGAAAACAATGGGGCAGACATAGATTTTAATGAGGAAGAGCAAGAGGATGATGATGACAAGGAAGAGGGATATGAACATGGCAGTCATGAAGAAAAAAAATAGTGAGCACCTGGAAGGAGACAGTGATGGTGATGATACCAATGAATCACTCCCAAGTACAGAAAAAGGTGGTGTTGATGAACAAGATGAAGACTTAGAAGATAGTGAAGACAATAATGAGGGTGACAGTCAACAAGAAAATGAACATGGAAGTCAAGAGAAAAATGTGCATAAGCATGACAATGAGCCTAGTCATAGTGCAAACAGTGACAATATGGATGAAGATGGTGAACATGAAGAAACAGACGGAGATCATGAGGAAATAGAATATCAAGAAGAGGAAAACAGTGAGGCACAAGAAGAATTTGATGAAGGGGACAATGAAAAAGAAAATGACACTAATAAGACAGTCAGTGATGAGCAAGAAAGCAAACAGCAGTCATGACAGTCATGACACTGATCAACCTTCTAATGATGATGAACAAGGCCAAAGTGAAGTAGATGCAGAGGATGATGATCAAATACAAGACCAAGGTAACAGCACTAATGACAACACCAAGGGTCACAGCCAGGGTAAGGACACTACCAAATCCATCATCACTCCTCTCACATGCACATACCACAGAGGGAAGAGAGATGTGTTTGCTGCCTCAAAAAGGAAAAGGGCCATCTCTTCTCCAACTATCAAACCATTGGACAAGGGCAAGGAAAATATGGAAAGGGGTGAGCAGCAGGTAAAGGTGAGGAGAAGTAAGAGAATCAAGAAAACTACTCAAGAGCCTCAATTCATTGATCTAGACAGTGACAATGAGGATAAGGAGATGACCACCAGATTGCTACTCTTAACCAAAGATGCACAACTTAAGAAGTGGGAAAGAGATTTAGAGATGGCACAATGTGTCATTCAGTATTACAAGAATAATCACAAGCACTTCAAGTAGTTGAAAAGGGGCCTTGCTTTCCAGAAGAAAATTACCAAGCATTATGCAAAGAAAAACAAGCTTGCTTGTGCAAAACTGAAGGAGGCCCTCATAGAGATAAAAAAACTAAAAGAGGTAAAAGAGCATGATACCCTTGGGTTTTTGGCTGAGCCTTCTCAACAAGTGTCCAAGACCTCTTGAGGGACCACTCCACCAATTTTGGGCAAAATTGAACAAGATTTTGTGTTTTTGAAATTTTGAGGCCTCTGTACGCAGCACCCTTGGCACTGCGCACAAATCTCATGCATCCTCAGCTTGAAAACTTGACATTTTTGGATTCCTCTCATCATCAGAAGTCTTCTCACAAAATTTCAGATCATTTGGAGCAGTTTTGACCCCCCAAAAGGTCAAAAAGCACCAAAATTTTGGCCATTCTGCCTCATTTTCCAGCAAGGTGCTATGCACAGAGAATTGTTGGGAGAATGGATTTTTGGATAGGAAAATGGCACTCATTTAGGAAAACTCAAGAATTTATGGAAATTCGACTCATCAGGCTTTCCAACGAGCCATCACAAAGCCAAATCTGGCATCGGGAAGGGGTCCAAAACTTAGTCACAAAAGACCCTATTTTCTGTTGAAATGACGCTGTGCACAGAGACTGTCGAAGTGTGTTTTGGACCAAAAGTCAACAAAACACACTCATTTATTGCAAAATGATATTTTTGAGTTTTTTAAGGCAAAATACTCTAGAATTAGATGCAAATAGTTATTTTGGCATTTATTTCTTAGGATATTATGTGCCTTGGGCCTTGCATGGTCTCTTAGCCATAAATGGCATTTATGGTTGAATTTGACATTTTCCTACCATATTTAGGGTTTTAGTCCTTCTTTGATCCATAAATAGATCATGAGGCCCTCATGTACTTTGTTGGCATTTGATGAGCTTTGAGAGCAATACATGGTTTATATGAGCTTGGAGAAGAAATTGGTGTTGTGGAGTTGATGAATGGCTTGTTTGGCTTGATGATGGAGAGGCTTCTTTGTAGGATTCCTTAGCTTGGTGAATGTGATGTATTTTTAATTTGTTTATGTTTCCTTGTTATCATTATGTTTCATTCTTCTTGGTTGCTATAAATCAGAAAAGTATAGGTTGAGACATGCTCTTTGAGGCACCTCAGTCCTCCTGTTTGTTATAGCTTTGATTTTTTCCTCTATTTGGTCAACTTAAGGAATTCTTGATTGCTCCTTAGGTCCACATAAACTTTTTTTTGTTTCATGTATGGTTAGTATGCTAGTTTACAAGTATGATTCACAGTATGCCCTGCTTATTTGAAGCTTTCAAAACTTTATCTTGAAACCTTTCTTTGGAATATTGTTTGCTAGGTTAAGTCAAAGAGGTCTCATTCGATATTGCCCTTTGTCCATCCCTACCAACTTGTTTCAGAGTTCTCTATAGCTTGATTTATGATGTTTAGGAGTTTCGTCTTCATAGATTAAGTTATTTTTTATATTGTATGTTTTCCCAAAGTCTGGAGGTGAATTTACTAAAGTTAGAAGCTCTTATGCTCTCTATGTTTCACTGACATGTTTATCTTGGATGTTTATTGGTTTAAAAATATTATCATAGAGTAAATGGTTTTCCCTAGCTCATGCTTAGTATCTTGTGCTAATCATATTTAAGACCTCATTGTTCATAGGTATTTGACAAAGGATTCTTGAATGCCCTTTGCCCTACCTTATTCACAAACTTGATGTCCATCCCACTTCACTCATAAACTTAAAGGATCCATTAACGTTGCTAGATTGGCCTTGCACTGCACTCTGATTCATTATTGAGACACCCTTGACTTTTATTGACTCCATAGCCCAATGATTTAAAAACCTCTCACTCCACCTATTCTACCAATCCATCTCACCCAACCAAAACAATCAACAAAACCCTACACTTAACAACTAGCCTAAAATATAAACCCTAAAGAAAAAAGAGCACATCCTTTGCACCCAATAGAGAGATCCCTCTCTAAGTCCAGGGAGGATTGGTCCTAGGACTCCAAAGTTTGGTTCCATGTTACCCTATCATTTGGGATACCAATCTGCCAAATCACGGGACACTAACAACTGACGCGAATGAAGGCTATGATTTGAAAGGTAATTTTGACTGAGGTTTTATTTCTCTTGAGCATATTTTCAACACGACACTTGGACTTGGGAGAATTTGACTCAACAATAATACCCAAAACCAACTAAAGACTTTCAATGAGGTTGGATTAACTGTGAGACAAATGGATTTCCAAGCCTAGACACAAATGTGACAAAGTGTCATTTTTAAGAGCGAGATATTACTTTTAATAATACAAAAATGAACATTCCTTCCCAATTTTCCACCACCATTACTAGAAAGTACCTATTTATTTTTTTCAAGATTGAGGAGGACAACATTTTCTTGTACTATATCTCATACTTCGGATGAGTCCTTCGAAGTATTTTTAATGAACCCTATGAAGGAGTTGTTCAATTTTGTCATGATTGATGAGTCCTGCATTGTTTAGATTTTATGAGTCCAGTGAAGGGGTAACTCAATGTAATTTTCATGTTTAAAGAGTTTAAAAAGACACGAAAAGGAAACTCATGTTGATATTTCAATGTAAATTTTTAACGAGCCCAGAGAAAGTAAAGCTCAATGTTTTTCAGTTTTAAGGAGTCAGGAGAAAAACATAAACAAACTCCATAATGTTATTTTTCGTAAATTTAGTCCCTCAAGCCCAAAAAAGGATAAAATAATGCAAGAGAGAACTCTATTGACCATGATTAGTCAATGTATACTTTTTTTGTAAATAGTCTTTTTCAGTACAAAAAAGGGATAAACTTGTACTGAATAGACGATTGTTCATTTACTTCTTTGAGTTCGAATAGTCAAGTGCTCGACGATATTTTCATGTTTAGAGAGTATGAAAAGGGCTTAAAAGAGAACTCCATATTTTTCTTTTTTGTAATTTTAATGAGTCTGAAAAAGCGATAAAAGTGTACTCATATTACCGACTTTCAATTTAATTCACCAGCAGGAAAAGATGAAAAGAACTCTGCCATTTCATGTGAGTTTTACGAGCATGAAAATATAGCAAAAGAATCTTGGGATTTTCATGAGTTTAATGAGTCTTGGAAATAATAACCGAAATGGACTCAAGATAAGTTTCATTTTTTTCAAGCTTGAAATAGAGAAAAACCATGCTTGAGAGTGGTTTCATTTTTACACAATCTTGAAATAGAGAGGAGACTCTGCTTCAGATATTTTTTCATGCCCCCTGCATAAGCTACATGGGTACATGCACCCCTGAGCTTCATTTCATTCACCTAAGTAGACTAATGGTTACTAATAGATCGATGGAATGAAGGTTCATTTGCAAGAGCAGATGAAAGATGCGACTTAACATTTACGAGATCTAGTCAAATAATCGACTCAATTAGGGGAGGATTTGTTTCATTTTTTAATGAGGTTGAAATAGTAAAAGACTATCCCCAGGAAAATTTGTTTCATTTTTTAATGAGCTTGACACAAGAAAAAGAACTATGCTCATAGTAACATGTTTCATTTTTTAACGAGGTTGACAAAGTAAAATAATTATCCTCATGGGAACCTGTTTCATTTTTTAACGAGGTTAAAACAGTGAAAGAACTATCCTCATGAGGACTTTGATCATGGATTCCAACTGGAAGGATCAGATACTAAGCGACACACCTCGATCATGGCTTCCAATAAGTATCCATCAGATGGAAGAACTATTATTTGGAATAAATGCATGTCAAGGGACTTAATAGGGATAGAAATATTGGTTTCAAATGTCCCCATTGAAGGGTTCACCATGTCCATTATCAGATCTAAATTAAAATAATTCAAGAAAATAATGAGAGGCTCGCTTACATCGGGAACTGAATGCATGGGATAGGATGGAAATAATTTACCTGTGGTGGGGTAGATACCACTTCCATATAAGGAACATTTAGGGGTGTTAGATGACTAGTAGTCAAATCAAGACCAACGAACAAAAGCTGGGCAATAGTCACAATGTTTCCATTGTGAGGGAAAGAAATAACGTGAAAGGATATGAAAGCTTTCATGGCATAGAAATTGTCTCACCTAAGGATAAAATTAAAATCCAAGGGGGCTTAAACTACCATAAGATCAATATAGACAGTTTTACCTTCCGTAGTAATAGGTAACTTGCGAAGGATCCCTAAATGTTCACTAATGGTTCTGTTAAAAGCCAAAATATTTTTTGTAACAGGCACAAGCTTAGGGGAACCCAAATATTTCCAATTGGTTGAGGATAAAATACTAATAGAAGCACTTTCATCTATGTTTGTGCGACGAACATTCTTACCATAATCCTTCGCAATGATTTGGAAAGGTGTGGAAGAAGGAAGAAGAGGTTTTGTTAGTATACTCCAATCAAAGGAAATGACCTTAGTACTTGGACTCGGGGCTTCCATGGAAATAGGTGAAATTCCCCCTTGTGTAGAAGAATCTGAAGTAACAAGAAGAACCTAAACGGTATTTACTTCACTCTCTAAAAGAGGAGTTTGATCAACCGAATATGGAATTGATTCGATCACTTGATCAACCAATGGCTTATCAACTTGAGTGATATGGGTTTCACTCTTTAATGGAAGAGTAGGATTGACGATACTTGGAATTAGATCAAACACTTCGTCAACTGATGATAGGTCGTGAGAAGTTTTACGGTAACTAGTTGGAAGTTGTTGTTGTTGAGAAATAGTAAGGTTTTCCAACAATTTTGAGGCTTCATCTATGTGAGGGAAAAGGTGAGTTTGATGAATCCCATTTCATAACTTACAAGAAAACTTAACTTTACACTTTTTCCCTGAAACATGAAAATCACTGGTTCATGGATCAATATTAAGTTCATAATAATTTTCTGAACATACTTCCAATACCTTAGAAATACCAGGACAATTTATAAGGAAGTGGTCACCCTTACAAATATTGCAAGGGTATTTGGGCTTGTGATGCATGTTGGAGGTTTCCTCAACATGACCAATACTTCCAAAACCACCTTAATAGCTTATCCAAGGATATACAGTTTACTATGGAGGATGAAGATAACAATTGCATTCCATTCTTTGACATTCTACTCATTAGAAATAAATATGGATCCATTAGACATAAGGCATTTAGAAAGAAGTCACACACTGAAAATTATCTCCACGCTAACTCACACCATCATCCGGCACAGAAGATGGGGGTACTCATGACTCTTTTCACGTGAGCCTTCAAAATTTCTGATGACAATCACGTGGAAGAATAAATTTCATACTTAAGAAAGGCATTCACAAATATGGGATATAGAAACAGGGACATCATCACAGCCATACAAAGAGCCATATCCGGAAATAAAAGAAATCCTCGAGATGAAACTCTCAACTCTAAATCATACCTTCCTTACATTCATGGGGTCACCGACAAGCTAGCCAAAGTTCTCGCCAAAAACAACATCGGAACCTCGTTTAAGCCACTAATGACAATAAAAAAAAGGATGAAATCGGTCAAAGACAACCCTGACCCACTCCAGCAGAAGGGCGTTTACGAATAAATTGCTCATGCGGGAAATGTTATATTGGAGAAATAGGAAGATCTTTCAAGATCAGGCTTAAAGAACATGGTGCTGACATAAAAATTGGGAGAACCAAAACTTTGGCTCTAGCATATCACTCGAATAAGACTCGTCACCACATCTGCCTGGAAGATGCTAGGGTGATTGCCAATGAAAATCATTATTACAAAATAAAAATGCGTGAGGCGCTGGAAATCATCAAGCATCCGAAAAACCTTAATAGGGATGGTGGTTTGGAAGTTAGCAGAAATTGGGTCCTGTTATTTTCCCACTCTTAAATTGTTCCTTTCCCTCGTTGTCACCACCTTATACCCTTGTCTTCCTCTTCATTCCTCTTCTCACCGCCTTCCTCCTCTTCCCTTCCATTAACCCTAAAAGACCCCATGTTGACTCTCCTCTCAACTCTTCTCTATTTCCTATCCCTTCCCAAAAACCCCATCCTTTGGCCCCTTAGTACCAATCTACAATAATTCACCTATTATTAACCCCCCTTAAAATTTAACATGTATCTAATATCATTAATAAGTAATAAAGAATTTAATCATTAATATCAATTTTAATTATCGAATATTATTAGTAATAGTTAAGAATTAACTAGTCCTAATTATATTAGAAATTAAAATTGGCATTAATAATACTACTGTTAACATTTAGCATTAACCCTCATTAAGAAACTATAATATTTATCTAAGGACCACAACAAAATTAATAATGGTTTTCTCTATTATTAACATCAATTAATAAATATTATCTATAAAAGTTAACTTCCTACCTATTAGCATATTAATATTAACAAATTAAAAAATATATATAATACCAATTTGATATTAACCCATCCTTAAAAATCTAATAAAGAAAAAGAACTCTAAATAAATAAATAAATAAATAATTATTAAATCAAATATTTGAATTAATATTATAATATTAACAATTTATTAATATATAATAAGTGATTTATTATAAATACAATAACATCTTAGTTCTAAAAGTATAATTAATCATAAAATGTATTATAAGAATTTACTTTTAAAAATGCTAACAATTTTAATTTTAATCAATTAAAATGAAACCTTTACATTAATCAAAAAACATAATTTAATTTAGTTATAAAATAATAATTACATTTTCTTGTTATTGTTGGTCGGTTCACGCTCACCTCATGCACTTATTTGGTTTATATTTATTGCATCTAACCTCCTCTCTTTTTGATAGGATTTGTCCTGATGATGGGTCTTGATCTAAACCCGAAACGTAGATGCAAAAATGCATACTGTGGAGATTCTGAATTCAATAACTCAAAATTCTTCTTCTTCTTATTCTTATCCACCTAGTTACTAGCATCAAGGCTTTTACCAAGCGAAGAAAAAGAAAGGGAGGAAGACATTTTTCGTGAAGAAGGTAAAGAGCCAACATGAGGTTGGTGATGTTGAGATGGTGAACTCGATTGAGGTGAAACATCTAGTTGAGGTGGAACAATTTGAGTATTTGAGGCCAACGAAGTTGAAAACAAAAATATTGGTAAACCTATGGTAAATCGAGGTAATTACAATGTAGCCATATAAGGAGGATAAAAATTTCCAAAACAAGGAAAAGGACTAGGATTCTCGTTAAGAGGGGTTCCTTGGTTGTAAATTCTAGAAATTTTTCCATTAGATTCAACTCAAATAAGTTTTATTAAGAATTTAAATAATATTCACAAACCACACCTAAGGTCTGTAAAAGGTAAAAACAAGAAAATAACACATGCTAGTAAATCTAAGGATTCAAACCATGCAAACAAACTTTTCATAGCGAAATAACTAGATGGTGATGAAATCCAACATCGCAGAGATCAAGATAAAAAATGAAATAAATATAGAGCGGATGGAACCAATTACCCTAACAACCTACTTAATGAAACAATTTGATGCAAGTATGTCATCTTGAGTGAAGATTACCCTCCAAAAAGGTCCAAGTGAGTATATTCAATGTATATTCTAGGTACAGTAGAGACCTTCGCTCCAGCGTCACCTTGGGAAATAGCCCTAAGATTATGGTCACTAATGTTACCACTTACAAAAAATGAACCTGGGGGGGGCAGCCACATATCGTACGTACACGCAAGGGAATATTAGCAAATCTCAATCCCCTTGAAAGTTTCTCAACATGGATAATCTAAGGTTTACCTCCAAGTCACTCCCAAGTACCTTTCAACACCATTTGTAATGTGTGCAAACCACTCTATCGTAACCAATGAAGTGGGTACGATTACTTCACCAGGTTCAATATGATATTGTGCTTGAATCCCTTGCACCTGATAGGCTGCAAATCAGACAACTTCATGTAACTGTTTCAAACCAATCTTGCAACTGAAGCTTAGCCTCTTGAGTCTGAGAGGGTTCTCTCAAGGGGTTAATGATATTTGGATAAAGATAATCTAGATGGCTAACTCTACTTGGAAAATGACTCTCTTGTGATGTGTGTAGGTTGAAAAGAGTATAATTCTGCAAACATTGGGCTTATGGAGTCAAAAAATTCATTGATTCAGTAGTAAGTTCACTTGACATGGAAGCTGAGGCAGGTAAGAGTTTTTAGCAAAAGTAAGCACACATGAAACAAGAAATAACACAGTCAATTCATCTATATAGGGAGTCAGAGCATTACATGAATGAATTATGAGTATTAAAGATGAAAACCACTAAAAATGGTACACATAGAAAATATAGATCATATGAGAACTAAAAACTCAATCAGAATCTCAGGTTGGTCAAGAAACAAGTCTTATGTATTACTGAAAACAGTCAAATTACATAAAGTTGCAGTATTTCCACAAAACCTCCAACCCTTTACAAATTCGAATATCTACCCTTTAATAAACTTGTTACATCAGAGATGATCTACCTCTAGGCTAGATTCATTGAAATTTTCCTAATGACACCTTGCATAACAAGAAAACATATGCTTTAATGAGAAAATGACAGCTACACTACAAAACAGTCCTTTTCCTAATAGGACTCAAACTGTTCATTATTACATCAACTACCCTATCTCCTAAAACAGTTACATATTTGAAAACTATTGCTTCACATGTTCAAATAGACTGTGATGGAACTCATCACTACATGAAATCTTAATTAGCCTCCTCCAAATCTGAAAACAAACCCTATTTTTAAGGAAAACTGGTCCTTATCTTCAACGAATGGTTTGGCTGATGAGTTATTTTCATCTCATGGTATTCAAGTCTTATATGACTGCTAGCATAGTCCTTTGACCCTTTGAAAGTATCCACCTATCCAAAACTGCCCAAAAACCTGCTTATAAACCTCCAACATAGCACACTACGAAAGTATGACAGTTTCGTAGCGTACTTTAGTAGCATACAAAAAATGCCTTTTGCCATCAACTTTTTTTATTTTTTCCTTTTGCATTATGTTCATTATTCCTTGACACATTATCCATATCATTTCCACCCCTTTAAAGTTACTAAAAGTGGTTTTTTAAGAAAAAATAAAGCTATAGGTGGTTTCGTAGCATTTTCCTGGCTTCAAGCTTAGGAAACGCTACGAAACTACTGAAAACTGTATAAATTCCAGATTTTTGCCTAACTTCAAAAATATGCCTTCCAGCTGTAAAAAATATGTTTCCAACATTCCATTTACCTTTCAAAACATAAACTAGCTCAAACTATGAGTCTTGAGGTGTTTCTTCCTCATTGATGATGAGTTGAGCTATTGGCTCCTCAACTATTGTCATTTTTAGGCCTTTCTTCTCCAGCTCCTCATGAATTAGTTCTAGTTGTTCTTGGAGGTATTTAACTTTGTATTCAACATTCCATGAACCCCTCTTCTTGTTATGGACCTCATCAAACTAATGAGGGACACAATCCATCTCACCTTTCATATTTAAAATCACTTTGCATATTTTTCTTGTTTTTTCTGAAAAATAAGTCTTAGAACAGAGCTTATATATCCAAATCCATGATGTATTTTGAAAAACAGGAGAAGGTTTATTTCAATATGAATTTTATGAAGAAAAACCTCTCTTGGTGTTTCTAAAACCATATCCAGCTGTCCAGAACTTGCATTTGAAAAACAATTGTAAAACAGGAAAACTCTATTTTCTGAAAATAGGGCTCAAAGAAATCCTTGTATCTCTGAACTGATAGCACCTATGAAAAATGTGAGAGAGGTTATTTTTCCTTGCCCTGTAATTGAAAATAAACTCTCTCAGTATTTCCAAATTGATCTCTTTTCATCCATAATATTCTCTTTAAACTTACTGCTAAAACAATTCAAAAACACAGCAATTTCCTTGTTAACTCCAGTAGAAATTCAAACAACTTGAAATGATGTATGCTTCAGAAAAGCTAGGGTCCTCTACAAATATGTTAAGGTCCATGAGCTTCTATATTATCCACATAGCCTCCTTTGTGTGCTTTCTTATACATGGCCATCTCCTTTTATAACCAAGCTGCCCTCTTAAAAAGGTGACACTTGTAAAGCCAAATTGGACAACAAGTTGCTTGGTGTGATGAAGCAGCTCTCAAAAAGTGACATTGAGATGTTTTACATGCAAGAATGGATGTTTAGTGAAAAATATCAGCCTAGGATAAGGTTTTGTGTTTTAAATGACAGCTCATGCTTATTCATGACACACACATGCCAAAAGGGTAATTATGACCTCATACATGGTTATGTACCTTTGAATTAACCATAAAAGACTTGAATAACCTCCACCCTATCTCCTCTAATCCTGAACTGACACTTAGCAGCTGTTTTGACAAGATAGACAGGAATCCTTACTTTCGTAGCGTGCTTAGTGTAATTCTAGGCATTTTCGCTACGAAAGTATTAGCAGTTTTATAGCGAAAAGTGCATTTTCTCTGTGTATTTCGCTACGAAAGTGTGGATTCTTGGCTAAAATAACTTTTTCGGTGTTATAAACTTGGGAAATGAAAACTAATGACTGATGTGGCATGGAAGGATTTGAATGAGGGTGAGTTTAGACCTAAGGATAGGCAAAATAAGAAAAATTAAAAAATTTCCTTGACCAAGTAATGAAAAATGAATTCTATGACCCTACCTTTGACACATGAGCCTCTAAGACTTTGTCAAATGATGTTTCAAAAATTATGAGTGATAACAACATCTCTTCTCACAGATAATCTACCAGTGCCTTAGCTATTTTATCTCCATTTTGTCTGTAAACAAATTTCAGTTCTTTGATATTAATGAAATTAAGTGTTATTTCCGCTGCATTTTTGTATTTATGGTTATATGTGTATTATTTTGCGTTCCTGTATAAAACTGGATCAATGGTATCAGAGTGGTCTAGTCTTTCTCGATCCTTCTTTGCATGTCCCCAATGAGGTCAGGGTATAAGGAGTTAGGGTTCTATCTGGTTGAACCTTTGCAAGATTAGCCTTGCAAACCTCGACAACCGCTGATGGGGGACGCAAATAAATATGAGGGAGCAAGAGATCCTATCAAAATATTGCTTGAGGATGCCCTTGAAAAAAAATGAATGCGATGATGGATAACATTGCCCAGATCCTTCAACGACTGCCCACTGGCGGCGCATCTACATCCAGCAGCCACTCTAGAAGCGCAACTCCTTTTAAGGTACAAGTAAACTTTTTCATTCCCATATTTGAGGGCCAAATAGATGTAGACACCTTAGGTAGATGGTTGAATCTATTAGAAGGATATTTCTCGGTTCATGACTTTTCTGATTGGGAGAAGATTATTTTTTCACTCCTCAAAGCTACCCCCCATGTCAAGGATTGGTTAGAAACCTACTGTGAGAAAAAGACGAGGAGAAACCCTATATGTTCTGATCATACCCACTTTGAATTATTTACGAGATGCCATCAAGGAAAAATATCATATCATGGGGAGCTATGAGGACAAGTACATACAATGGACTATGGTGCAGTAACAAAGGGATCAAGATGTGCATGAGCTGACGAATTTGATCCATACCCTGTGCACAAAGTTGGGTATCAAAGATTCGGAGAAACATTTGGTGTTGAAGTACTGCATTTGTCTGCACGGATACATTTAGGAGGAAATGGAGTTCCTCGACATCTCCTCGCTTGGTATGACATACCGATATGCTGCCAATATTGAGCAGAAATTCAAACAGAAGAAGTGAGACTTTGGATCTATGAATCAAAATCAAGGGAAAGGTGCCAAGGCATGGCGGCACAAGGTAACCTATACAAGACAAAAGAAAAGAACAACACCACGAAGCCGAAGAAGGACATGAGAAAGTGGTGTGAGTTTCATAAGAGCTCCACTCACAACACAAGTGAGTGTCGGGCCAAGCTGTAATATTCCCAATTAGCCACTGCTACTTGGAATATTATAACTGCTCCATTTTTGAAATAAAAAGTAGGGAAGACAATAAAACATATCCCAGTGTGAAAAGGGATTGGATTAGGAGGACAAAATAAAGCCACTTTGGTGTGAAAGAAGGGCAAAGCAATGAGCTAGATCTAGTTGACCAAGTCAACATCGCTGTCACAAGAGGAGGGAAACCAACTAGGGCAGCGCAGTTTTGAAAGGGGAATCTTCTCAAGGAAGTCACATCATCAATGAGTGGGGTCCGGGGTGAGGAAGCTCACCAAGGATAAGAAGGAGGAGATAGCAGCAAGAAAGGCATTCAGTAATCATCTTTGTTTTGGTCTTTTGACTGATTGCAAGCTCCAGCTGTTTAGCTGTAGTTGCAGCATTGTTTAGTGCAAAGAATTCTCATGCGGGAATTCCATATTCACCCTTGGTATAGCTGATTGGGAGATCTAAGGGGAAGGTCCTGAGCTCAATTTTCATCATTTATCTTGAGGATATCCATCCTACATCATATACAGTGCATTCACCCCCAGTAACTTCATCATTTCTGTAGTAGCAGTAGCAGCTGGGTCATACCTTCCTATTTTGTGCTTGTTTTAGAGGAGGAGGTGTCTATTTCACTCCGGGAGGTCTATTAAGGAAGGCCTTGGGCCAATTTATGTATTATTCATCTATTTCATATCACATTCAATATTTTCTAATACAGAGTTGATGGGTACAACGTTATTTTCTGCAGTGCTACATTTTATGTTGCTCTTTTGCTGGAAACCCTTGCCGGGGTGTTCCGATGTGGTTGTAAAAGAGGTCAAACCTCTCATTTCTGATTCCATTATTAATGAAAGATCCAGATCTGTATGAAACCATATTTTTTTGTAGATGTCATAATAAAAATTACGCTGTTGCAGTCTTCAGCAGTTCTATTTTGTGAAGTTGTGGGATCGGGGTGTTTTGAGCATATATGAGCTGGGGAGATATGTTTAGTGTAGCAGAATGATTTGTTTCTGATGCAATTTCATATTTAAGCTACATACATCATATATAAGAGAATCCAAGTCCTGTTCTACATTTTTATTGCATGGTTTTCCTTATACAACATGTTGGGGTTCCCATGTTTTGGCCAGGTTGGCAAGACCAAAAGATGAGACAACATCAGAACCACTTTGGGGCCTCAGGATCTAGCCCTCCTAGGTCCAGAGAGGGATCTCTCTATGATAGCCAAAGTTTTATGTCTTTAAGGCTCAAAGTATAAGATTTTAGGCTAGTTATAGGCTCAAGATTGTTTGTTTGATTGTTTATGATTGGTTGTTGGGAATCAGGAAAAGAAGGTCCAATAGACAGGGATGAGCAAAGAGGAAGCTTAGACAGAGATAGACAACTCAAAGAACATCAAAGCCATTGGGCTATGGAGTCAAGAAAGGATTTATTTGTAATCAATGTGCAAGCTTTCAATTGGTCTAGTCATCTAGAGCATTTGGATCTTAAAGGAGATATTTGGAATGGGACATTAAGGACAGAAAATGAAAGGAGGAGAACCAGCCAACTCTGTCTATAGATCAAACCAGAGGTCATTTAACTCCAGGCCTGCTTGGACAGAATTAGAGGTGAAACAAGGGATCTTGGAAAGGTTTAATTGGGATGAAAAGCTCCTAGAGAGACAGAGATCAGGTTCTAGACCTCCAGGATTCTCAACACATTCAACCAAATCTTAACAAGAACATCTAAACATAGATTCCATTAATCCATACATCAGAGAGTAGGAAATAGTCATCCACTACACTAGTTAAATCAATTGAAATCAACATTCAGATACACATATAAGCAGAAAACATTAAGGGCTGGGAGAGCAGCAGCATAAGGTACCTATCAAGGGTAAATCTTATGCCAAACTTCTGATGCGAGCCTAAAGAAACATGATGAAATGAAAGCAAGTCAATCACAAATATAAAGAAAGGAAAACATCACCAGCTGCTTTAGATCAGGATCCAAAGAAACATGTTTGTCATATTAAAAACAAAACCAATCAGGTACATCGTAGCCCATAGCTTGAACATTCAGTCTGAATACATCTAATCTCAGTCTGTCTTACAATTTACACAGAGAACTTGTCTCAAGAGGAAACAATACTTGCATTTCACTAATCTCTCATCAACAACCAACAACCATTACAATGTTTCCTTATGTGCTTTATAGCAGAAGAGACACAGAAGATCGACTGAAGAGGTAGGTGAATATTGAATGTATCTTTAAACACAACAATGAATGCAGGGTCGAAACCCATTCTGCTTGACATGCTGTATATTTAATCTCTATCACCTTCCTTGTGAGAGGATGATCTGCTCCAGATTTGATCTTGACATCCTTTGGTTGAAGTACTCCTGAATGATTTGAACCAAAATAAAATAAACTACTGAAAGGTCTGTCTCATAAATGTTTTGGTTTCTTCGAACTGCTGTTAGGGTGGGAAAATCCTTCAAGGACACGGTGCATAATAGGACAGTATGGGTGCCCTGTACCTGATAAAGAAAAACATTCTGCTGACGAACACCTTGATATTACCTTTTGCCTGCGCTCAGGATCCTTTGATCAATCCTCGGGGTCTGTGATCTGCTGCTATTCCTTTGAAAACATTGATTTAAGGCTCTGGATCTTCGTTAATGTGCCCTAATCCCTCTGCTCTGCACTGAAATTCCTTGTTGCTTCACTACTGCCTCTGTCGAGTTAGCTCGAGCTTTAAATGGCGCTGGCAGGATTTTTGGCGTTTGAACTCCGCTTTTCTTTAATGCAAGTCCTGACAGCCCCATTCCTTGACTCTCTCATGATGGTACTAGTTCATTGGATTTGATCTTGTCTACGCCGCTCGCCATTGAGATAGTACACTGAACAACTGCGGTTTTCTTCCTCTAGAAACCCTACAACATAGCAAACATGTGAAGAAAACAGTGGACGGAACAATGGATGTAGTGTGGGCGGATGGAA
The DNA here is from genome assembly GCA_034641835.2 of Pinus albicaulis. NCBI lineage: Eukaryota > Viridiplantae > Streptophyta > Pinopsida > Pinales > Pinaceae > Pinus > Pinus albicaulis. Next base: position 1,594,456,936 of record CM076575.1, on the reverse strand, counting down.
TGGCCATGCAGATGGAACGGAGGGGAAAAATTGTAGGGGAAATGGTGGAAAATTTCTCTGGTAAGGTTGGCGGACGTTGCTGCATGAAAAACGCATGAAAACATTAGACAACCACGAAAACGGGACGTATATATGCAATAGAATGATAGACTGTACGGAGGGGAGCACGTGGAGTGACGTGGCGAGGCAGGATGCAATGGAATGGTCAACGGCTGAGGGATGAATCAGAACCGTTGATCGGGCTAAGATCAACAGTGGAGGGCAACGGATGGTGGGCCGGAACACGAGCTATCGTGTGCGCGATTTCATTAAATGTCGTGCATCTCTGGTGATCGGGAGCCGTCGGATGGAGCTTTCGAGATCTAACGGCTGACACGGATTTCGCTGGGCGTCCTGGGCAGGAATTTAATGCGTGGGGGATGACTTTAACGGGCGGGAACGGTGGTTTCAAGATTGTACAGAAGGACGCGTCGCGAAAGGTGAGTGGAATCGCTGGGTCTCCGGGGAAAACCGCTCGGCGCCCAACGGTGGTGCGGAAAATACCGGCGGGTTTGGAGGATGACATATGGCTGGCGGGGTCCACCATTTCGGGCGCGCTCCACACCGTTGGATTTGATCTTTTAACAGACGGTGGAGATGGACTGCGGGGGGCCAAGGTGTACGAGCACGGGAAAATGGAGCGACCCCCCGTAGTAAATCACAACCGTTCAATCGGGTTGTCCCACATCCCAAGGAGTCAACTACGGGGGCTCCATGGTTTGACTCTAGGGACTTGGAGCGACCCCCCGTAGGAAAAGGCCCTAGTCACAGCGCCGGGCTATATGGAGCGGAAAGGCACTGGGCTAGCGGAGAAGGGGGCTTAGGCCCCAAATACATAAATTTTATCATTTTAATTCATTTTTAATGCGTTTTGGGGGCAATCAAAGGGTAACGGTAGGGCAGATGGAGGGGGAAACTAGGGAAATAAGGGGAATGAGGAAATTTAAAGGGGTTTTAGGGGGATTTAGGCATAGAGAGGGGGAATTCTTGGGGGGAAGAAAGGGAATTCGGATACAGGGAAAAGAAGGAAATTGATGTGTTTTGCAGGAGTAATGGAGGGAATAATAGGCCCCTTTTGAGCAATGTACCAGCAGAGAGGGTTTGTATTAGGCACAGCAATTAAGAGACTTCAAAGAGGATGGGTTTTCAGGGGAAAGGTATTCCTTGAAGGCTCAAAACAATCTAGCCCCCAGCTGGCTTGCCAAGAATTTCATAGGGGGGCTAACAGTGGCTCCACATGGGGATGGCTGCTCCTTGGAGGAGTCAAGAAACCAGATATGATCTTTGGAGTAGGCCAGTTGCCTGCTGTCATAAGCCATCTTTCTTCTTCAATTTTAGCTGCCACAGTATGATAGAAACATCAGCAAAAATATTTCCCAACCAATCTACCTACCCAAACTACAGTTCTACAATTTTCCCTTGGGTACATTTGAACTAGCACACCCTTTACATTTTATTTTGCAAAACAAAAACCAACCTATTCTAAATCTACCCTTATTGCTCCATGAGGCCATATTAGACTGTTGGCCACATACAATTATCTACCTAATCTACTACCTATTGGGATTAAACTGTCCAACAGGTTTCTTCACCTACATTCTAAGACAGGAAATTTAAACACAGCCAAGCCAGGATTAGATTGTCTGACTTACTGGACAGAAACTTGTAGAAGACAAAACTGTGAAGGCATGGAATTCTGCAACTTTGAAACATTCTTCTTTCCTTCTTGTGACTCAGGTTTTGAGTAGATTAGAGTCACCCTTCCTTTGATTTCAGCTCTAGTTTTGGGCATATAAGAGCTGATTCCTCCTTTTCTTTTGCTGGTCCAGATTTTGAGCTTATTAGGACCAGCTATTCTGCTTCCTTTGGCTTGGATTTTGATCAGGTTTGAGCCATGCTTTTTACTTCAGAGGTTCATGTTTTGAGCATGTCTGAACCTCTCTTTTCATTCTGTTTTTTTTTGGAACATTTTCTCTTTTTATGAAAATGAAAACTTGCAATGGTATGTACAATGGAGATGAAACTGGAAATGGAAAATCAATAGAAGTAATGTTTGAGCATCCTACCATTGACAGGACCCCCAAACAATTATGTGCCATCAAGTTCTTGTAAGAAAAACGCATTAGGACCCACAGTGGCCTGGATGACGAATGGACCTTGCCACAAGCTGTCAAATTTGCCATGTTTGCCTTTGTCCTCTCTTCTTGAATCCCATCTCAGAACCTTATCTCCAACCTTGAAATCTGAAGCTTTGGTTCTTTTGTCAAACGATCTCTTTATGCCTTCCTGTATTCTGACAGCTCTGCTATAAACCTGCTCTCTAGTTTGCTGCAAATGGATAGTTTCATTGATTCTCCTTACCATACTGTTTCCCTCTGATTGGATCTCCTGGACAAGTTTGATCACTGGAACTCCAAGACTAGTAGGAAAAACTGCTTCTGTCCCATAAACCAACTGAAAGGGTGACATGCCAATAGATTTCTTTGTAGTGAGCCTATCTGCCCACAAGGCATGTATCAACTTTTTATGCCATGACCTTTTGTTCTCTTCCAGTAGCTTCTTAATGATTGTAACCAGGCTCTTATTTGATGATTCAACTAGGCCATTACCCTGGGGGTAGTAGGCAGTTGAATGTCCAAGTGCTATTCCGTACCTGTGATAGAAATCAATCATTCTTTTGGATCCGAAAGCAGCGGCATTGTCAGTGATTATTTTCCTTGGACAACCAAAACGGGATAAGATGAAGTCTTCTAGGAACCTAATAATGACAGAGTCAGTGGCATTCCTAGTGGGTATAGCTTCTATCCATTTAGTGAAGTAATCTGTGGCAGTCAGGATCCATTTGTGTTGCCCAGAAGAAGGAGGGTGGATTTCCCCTATAAAGTCTAGGCCCCATTGAATGAAAGGGCCTTCTATGGTGATCGGTTGTAGAGGGAGGGGAAGGAGCTTCCTTTTGCCCTCGAAGATTTGACATTTGTGGCAGGCAAGAACCATTTTATGGACATCACTGAAGAGGGTAGGCCAGTAGTAACCAGCCCTGAGTATCTTGTTTGCAGTGGCTTTCCAACTCAGGTGGCCTCCACATTCTCCAGCATGGAATTCTTGTTTGATTCTTTCAGCTTCAGTTTCAGACAAACATTTCAGCAGAAGGCCATTTGGATTTTTCCAGTATAGACTCTCATTCATAATGCAGTAGTTTCTAGCTTTGAGTTTTATGAATCTGGCCTTTGTTTTGGACAGTTCTTGAGGGACATTGAGATTAGTGAGCACATAAAGGATATCAGTATACCAAGGAGAGTTCTGAAACTGCTCCTCAACAGTGGGATAGGGCAATCCTTCCTGCTCATCTAGGGCATTTATCATATTAATGTCAAGGGCCTGCAAGTTTGATTCAACCATTAATTGGGCCAGGCCTTGACCTTTGATCAGCTTGGTGGGTTTTATTTCGAGGTCATATTCTAAAATTGTAGCAATCCATTTGCCCCTTTTCCCATCTGGGTCTTGGGACAAGATATCCTTGACCACTATATTTGGCACATAAGAAATGGTGTGAGAATGTAGAATGTACACCCTAAAGTCTTTTAAGGCCTTAATCAGAGCATAGGCCTGCTTTTCCATGATGTTGTACTTTAAGGGTGCATCTCTTAAGGCTTTACTGAAGAAGGCTATAGGCTGTTCATTACCTTGTAAATTTTTTTGCAGCAAAACTGCAGCTATTGTGTGTTGGGAAGCAAATGAAAAGATCAAAAAATCTCTTGAGAAGTTAGGGCTGATAAGGACAGGGGCCTGAGTGAGTGCAAGTTTTACTGACTCAAAAGATTTTTTGGCTTCAACAGTCCACTTAATTCCTGCATCTTTCTTTAGCATTTCAGTCATTTTTCTAAGATGCTTTGCCAGATTGGGGATAAATCTTCTAAGGAAGTTGATCTTCCCTATGAAGGACTGCAATTCCTTGATGTTTCTTGGGTGTGAAATTTGAAGTATTCCCTCAACTCGTTGTGGGTCTATCCTGATCCCTTTCTCAGATATAATGTGGCCAAGAATTTTACCTTCTTGCAGCCCAAAAACAGTCTTCTTAGGATTTAGGGACAGACCGTACCTTCTACATTTTTCAAAAACTTTCCTCAGATGTTTCAAGTGTTCTTCTTCAGTTTTAGAAAAGACGGTCAAGTCAACCAAGTAGATGACTATAAAGTGTCCAATCTCATCTGAGAAAGAAATATCCATTGCTCTCTGGAAGGTAGCTCCAACATTCATCAATCCAAAAGGCATTTTCAAGTACATGAAGGTGCCCCAAGGAGTGGTAAAAGTTGTTTTGAGTTGATCTTCTGGGAGTACCAGAACTTGGTTGTATCCCAAAAAACCATCAAGCAGGGAGATTCTCTTAGAGCCCACCACCTTTTGTAGGATATGTTCCATTCTAGGCAAAGGTTAGTTGTCTTTCAAGGAGGCTCTGTTGAGGTTTCTGAAGTCTATGCATAGCCTGATCTCCCCTGTTTTCTTCCTTACAACCACTAAGTTTGACACCCAATCAGAAAACCTTACAGGGACTATTATGCCTGCTTCATACATCTTTTTGATCTCTTTCTCTACTGCAGGCAATTGTTTTGGATTGATTCTTCGAAGTTTTTGTCTAAAAGGCTTCTGGTTTTCCTTTAGTGGTATCTTATGTTGTATGATGTTGGTGTCATAGGCCTTTAAGTCTTCATAGCTCCATGCAAACACATCAATGAATTCCTTAAACAAGTCAATGTATTTTTTCTTCATGTTTGCAGGTATTGACTTAGCCAGTTTTATCATTCTAGGTTTGTCTTCAGTACCAATGTTGCATTCTTCCACATCAGAATCAAAATGTTCAATTGTGGGCTTTTTTGCTACATCATCAAAGTCAAAAGGTCTTCTAAGGGTGCCAGGCCTCTCGGTATGTTCTTATCTCTGGCCTGCAGCACCTCTACTTCTTCTGTATCCGCGTTTTCACAATTCTTGTTAAAATTTCCAGTTTGTTCAGAAAAAAGAATTTATTTCTATGTTACAAGGTTTTTCTTGTTCATCTAGGGGATCCTCGCTTGGGCAGCTATCATCAGAGATTGAGTCTAAATACGAAAATTCAAACTCATTCCTGCCCACCAGGAAATCTTCGATCTGTTTGTCTCCTTCAAAGACCTGCCAATATTTTTCATTGTCTGGCACTGCAGGCCTGAATTTGGTCTGAATGATAATTTTTTGGTCAACTGGGGCCTTAGGATATGAGCTGGCTAGGCAAGCTAGTCCATTTGCTATTGTATTTTGACTTCTAGGAACAAACACTAACTCATATTCAACAAACGTTCTCAGCAAATCCAGAGTGTCATTCCTATATGCCCTAAGCCTGGGATGTTTTGCTGAATACTCACCATTCACCTGTTTGATCACCAGTTCAGAATCTCCATGCACAGTTATCCTACGGGCTTTTAATGTTTTCAACAGATTTAAGCCCAAGATCAGAGCCTCATATTCTACAATGTTATTGGTGCATTTGAAGTGCAGATTAACAGCGTGGCTCTCTGCGTGATCATTTTCAGTGTTACATAGCCACACCCCTGCCCCAACATTGTTTCTAGTACAGGACCCATCAAATTTCATCTCCCACAGGGATTCTTTGTTTAATTCGTTTTCATCTCCTCTCCTACAGCTGGGTTCACCATTATGTTGGGTTGCAAGGTCTGTACTAGGAGAGGGGTTATTTTGTTTTTCATGTGGTGTATCAGTTTGAAGGGTGTGACTAATAGACTGACTATATTGTGTCTCTTGCTCGTTCCGAGTTAGGCTCCCACCGCATATTCTATAGGTTTCACTACTGTTTTCTTCATCAATTTCTTCCAGGGTAGCCATGATGTTCAGGTCTGTGCTTTCAGCCTCTACGTTTGTATCTTCATTATCTGATCTCGGCTCTTCTGAGGATTGGTCATTGTAGAGAATGAAATATTCTAGGTCTGTATGTACAGAGTATAATGGTGAGTTTTCAAGTTTCTCTGGGCTACTAACTAAAAATTTCATCTGAGACTCTCTATACAGTCTTCTAAGTTGGCCGAATATGGGGACAGTGGCATATGAACCATCCATCTGCATTGTTCCTTGCAGTTTGGCTCCCCATGATCTTGATAGTAACATGCCATACTTAGGTGGCACATCTGCCACCACCACATCCATGACCATACACTTAGCAGGGATTTGGGTCAAGCTCACACATAAATCTTTGATTAGTCCTAGGCATTTTACCCTGCTAGAGTCAAAAGAGTATAAGCCTTTGTAGGGTCTGGTGATTTCTAGGCCTAGCCTTTCCATCACTACCTTAGGCATTAGATTGTGTGATGCACCAGAGTCATGCATGGCATTATGAAGGATCTTGTCATGAATGTTGAGACTGACATAGAAAGGTGGAACTACCCCTTCCTGAAATTTTCCCTTGATTTTTGGACCAAAGAGTAGGGTTGGTTGATCATCATTCAGATTTACAGAGTCATTTATTTGTCCCAGATTCAATGCTTTCAAAATTTGGCCTTTATATACATCTTGAGTGGCCAGCTCAGACAAAGGTACAGAGATTTTGATTTTTGCAATCTCACTCTCTAGATTGAAAGCGGACTGGACCTTTGTAATGCTCAATTCTGTTTTATTTGCTACTGCTTTAGTAGCTGAACCAGTTTGTGGTTTCTCAATATGTTCAGGGTTAGGAAAAATGGTTTCAGGAGTACTAACTGAAGTGCTAGTACTGCTAATTGGTTGAATTTGTTTTCCAGTGTCTTGGTTGCTTTTTTCTTTGTGTTTATCAGAACTTACAGCTGTTGTTTTACTATTTTCAGCAGTCACTGTAGAAGATTTGTCAGGCCTTTTCTTTATGGTAACCTCAGAATTTTTGGCTTTGGAAGCATCTTGGTTTTTCTTGCTCCTAATTTCACATTGTTCCCTGACTTGTAACATGGCATTTTCAATTCCTAATCTGTAATATTCAGTTTCCAACCATTCCTCATCCCCATGAGAGGGTGAGGGTTGGTATTCCCCTGAATCACAGTTAAGGACTGAGTCCTCTGTTTCGAACATGTTAATTGCATTCCCCTCAGACTCTTCTATAATTCCCTCATCCTCATCTAAGAAGTTTTCTTGAAATGGGGGAATAATTTGTTGATCTGACTCTCTTTGTCTGTTGGGAGCATTATTATTTCTTCTAAAGTTTTGGTTTTGATTTTGGTTCTAGTTTCTGTTCTGATTGCTAACTGTGACAACCATTTTCTTCATCATCTGTTGTAGCTCTTCCAAGTTTTTAGACAATTTGTCATAGTTTGGATCGGATGTGGAAGCTACATTGTCATCCCTATAGGTTACCCTCCTCTTAGACCTCAATCTTGCCATTTTTTCCATTAAGTGTGCTTCTATGGTTATGGCTCCTTTCTGCATGTCTTCCAGGGTGGTGTACTCTTTGTCTCTAAGCTCATAAGCTAGATCAGCATCAAATCCATCAGGATACTTATCCAGGGCCATACCTTGAGCAGGTTTCATGTGTGGAGGGAGAGCATTATAAATGCTGTTGAATCTAGTGGTGTAATCATGAACACTCTCTCCTACATTCCTCTTAAGGGACATGTATTCTGATAGGAGCTGGCGAGGGTTTGCTCTAACCTCCCATTTGTTTATGAAGGTCTGGTATAATGCAGGGAGATCTTGAATACTACTAGGAGGTAGATTTTTGAACCACTTTTTCACCTCACCCCCTAAGCTTTGGGCAAAGATCCTCATTTTGATTGTTTCATCATCAATCTCCATGTAATCAAAAGAATCCTCCATTTTATCTACATGTGCCTAAGCTGTGATGGATTCTTTAGCGGTGAAGTGTGGGATTTTTTACTGATAATCATTTGGTAAGGGTAACAAGGGTTGGGGTACAACTAAAGGTGCATACCAAGCTGCCATGATGATATTATGGTGAGGCAAAGGGTTAGTTTGAGCAGCTGGTATTTGAATGACAGGGATACTGGGACCAGCAGAAGTCTGTTGAGCAGATATAGGGTGAGAGAGCCCCAAGTTTTGAAGGAAGTGAAAATCAGGTGGTGTGGAAGGAGGGGTTTCACTGTCCCTAGGGTCTGGCTGGTCTGAAGCACTGAATGACCTAGCTCTAGGTAATCTGTTTTGAAGGTCTAGGTTGAAGAAAGGGTCTAATAGTGCTGCAAGATCTTCTGGTGCAGAATTAGCTCTATGATTGTGACTGGAAATAGTTGATCTCCTACTTATAGGTGTTCTCTTGAGGATTTTCTCAGGATTATCAACTATTTCAGGTGGATCAGGGTTGGGATAAGCTCTTGTGTGGATGGTTCTGAAAGCCAGAATGTTATATTTCTACCCAAGCAGCTTAACCCTTCTTGTTACTTCTTTTATGGTTAATGTTGTTTCAAAGGTTGGTCTCCCAATGGAGTCTAATGTGAAACCAAGACAATTAGCTGGCCTACTAATCACCAGTGGAGTCTTTTAACGTTTAGGAGCTGTGGAGTCGCTAGGTGGAAAGGTTTAAGGTATTTCAGGGGCTACACTGTCCACCACAGTGCTGATGAAATATCCCTTTTCAAGGATATCCCACTAAACACAGCAAACTCTATCCAGAGATTGACTGGGAGGGCATTTACCAGATATGTCACCTCAAAGAAGAGGATGAGATCTGGAGGCTACCTGGCCCTTTCCAGGCTCTATCTAAGAGTATGGGGTAAAACACACAAGAGGTAAATGGAATGGGAAGGATAAGTGTTTTACTACCAACCTAACCAGAGACTACAGGTTTTCTAAGGTTTGGAGATGTATCAGGATGAAAGCACTCAGAAATCCCCAGTGGAGTCGCCATTATGTTGGGGTTCCCATGTTTTGGCCAGGTTGGCAAGACCAAAAGATGAGACAACATCAGAACCACTTTGGGACCTTAGGATCTAGCCCTCCTAGGTCCAGAGAGGGATCTCTCTATGATAGCCAAAGGTTTATGTCTTTAAGGCTCAAAGTATAAGATTTTAGGCTAGTTATAGGCTCGAGATTGTTTGTTTGATTGTTTATGATTGGTTGTTGGGAATCAGGAAAAGAAGGTCCAATAGACAGGGATGAGAAAAGAGGAAGCTTAGATAGAGATAGACAACTTAGAGAACATCAAAGCCATTGGGCTATGGAGTCAAGAAAGGATTTATTTGTAATCAATGTGCAAGCTTTCAATTGGGCTAGTCATCTAGAGCATTTGGATCTTAAAGGAGATATTTGGAATGGGACATTAAGGACAGAAAATGAAAGGAGGAGAAGCAGCCAACTCTGTCTATAGATCAGACCAGAGGTCATTTAACTCCAGGCCTGCTTGGACAGAATTAGAGGTGAAACAAGGGATCTTGGAAAGGTTTAATTGGGATGAAAAGCTCCTAGAGAGACAGAGATCAGGTTCTAGACCTCCAGGATTCTCAACACATTCAACCAAATCTTAACAAGAACATCTAAACATAGATTCCATTAATCCATACATCAGAGAGTAGGCAATAGTCATCCACTACACTGATTAAATCAATTGAAATCAACATTCAGATACACATATAAGCAGAAAACATTAAGGGCTGGGAGAGCAGCAACATAAGGTACCTATCAAGGGTAAATCTTATGCCAAACTTCTGATGTGAGCCTGAAGAAACATGATGAAATGAAAGAAAGTCAATCACAAATACAGAGAAAGGAAAACAGCGCCAGTTGCTTTAGATCAGGATCCAAAGAAACATGCTTGTCATATTAAAAACAAAACCAATCAGGTACATCGTAGCCCATAGCTTGAACATTCAATCTGAATACATCTAATCTCAGTCTATCTTACAATTTACATAGAGAACTTGTCTCAAGAGGAAACAATACTTGCATTTCACTGATCTCTCATCAACAACCAACAACCATTACAATGTTTCCTTCTGTGCTTTATAGCAGAAGAGACACTGAAGATCGACTGAGGAGGTAGGTGAATATTGAATGTATCTTTAAACACAACAATGAATGCAGGGCCGAAACCCATTCTACTTGACATGCTGTATATTTAATCTCTGTCACCTTCCTTGTGAGAGGATGATCTGCTCCAGATTTGATCTTGACATCCTTTGGTTGAAGTACTCCTGAATGATTTGAACCAAAATAAAATAAACTACTGAAAGGTCTGTCTCATAAATGTTTTGGTTTCTTCGAACTGCTGTTAGGGTGGGAAACTCCTTCAGGGACACGGTGCATAATAGGACAGTATGGGTGCCCTGTACCTGATAAAGAAAAACATTCTGCTGACAAACACCTTGATATTACCTTTTTCCTGCGCTCAAGATCCTTTGATCGATCCTCGGGGTCTGTGATCTGCTGCTCTTCCTTTGAAAACACTGATTTAAGGCTCTGGATCTTCGTTAATGCGCCCTAATCCCTCTGCTCTGCACTGAAATTCCTTGCTGCTTTATTACTTCCTCTGTCGAGTTAGCTCGAGCTTTAAATGGCGCTGGCAGGATTTCCAGCGTTTGAACTCCGCTTTTCTTTAATGCAAGTCCTGACAGCCCCATTCCTTGACTCTCTCATGATGGTACTAGTTCATTGGATTTGATCTTGTCTGCGCCGCTCACCATTGAGATAGTACACTGAACAGCGGCGGTTTTCTTCCTCTAGAAACCCTGCAACATAGCAAACCTGTGAAGAAAACAATGGACGGAACAATGGATGTAGTGTGGGCGGATGGAATGGCCATGCAGATGGAACGGAGGGGAAAAATTGTAGGGGAAATGGTGGAAAATTGCTCTGGTAAGGTTGGCGGACATTGCTGCATGAAAAATGCATGAAAACATTAGACAACCATGAAAACGGGATGTATATATGCAATAGAATGATAGACTGTACGGAGGGGAGCACGTGGAGTGACGTGGCGAGGCAGGATGCAATGGAATGGTCAACGGCTGAGGGATGAATCAGAACTGTTGATCGGGCTAAGATCAACGGTGGAGGGCAACGGATGGTGGGCCAGAACACGAGCTATCGCGTGCGCGATTTCATTAAATGTCATGCATCTCTGGTGATCGGGAGCCGTCAGATGGAGCTTTCGAGATCTAACGGCTGACACGGATTTCACTGGGCGTCCTGGGCAGGAAATTAATGCGTGGGGGATGACTTTAACGGGCGAGAATGGTGGTTTCAAGATCGTACAGAAGGATGTGTGGCGAAAGGTGAGTGGAATCGCTGGGTCTCTGAGGAAAACCGGTCGGCGCCCAACGGTGGTGCGGAAAATACCGGCGGGTTTGGAGGATGAAGTATGGCTGGCGGGGTTCACCATTTCGGGCGCGCTCCACGCTGTTGGATTTGATCTTTTAATGGATGGTGGAGATGGACTACAGGGGGCCAAGGTGTACGGGAACGGGAAAATGGAGTGACCCCCCGTAGTAAATCACAACCGTTCGATCGAGTTGTCCCACATCTCGAGGAGTCAACTACGGGGGCTCCATGGTTTGACTCTACGGACTTGGAGCGACCCCCCGTAGGAAAAGGTCCTGGTCACAGCGCCGGGCTATATGGAGCGGAAAGGCGCTGGGCTAGTGGAGAAGGGGGCTTAGGCCCCAAATACATAAATTTTATCATTTTAATTCATTTTTAATGCGTTTTGGGGGAAATCAAAGGGTAACGATAGGGGAGATGGAGGGGGAAACTAGGGAAATAAGGGGAATGGGGAAATTTAAAGGGGTTTTATGGGGATTTAGGCATAGAGAGGGGGAATTTTTGGGGGGAAGAAAGGGAATTCGGATACAGGGAAAAGAAGGGAATTGATGTGTTTTGCAGGAGTAATGGAGGGAATAATAGGCCCCTTTTGAGCAATGTACCAGCAGAGAGGGTTTGTATTAGGCACAACAATTAAGAGACTTCAAGGAGGATGGGTTTTCAGGGGAAAGGCATTTCTTGAAGGCTCAAAACAATCTAGCCCCCAGCTGGCTTGCCAAGAATTTCATAGGGGGGCTAACACAACATCCTCATTGGAGATATTGCAGGAATTCCTAAAAGGGAATATTACAGTGGTATCCGAGCTCTACTCTTGGCTCAACTTGTGGGGGAAATTTATCTTCAGCATGGAGGAGGAAGATATTTCGAATCTCCTACTTCAAACCCTGCAGAACATTGCAAGGGACGTCAAGGAGATTAGACATGAAGGGGATTCTATGGGGTTTTTCCATGAGGCAAGCACTAGCACTGCAAATGGCATGGGGCATTCAGCTGCATCACAACGCTCTACCATTCCTTCATTTATAACTGGGGGAGATAAGGAGGGAACCCTGGGAGAATATTTTGAAGAATATGAACTCCAATCTCAAGGGTTCAAGGAGCACTTAAGCTTTCAGGAGTTTTGTCGAATCAAGGATGGAAGGAGGATTAATCGTCACCAAAAGGAGGAGAACTTGATGCAGGGATCAGCCCTACAGTGCAGTATGGTAGGGTTATTCTTGCCCACATTTGATGGGACACCTAAGTGCACAACCAAGGCTTGGGTGGAGAAGCTGGACACGTACTTCCAGCTCAACAAGGTTTCTGAGATAGAAGCCATCAAGATAGTTGCACTGCATCTAGAAGGGGAAGCTCAAGAATGGTGACTTCATGGACTGACCACACTTGGACATCATCATATCACTTCATACTCAGCTTTCACCAAGAAGCTAGTGGAGAGGTTTGATCCAAGAGATCCGGAAGCCCACTTTGTCAAGTTAACCAAGCTCAAACAGGAGGGAGATCTTGAGGATTATATTGCTGAGTATTTGTAGCTTTCAGTGATGGTATCCAACCTCACTATGAGTAGGAAGGTATGCATGTTTATTAATGGGGTGGTTGAACCTTTGCAAGGGTTGGTCAAATCCACTAAACCAACCACACTCCTTGAAGCTATGGAGAAAGCTAGAGATCTACAACACATCTTGCCCAGGGTAAGAACATTACTACAGCAGGAGGCTTACTCAGGACCAGGGAAGACAATCCATGTCCAGGATTTGGAGGGAGAATGTGTTGCAAGGAGGACACATCATGACAAGACCTTCTCCAAGAAGGATGCCAGTGTTGTACCACCCACAGAAGACTTTGCTCCAAGAGGGGGAGCTATTGCAACGTTAAGAGGGGTCCCAAAGTATCTAACCTTGAGGGTGAGAGGTACTATTATGGGGCAAAGAGTCTCTATGTTGATAGACAGTGGGGATACTCATAATTTTATTGATGCACAACTGGTACAAAGGAGAGGAATCCACATGGAGGAGTTTGAGGGATTCTCAGTTTTGGTCCCAGGAGCTATGACCCTGCAGTGTGCCAAGTATGTTCCGGCACTAACCATCACCATGGGGACCTACACCTTGATAGACCACTTCTTTGTGGTGGACATTCCAGACACCAATGTCATATTGGGAGTCCAGTTGTTAATCACTCTTGGTAGAGTTACCACTAATTGGAGAACTTTGGAGATGGAATGGACAGGAGGGAAGGATGGCCAGCAACAAAAGATCAAGGGTATAAACACATACCCCCCTCAGGTTTTTTCAGCACACAGGGTGGAGGAAAATCTGCATAGAGGGGATGTTGAATGGGTAGTGGAGCTGCATATATCAGAGGTGAAGGGAAAGGATTCACTAGTGCATCCAGATGTTCAAACTCTCTTGGACCAGTATTCTACAGTATTTGGAGATATCCCACCAGGGAGACCTCCTGACCGAGGGTTTGAACACACCATTGAGCTGGAACAAGGGATCCAAGAAGTAATCACCACCCCTTATAGGCATCCCAAGGCTTATAAGGATGAGATTGAGAGGGATATCCAAGAGCTGCTAGCTCTAGGACACATCCGGCCCAATACTAGTCCTTTTGCTTCTTCAGTGGTCTTAGTAAAGAAGAAACATGGCACGTTGAGGATGTGCATTGACTATAGGGCCTTGAACAAGAAGACCATGAAGAACAGGTACCCTATACCTAGGATCGATGAACTCATGGATGAGTTGAGGGGATCTAAATACTTCTCCAAGATTGATTTGAGATCCGGGTATCATCAAATCAAGGTGAGGGAGCAAGATATCCCCAAGACAGCGTTCAGATGTCACTATGGGAATCTTGATTTTCTGGTAATGCCCTTTAGATTGACCAATGCCCCAGCAACTTTCTAATCTTGCATGAACCACATCTTCCGTGGTCACTTGAGAAATTTTGTATTGGTATTCTTTGATGATATTCTTATCTACAGCCGCACTTGGGAGGAGCACTTGCAGCATATTGAGACAATTTTTCATATCCTCAAGGAGCAGAAATTCTATGCCAAGCTCTCCAAATGTGAATTTGGCCTCACATAGATGTTGTATTTGGGGCACATCATAGGAGTAGATGGAGTGAGGGTACATGAGGAGAAGATCCAAGCTATCAGAGATTGGCCTGAGCCCAGAAATGTTATAGAACTCAGAGGGTTTGTGGGCATATGCACTTATTACTGGAAGTTTGTGAAAGGGTTTTCACAACTAGCAGCACCACTGACAAACTTGACAAGGAAAGGAGCTTTCCATTGGACACCTACAGCACAAAGGGCTTTTGATAAGCTCAAAGAGGTAATGAGTAGTTGTCCTGTTTTGGTTTTTCCTGACTTTTCTCAACCTTTTGTTCTAGAATGTGATGCATCAGGTGAAGGTATTGGGGTAGTCTTGATGCAAGGTGGGCATCCTATAGCCTTTGAGAGAAGGAAGTTGCTCCCTCATGAGAGGTTGTACCCCATCTATGATAAATAAATGTTGGAAATCGTGCATGCATTAGCCAAAATTTGGCAATACTTGGTGGGGAATAAGTTCAAGGTGAAGACTGACCATAACAATATTAGATTCTTCCTTGAACAGAAACAACTCCAGGAGATACAACAGAAGTGGGTGAGAAAAATCAAAGCTTATGATTTTGACATAGAGTATTTCAAGGGGAAGAGCAATGTAGTAGCTGATGCACTATCCAGGAGGCCTATAGCGCTATATTTGAGGGGCATGGACGTAGATTGGAAAGCTCAACTTTTAGTTGAGTATTCCAAAGATGACTTTGCATGTGAGATACTTGATGGGGTGGTATCGGATGAGAGGTTTAAAGTAATGGATGAGGTCATCTATTACCGGGACCGTATCTTCTTGGCTAAGAACACCAAGCTCAAGGAGAAGATCTTATTGGCATCACATGATTCCCCACTTGCCGGGCATCAAGGTTTCACAAAGACTTACAGGGCCATAAGGAAGAGATTCTCATGGAAGGGGCTCAAGGAGGATGTGCTCCGACATGTCAGAGAGTGCACCATTTGCTAGAAAAATAAGGGAGAACACACCCACCCTGCTGGGTTATTGTAGCCACTACCTATTCCGGATGGGAAGTGGGAAAGTATCTCTATGGACTTCATCACCGGCTTACCTACAGTACAGGGTAAGGATTGTATCTTTGTAGTTGTTGATAGACTAACAAAGTACTCTCATTTCTTTGCCATTTCTGCACATTATACTGCTTCACAGGTAGCTGAGCTCTTCTTCAGAGATGTATTTAGACTCCATGGTCTCCCAAGGACCATAGTGAGTGATCGGGACAAACGCTTCATGGGTGGCTTTTGGCAAGAAATTTTCCGATTGGTGTGGACTGATTTGACTCCAAGCACTAGCTATCACCCCAAAACCGATGGACAGACCGAGATAGTGAACAAGTGGCTGAAAGGCTACTTGAGGAACTATGTAGCAGGGCAGCAGAGAGCTTGGTTGCATTGGCTCCACTTGGGAGAGTATTGTTACAATACTACTCACCACATATCTATTGGAATGACTCCATTCTAGGCCTTATATGGGTATGAGGCACTCTCTTTTGCTGATCTTATGTTTGGAGAAAGTAAGGCTCCAAGGGCAAAGGAATGGATTCAAGAGAACCAGGACATACTCAGGGCACTCAAGGACAACGTTGCTACTGCCCAAAACCAGTAGAAGATGTATGCAGACTGTGGTCGGATAGAAAGACAGTTTAAGGTGGGAGATCTTGTCTATCTGCGTCTTCAGCCTTACAAACAGTCCACACTCAAGGATAAGGGAGCTGAGAAGCTCAAACCACGTTTTTATGGGCCATACAGGGTGATCAAATGTATCGGTAAGGTAGCATATGAGTTGGAGCTTCCTAAGGGGAGAAAGATCCACAATATCTTCCATGTCTCTTGCCTCAAGAATGCCATTGGGAGGAATGTAGTTGCCAACATGGATCTCCCCTGTATTGATGATGAGGGCCACCTAATCTTGCAGTGAGAAGCAATCTTAGACACAAAGGAGAGGCAGCTGAGAAATAGAGTCATCAAGGAATATCTAATTCGATGGAGGAATATACCAGATGAGGATGCCACTTGGGAGGGAGAGAAGATCTTGCAGCATCTTTCTTTATTGTTGCTTGTGGGCAAGAAACTTTTGAGTGGGGAGGACTGTAATATTCCCAATTAGCCACTGCTACTTGGACTATTATAACTGCTCCATTTTTGAAATAAAAAGTAGGGAAGACAATACAACATATCCCAGTGTGAAAAGGGATTAGATTAGGAGGACAAATAAAATCCACTTTGGTGTGAAAGAAGGGCAAAGCAATGAGCTAGATCTAGTTGACCAAGTCAACAACGTTGTCATAAGAGGAGGGAAACTAACTAGGGCAGCACAGTTTTGAAAGGGGAATCTTCTCAAGGAAGTCACATCATCAATGAGTGGGGTCCGGGGTGAGGAAGCTCACCAAGGATAAGAAGGAGGAGATAGCAGCAAGAAAGGAATTCTGTAATCATCTTTGTTTTGGTCTTTTGACTGATTGCAAGCTCCAGTTGTTTAGCTATAGTTGCAACACTGTTTAGTGCAAAGAATTCTCATGCGGGAATTCCATCTTCACCCTTGGTCTAGCTGATTGGGAGATCTAAGGGGAAGGTCCTGAGCTCAATTTTCATCGTTTATCTTGAGGAGATCCATTCTACATCATATACAACGTAGTCACTCCCAGTAACTGTGTAATTTCTGCAGTAGCAGCAGCAGTTGGGTCATACCTTCCTATTTTGTGCTTGTTTCAGAGGAGGAGGTGTCTATTTCACTCTGGGAGGTATATTAAGGAAGGCCTTGGGCCAATTTATGTATTATTCATCTATTTCAGATCACATTCAGTATTTTCTAATACAGAGTTGCTGGGTACAATGTTATTTTCTGCAGTGCTGCATTTTATGTTACTATTTTGCCGGAAACCCTTGCCAGGGTGTTCCGATGTGCTTGTAAAAGAGGTCAAACCTCTCATTTCTGATTCCATGATTAATGAAAGCTCCAGATCTGTATGAAACAATATTTTTCTGTAGATGTCATAATAAAAATTACGTTGTTGCAGTCTTCAGCAGTTCTATTTTGTGAAGTTGTGGGATGGGGTGTTTTGAGCATATATGAGCTGGGGAGATCTGTTTAGTGTAGCTAGAATGATTTGTTTCTGATGCCATTTATATTTAAGCTACATATAGCATATATAAGAGGATCCAAGTTTTTTTCTGCATTTTTATTGCATGGTTTTCCTTATACAAAGTCCTCATTGGAGATATTGCAGAAATTCCTAAAAAGGATATTACACAAGCAGTCACTAGTGGCCGAGATGAGGGCTTTTGAAACAGATGCACGCTCCAACTCTGAATTATAACCCAACAAGGGGAATGAAAAAGGGAAGCAGATTATTGATGTGGGGCCCAATGCGACCGTTGCCACTGCAAAGATCTAGAAGGAGGAACGAGAAGATCCAGAGGAGGAGGAGCGTCTCTTCCACTCCAAAATGTGGGTAAAGGGTTCCCCGCTATAGTTCATTGTCGATAGTGGGAGCCAAAATAACCTCATTTCAGCAGAGGTCATGAAGTGGTTGGTCTTGTCAAGCATAGCACAGCCACAACCATACACCATCGGGTGGTTTCACCAAGGACGAGATCTCTGTGTCAGCCAGCAGTGTCGCCTTCCTAACAACATCAAGCCCATCACGAATGAGGTATTATGTGACATTTATCCCCTTGATGTTTGTGTTGTATTATTAGGCCAACCATACTTGTGGAAGTGACATGCTGTGTATGAGTCCCGACCCCGCGCTGTTATTGTTACTTTGGGAAATAAGTTTGACATGATACCAGAGGTACCACAGCATACAGAAATCTCTTTGGTTAATGCAAAATAATTCAGTAAGATCATTTCCAAATCTGGGAAATTTGTTTCCCCGGTGATCCGCCGCCAGGGCAAGAAGAAGACTATGGCCATGACCTCTAGATAGGGCTCCTCCGCACGACAACAAAAATTGGACAAGGTCGTGGAGGATTATGAGGACATCTTCACCTCACCCAGAGGGGTGCCTCTGCACTATCAGGTCAAGTACCCCATCGATCTCACCCCAGGTGTGACGCTGCCCAATGGACCGATCTATTGGCACTCTGTTATGGAGAACGATGAAATCAAGAGGCAGATTCAGGAGCTGCTGCAGAAAGGTCACATTCGGCCGAGTTCATCGCCTTGTGGGAGCCTAATCATGTTGGTGCAGAAGAAGGATGGGACTTGGAGATTCTCTATTGACTATCAGGCGCTGAACAAGATCATTGTACAGAATAGGTACCCGATCCCACAGATTGATGAGCTTCTGGATCAACTCAAAGGAGAGAAATATTTTAGCAAGATCAACTTGAAGTCCAGGTATCACCAGGTACCAATCGAACCTTCTGATGTGTGGAAGACTGCCTTCAAAGCCAAGGAGGGCCTTTTCGAATGGCTGGCCATGTCTTTTGGGTTGACGAATACTCCTGCAACCTTCATGAGGCTGATGGACGACATCTTGCGGCCATTCACCAACTCATTTATAGTAGTGTACTTGGATGACATCTTGATCTTCAGCCAGACTTGGAAAGAGCACCTCCAACACATCCAACGGGTCCTCCAAACACTGCGGCAACACAAGTTGTGTGCCAATTTGGAGAAGTGAACTTTTGGCATGACCTAGGTTCAGTATCTGGGATACATTATTGATGAACGGGGGGTGCATGTGGGTCCAACCAAGATCCAAGTAATTCGGGATTGGCCAGTCCCAACCACTCTAACAGATCTTCGCAACTTTCTGGGTCTTGCTAATTTCTACTGTAGGTTCATGTTGGGATTCTCTCTTATCACTTGGCCCTTGAGTCAAGTCACCAAGGGAGGAGCGAAAGAAAAATTATTTTGGTTAGAATCTCAATAGAAGGCATTCGTAGAATTGAAACATCGACTCTGCTTTGCCCCAGTGCTCACATTACTAGACTTGCAACAACCATTTGAGATCGAGACAAATGCCTCTGACTATGCTATTGGGGAAGTTCTTACTCAACAGGGGCATCCAGTGGCATATCACAGTGAGACACTGTCTGACACAGTCTATAAGTATCCCACTTATGAAAAATAAATGCATTCGATAGTGCAGGAGTGCCGCCAATGGAAGCATTACATTTTGGGGAAGGAAACGGTCATCCACATAGACGACCGACCCCTGCAGTTCATACAGGCACAAGGGAAGTTGCAGAACGATCGCCATGAGAAGTGGTCCACATATTTGCAACAATTTCATTTGAACATCAAGTATAAAAAGGGAAGCACCAATAATTTTACAGACTACCTCAGTCGACCACCGATCGTGGCGCTAACCACCGTTCTCAACTCTTGTGGGCACGAGACTTCTAATTGGCTGCTTCTTTACAAGAGCGATCTAGAATTCCGCCACACATACAAGACACTGTTGGAGGGTACACAAGTTCCAAATTTTCACCTCCATGATGCACTACTATGTCACCTGGGACACCATTGTGTTCCTTCAAGTGAGTGTGCCTAGATGATTTGGCAAGAACACTACACTCGAGTCGTTGGGAATTTCGAGGTCGAGAAAATAGTGGCAGTACTGCAGAAGTATTTCTATTGGTTGAACCTTTGACATGATGTTGGGAAGTACATCAGATCCTGCATTGCTTGCGCCATTGCCAAATCGACCATTAAGAAGCAAGGCCTCTATACTCTGCTACATACCCCTAGTCGACCTTGGGAATCCATCTCCATGGATTACATGTCGGGCCTTCCTTCTACTAAGCATGGAAACGACTGTGTTTTCGTGATCGTCGACAGATTCTCGTAGATGGTCATTATGTCGACCTACAAGAAGACTATCACAACAGAAGCCACTACTAAAATCTTCTTTGAACGAGTGTGGGTGTACTTTGGGTCTATCATCTCAGATCGGGACAACAGTTTCCTCAACACATTTTGGTCCAGCCTCTGGTCAATACTGGACACCAAGCTCACTAATTCCACAACTTTCCATCCCCAAACTGATGGATGATTGTACACATTATGCACATGTACAATTGAAAGCATCCACGCACATGGGATGAGAGCCTTCCCTATGTACACCACAGTTATAATTGGTCTCTCCATAGCTCAACCGGCCATAACCCCTTTTAGGTGAGCCCGAGGTTCCACCCAATATGTCCCATTGATGTAGCCATGCCATTTGTGGCTACTCAGTCTGATTCGGCTCATGTCCAGTCTAAAGTTGACAAAGCGAACAACTTCATTGAGCACATTCAACACATCCGCCAGTAGGATCATGACATATTGTACAGAGCCAATGCTAATTACAAGCAACGACATGATCAACATCGGGTGCCACACAACTTCCAAGTGGGTGACAAAGTGTGGCTACATTTGCAGAAGGAGCGTCTCACTAGACCCCACCGCAAGCTTCGCCCGCTCCGATATGGGTCGTACACCATCCCCAAGGTTGTAGGGAAAAATGCCTTTGAGCTTAGTATTCCACCATTCCTTGGTCTACACCCAGTATTCAATGTGGACCGCCTTTGGCCCTACTTCCCACCTCTACTAGACACCTATGACATTGCAGAACAACTCACACCAACAGTGTTAAACCCATACTGCATGGAACAGGCCACCACAGATTGTATCATGGAGATGCAAATCAAGAACACTTGCTAGCAGAAGATCCAAATGTATCGGGTTGTTAAAGCTGACCAAATCCTGCACCAAGGCAAGTGGTTCAGCAAGGACCAAGTTCAACAGAAGTTTCCTCATCTCATCGAGGAACTCAACACAATGGGGACCATTGCTTCCTAAGGGGGGAGGAATGATCTAGGTGGATATTGGTGGCCACCTGCCTATTCCACTTGGGGCCCCACCATTGTTTCTTTCAGTTTTTTAGTTTCCTTAATTATAGCACAATTTACTATTTTTAGCAGATTTTTGGGTCCTGAACTTTCAGAGCTGTTTTGAGGACCTCAACGACGTTTTTTTGGAAAACCGGGAGCAACTTGGGTCCATAAACCAATGTTTCTCACTCAAAATTTGTAGTCCTCAGATAGATATTTCTAATCAGGTATTGACCACATCAAATGGAGATCGTATGCCAAAGTTACGTCCCCAGGAAGTTGATGTACCAATTTACCCAAACGGGGCCCATAGTTTTGGCACTTCATCTCTTAGGGTTAGGTTTTTGGATGTTTAGGTTTTTCCATTGTTTCTCAATAATAAATAGGCTCTCGAGCCTCATTATAACACAATTCAGAGTCCGATAGCCACCACATCTCTTCTCAGAGATAAGCTACCAGTGCCCTAGCTAGTTTATTTCCATTATGTTTGTAAACAAATTTCAGTTCTTTGATATTAATGAAATGAAGTGTTATTTCCGCTGCATTTTTGTATTTATGGTTATATCTGTATTCTGTTGCGTTCCTGCATAAATCCGGATCACGTATGATTTTGTGGCAGTATTTTTATTCTATAATTTACTTTTATGAATGATTAGCTCTTCTCCTTTCCATATCTTTTCTTTCAGTGATATTCCTATAAGATGTTAAACATAATTCTCAAAGTTCATGCTCTATTTTGGTAGGAATTTCATGTTTATGTTATTCATCTTCTGAAAAATGAACTCATGCTTGTCATGCTCATTTTGGACCTTTGGTTTTCCACCCTAAACTACAATTGAAAACCAAAAAATGTCACTGAACATACCTGCCATGCCCCTTTGTATCCCTGCGACTGAAATCTTTTAGATCTGACCTAGTTTCCTTGACCTCTCCTCCTGATAAAAAAAAACCCTAAATTTCAAAATCCTAAAGCTCAGACCTAGCCTAATATATTTTTACCTTCTTCAGTAATATTTTGGATGTAAGATCACACAGAGAGCCCTCTCTAATTTGGTAGGGCTAGCTACCAACTCCTAAGTGGTTTGAGGTTACCTTCATTGGTTTCCATTCTAAGCCTTGGGACACTGTGGAGGATAACATTTTTGGCGTTGTTGCCGGGGAACGAAAGATCGTATTTTCCCTGGGTGAGAACAACAAAGATCATATATGTTTGTTCATGGTGGACAATGGTCGGATACATATCAAGGCTGAAATATTCACCTGGTGACTCCAATCAACTTCAACTTTATCCAAAGATTCCACTGGAAATAGGATCCAGAAATCAGGGTTTCATTGGTAATTTCATTAGCCTAAGAATCAGTAGCAGAAGAATCACGGTTCTATTGTATCAAGATGGATTCAACTGCTAGAAGGTATGCTCCTATGAATCGAGCTTATATTCCTGGTTTTCCAAATTGAATACCTCACATAGATTGGAAAATAGATCTGCCTAGGTTCAGAAATGAAAAATATGACAATGCTTCTATACATTTGATTAAATTTCATATACATATACATAGGCTAGGTTTGCAGTTTCCTAAGGATTGCTTGATGAAGATGTTCATGGAAACCTTAGAGGATGATGCCAGGTCATGGTATGAGGGATTTCCTGCTGCCAGTCTATATTCACTTAAATATTTTCATGTAGCATTTTGTGACAATTATAAGCAGCAGTATCCTTCCTTATTGCTGATAGAGAATTTATGTGGAAAGTTTGAGGACCTTTTTCAGTTCATAGGGATTGATATTGATGATGAGGATTTAATGATTGATGATATTGAAGAAGATTTCTTTGAGTTTTCTCTACATCATGATGAAAGGTTAGAAATCAATTATGAAAATTCCCAGCCATTAGATGTTTATCCTTTAACTGTAAATGAAAATGAGAATATTTCAATAATGATAATCACATTCCATCTTTTGAGTTCAATAATAATGAACAACACATTTTCTCTCTTGATATTTATGTCATGTTAGCAACAAAGACTGAAGATTATCAGAGAGTTTACCAGAATGTGCTCAACTTAGTGCAGAGGTAACATAATTTGAGAAACAGAAACATGCCTATCACTTTGAGTCCGAAGAGGCCAACTTCTCCAAAGGATACTAAGCCCCAAGAACTGACCTCTATAATTCAGCAGTTGACAAATCACCAACAAAGGTATGAAGAGGGTCATTCACTTGTTTTTTCAGATTGTTATTTCTCTAGGTGTTTATTTCAAGATCGGGTTTGTGAAGACCAAGATGAGGTTTCTGATGAAATGCATGAATAAGGATCTCTAGACATTATGGCAGAGAATAAAAAAATTACAAGAAGATTATGAAGAGGAGAGCTGCAATAAAGAAGTTTTTTTTTTAGAGCCTCTTGCACATGATGATTTTCCTCCAGAGTTAGAATTAGAGTTTCTCAAACTTGAGGAATTTATAGTCAACACTCAGCTAGCAGAAATTCATACTTCCCTATGCCTTCCTATGGATCAACAACTAAGTTTTCTTTCAGATCAAAATGAAGGGTGTGTTTGTGTTTGTGTTGGATCTCAAGACAAGGTAAAAATTCAAATTAGTGAGGACCCTTTTACTGATTTACTACAGTTAGCATGGAAGATGTATTTTATTTTATTTATGGATCAAAAGCATATTTTCAGCAGATACTTGGATTTTCCTAGCTATTGTTTTTTCTGCTTGCTCAAGGAAAGTGTGAGCGTGATTCAAGTAAATAGCCATTTGTTGGATTGGTTACACTAGAGGGATCATTTCACATGATTGTATATATATCCTCAGCAGGAGGGTGGTTATCATCAGGATTTGAAACCCTCACATCTCGATGGTATGCTGCCATAAATAAGTTCAGCTAGTAGTCAATTTCAGTTTTTCAAGTCATTTCAGTGTGTCATGTCATTTCACTTTGGAGTCTTATTTTTCATTTTTGACTCCATGCCCAATGTAGAGGGATACTTGTTCTACGGTGTTCTTGACACCTGCTAAGGAGCTTCCATCCCCAACTGGAGCCAATGTTAGTGTATGTTAGTATTATTAGTCACTAGTGATAAAATTATGCTCTTTCATATCGTTGATAGGGTCCTAGGTCTTATTTTTATAGTTTCAATAGGTTTTCAAATAAAAGTTTGATCATTCGTTAGTATAGATAGGTAATTACTACTCCTTTCATCATCATGGTCAGGTCATTATTCTTTGAAAGAGTGTCTTGATCATCTTGGTCATCATTCTGGTTATCTTTCCATATAGTGTCATCATTAGGTCATATTATCAAAAACATCACGTAAATAGGTCATGCCATCATCAAAGTCACCATTAAAGGGAGTAGTAATAGGGAAAATTATTCTATAATGATATATAAAATGCATTTTGATCTTTATTAAGATGTAACTATGTATCATAAGGTTTGAAGTTGTAGTACACAAGCAATCAAGTCAATTTGTGAAAAGTCAAGGTGGGACCACATCACCACCTAAGAGAAAATCGACCATCCAACCTATAAGGAGACCAAACAAGAACATATTTTACTCATTTCTCTCTCATAAGACATCTCTATACCATAGAAATGCATTCCATCCGTCAGAGCAACCAAATTTCACCTTGAAAAGCTAAATTTTCTTGTTGTGTTGTGCTTTTCTCAGCCGCATTGCGTTTTTCTCCAAGGTGTTGCTTTTTTCTCCAGGAAGAAAAATATTCCTTCTCCAAGGGTTTCTTCATTAGCTACAGGTTCCATCTCATTTAAAAAAAAAAAAGTAATTTGGTTACATTTTTTCCTCATCTACCTCTTTAGCTTCATTTCATGCTTGAAAGTTCAGAAAATCACCCTCTCCTAGGGTTTGCTCCGTTTTTGGTCTCATAGTGTCTTTGGTCCATTTGTTGAGAAAAACCCTAAAATCCATGCTCATATACCCTCCCTCGCCTCCCATACACCTTCCTTGACACTTCCCCTCATCCCTTTCCCTCATTTTCTTGACTTCCCTACAAACCCTAGCCTACACTACACCTTCCTTGGTTAGCACTGTGTTTTTCATTTTTATACCCTTTCCCCTCACTCATTTACCAAAAATCAACCTCCCTACACTCCCTAACATCTATCCCTACCCCCCTAAATTTTACCAAGAATTTAGACACCCTCAAACCCCTTCATCTCCCTCCATTCCTAAAACTACCCCAAATCCCCTATTTTCCTAAACTAAACCCTAATTCACTTTCCTAGTGAGCTAGGGTTTCACATGGATTCAGAGACCATTGATCAGAGGAATCATAAAGGAGTTCATATCATCATATATGAACCCACCAGAGTACAAGATATCATGGCTTCACCATTTCTCAAGAAGTCATTCCAGGATGTAGATTTCCTTGTTTTTTGCCAAAATATTGAAGAATTGGGTTTCAGTGATAAATTAACAAGCACCTTTGCTACTAGTCTAAGGATGGATAAGGTAACCATTGCAGGGGTTATTTTTACTATTTCAGCAGAGGCCATTGCTATAACCATTGGGATCCCAAACCATGGAGAGCTCTGGTTCAAAAGGAGAGACCTAGATATTGAAAATTACAAGATGTTTTTGAAGCCTCCATACAAAGTTGCTCCAAAGCATATTTTTCCTCTCAGACACTTGCTTGATAAGTATGCCCCTCTCATGAAGATTCTCATGAAATATTTTACATGTGAGGGTAGGTTTCAAGGATATATCAGTACCATGTTAGATTACTGATGCTCACAAGTGTTAAAGCTCTTAACCTACGTCACTACCTCTAAAGAAGCTTGGTCAAAATGGCAGAAAAAGTACATAGTAAAGGGTAAGATAATCAATCAAGCTTATTCCATCATGGCTCCATAAAAATCATTGTTTTCCATCAGCTTACACATGTCAAATTTTCTTGGGAGGGATTCATGCATTCATCCTCTATTTTTTCTACTCTAATTCAATCAAGCAGTCAGTCTACACCATTGAATTCACCATGACAACAAGAAGTGGATTCCACAAGCAAACCTGCAACAAGCACACCTATGGTTGAGGTGACTAAAACATATACCATAGTAAATAGGTTGATGTTTTCTCCTGGCAGTGTGTAAATGGCTCAACCTACATCAGTGGAAAAAGAGACATCAACACATCAGCATGAAGTACCATTGCAAGAGAAAGAACAAGTTCATTTTGACACTAACATGGCAGACCTAGAGATACATCGAGAGGAAAAGTCACCAGAGCATATTATCAATGAGAAAGAATATGAAATCAGATACCTCAAGAACAAACTATCAAAGGAAAAGTTCATGATTACATTTCTTCAGTAGGAGAAAAGGCAACTCCAAGTAAAACTTCTCTTGCTTAGTAAACCCAAGGCAGATTTGGAGAAGAAGGATGGAAAAGGTAAATCAGTGATTGATGTTGATGATCTTGAGGATAAGGAAGTCCAAATAAAACTAAGGAGGCCAAGAACAAGAGGCCTCAAGAGATAGGAAAAGCAAGAAACTGAACCATCTCCATCACTAGGTCAAGAGGGTTTTGAGGATTTGATTGCAGTAGAAATTGAGCAAGATAAGGAATTTTGGCTTGAAAAGGTAAATTGTCAAGATATGTAAATGCATTACTATACAAGGAATAATATTTCTCATATTAGGGTCACGCACTTGAAAAAGAAATTGAGGAAAACCCTAATTAAGCAAAAGAAGAGGGATAAGATTGATTTGTTGGCCTAGGCTTCTCTCATTGCCTAAAACATCACTTTAAAACTTCAAGGGGAAAGTCTGGACCATTTTTGAGCAAATTTTTGAATTTTTTAAAATTTTGATGACTTTTGGCTAAAATAGGAAAACAAAGTCAGCCAAAAGCGCAGTGCCTTGGCATTGCAATTTTCCCTGAGGGCTCCAAATCACCTATACTCTACATGCATGGATAGATTATGACATGCACATGTCATCTATCTATTTTTTGTGCTATGTCAGCTTTCTGGGTGGAAGAAAATTGCAAAAAACATGCTAAAAAACCACTTTCTGCCACTGTTTTCACCTTGGCGCTGCGCTTTTGGATTAACCTTGGGAGAATCAATTTTTTGCAGACTTGGAGAGGCCATTTTTCTTTCTTAAGTACTCTATGGACAACTAGACATCCTAATCTTTCCAATGGTACCTTCATATCAACATTTGGAGCACAAGACGTCACTTAAACTTTCCCTGCAAGTTGGCACCATGCTTTTCCCAGATGGCGCTGCACTTTTCCCTCAATGTGTTGCGCTTTTCCCTGGAGTTCAAATTTTCAATTTTAATCAGCCAAACTTAGTTTCTCATGATGTAATTTTTCTTGTTTTGAATTTTCATGATGTAGATGAATGTAATTAATCTTGTTAATGTAAATTTGATGTAATTATGAAGGTCATTTATGATACAAAGGTCAGTCAAAGGCTAAAAGGAGAGTTTGTTTTAGCCCCCCTAGTCTTAGGTTTGGTTAGAGAAATTTGTGTGAATTGTTCCTATCAAGAGGGGTTATACCCCTGAGAGAGGGGAAAATGGTTTTTGGTCTATATGTAACTATTTTTCAGTCAGATTCAAGGTTGGAAATCAGAGAGTACAAGGCTTGGAGATTTGTGTACAATTTGTTTTTGCATAAATACAAGACCAGCTGCAACAATTATATAGGGATTCATGTGGTATGATTTTGTGGCAGTGTTTTTCTTCTGTAATTTAATTTTATGAATGATTATCTCTTATCCTTTCCATAGCTTTGCTTTCAGTGATCTTCCTATAAAATGTTAAACAAAATTCTCAAAGTTCATGCTCTGTTTTGTTAGTAATTTCATGTTTATGTTATTCATCTTCTAATAAATGAACTCATGCTTGTCATGCTCATTTTGAACCTTTTATTTTCCACCCTGCACTACAATTGAAAACATCAAATTTTCACTGGACATACCTGCCATGCCCCTTTGTATCCCTGCAACTGAAATATTTTATATCTGACCTAGTTTCCTTGACCTCTCCTCCTGATCCAGCAAAAACCCTAAATTTCAAAACCCTAGAGCTCAGACCTGGGCCAATATCTTTTTACCTTATTCAATTATCTTTTGGATATAAGAGCACAGAGAGAGTCCTCTCTAATTTTTTAGGGCTAACTACCAAATCCTAAGTGATTCGAGGTTATATCCATCAGTTTCCATTCTCAACTTTGGAACACTGTGGAGGATAACACGCTAGATACACCTTGTGTAGGCTGGAAATGTACTTTGGAATGGTTACTTCATCTCTCTTCGTCTGAGTTCTTCCAAATTATTGGCTTGTAGGTTATACTCACACTGGTTAATGTGGGATGCCTTAATGCCTTCCTTCCATCATATCTGTCTTTTTCTTTTTTCTTTTTCCAGTGCCTTAGGGTTTGCAGTCATTAGTGGCACACTCCTTTTCTATCGATAGTGAGATTACATCAATGTATCCTAATTGATAGATTCTTTCGAGTGTTCAACTTCAACACACCTTTCACACTTATTAGATTGTACTTGGGTACCTTGACACTCATTATCATTATCGGTGAGTTGTATCGTGTTTGTTAACGGTATACATAAATGACCGGTAATAAAGTGATTTCTCACATGGTTGAATTAAACTCACTTGTTACCATGGTGTAGAAATGTATCATCGGCGGTCGGTGAATACCTCGGGTTATGCCAGCATCTTGGTTCACTTGACATCTCCTTCATTTTTCTGCCAGCGACATCTCTCAGCTTTATAGGTTGCAGTATTTCACAACAACATCTTATATGTTGGCACCTGATTTTATGTGGTGCCACTATTCCACCTATATGAATTGGTACTTTTATGAGGATCCATTATGCAACATTATTGATCATACATTCTTCTAGCATCATTGATCAAACATTATTCTATATGTGATATTGAGACATATCTCTGTTTTGTTCTTTCGTGACTATGATTTGATGATTCGCTATGAATTCTTTAGCTCCTTTTGAACACTTATGTATGCATTATGGATTTGCTTTATATTTGATCAACGGACAAACTTTACTACCAAGCATCGGTATGTCCACCTCAAACATGAGTTTTCTTTTTGACTCCTTTCACTGGTATTCGATGGGTTGGAATATGGTGGTCTCCTCCAGGGTTTTCAGATGACACCTCCCTTTATGCTTAATATATTTTGGTCATCATATTTCCCTTTTGACCGCATGTGTTAGGGGGCATATGTTATAAACTCATCCAACACTCTTGTAGACTTGATGCTCTTTTATGGGCCTGGAGAGTCCCTTTTTCGATGCAGAATTGAATTTATAGTAAAAGACGGTGTCTCAAAATCCATATGCGACTCTACCCATATTAAATCGCATCATATGCAAGTCCCATAACACTATACTCGCGTATACATTTTAAAATATAAAAAAATAAAATAAAATCCTATTTTTGGGTAGGGTTTATGGGTTTTACAGAGAGCCCACCTACATGAGCTCGTGGCCTAACTGAAATAAGAAATTTTAGTGTGTATATATACACCCCTTGGGTAGGCCTAATTACAAAAAGAGAAGAAGGATATCCACAATATAACCAATTTCTCCCAGATCAAGTTTTTTTTTCCCGTGCCTCCTCCACTCTTAACCTCTAGGAAACACTTGTTTCATTTGCATAGATGCTTAACATCCTTATCTAGTATCTTCTTTCTCTTATTAGAGAGGTTGTCTTCATGGCTCAGGCTAGATGAATCTAGAGGAAGGTTTCGCTAGTGCCTTTGGCCTGGATCAGGTTGTACCTCTCCTGCACTTATTGTTATTAATCAATAAAGAACCTCATGTCTTGTTCCTGATATGTTTTTATCTCATGAACAATAATTTATATGTTTATATATGATGATCTAACATATACACACGTATTCCCATTGAATTATCTATTATGTATATGCTTTTTTGATTTACTTGCAAATTTTCTTATCTTGGAGGAAGTAGAGGGTATGGACCCTATGGGAAAATCATCAAATGTAGAACCTCAAGGTATGTCTCCAAATCCATGTTTGATAATTTGTATGTTTGGAAATCTTTTTTGAGTGCTCTTTTTTTATTATCTTACCCTGTGTCGATGAGGATTTCAACCCTTGCCTTAGGGAAATTTTCCTCACAACATTTGCGTAGCTTTTTATATTAAGGAAAAGTGCACAGATAACAAAAAACTTGTGAAATTTTCTTCTGCGCACTGTGTTTGGCGTAAGAATATTTCAGAGATCCATTTTTTGGCGTAAGAATATTTCTTCTGCGCACATGTGTTTGGGGTAAGAAAGTGTCAAGGTTTTTCTTGTCAAGGTGTCAAGATTTCCGATAGCTGTGACAAGAACACCCACAGCTTGTGACGACTGTCAAGGTTTTTCTAAATTTATTAGATTTCCGATAGCTGTGACAAGATGGCTCAGGTAGGTCACATTTCTTGTGTGTATGTGTTTTTCTAGAGGATATTTGACGTGAATTGTACCCGCAGAATATAGTTATGGTTTTCAGTATGAGCTTTCAGAATATAGTTATGGTTTTCTAAATGCTTTTAATTAAAAAAAATTTAAAAAATTGGTGCCGTGTTGATAAAGCTTTATCGAAATGGACGGCCGAATTAAAAATAATCTCAGAATTAAAATGCTTTTAATAAAAAAATACATTGTCATGTTGTGATCAAGTTGAGAATTAAGATATTTTAACCCCCACAATACTTTATACAGTATCGTGTTCAAATAGAACACCCACAGCTTGTGACGACTTCAACTCTTATCCCCGACATTTCGTTATAAACGTGTCAAGGTTTTTCTTGTCAAGGTGTCAAGAACACCCACAGCTTGTGACGACTGTCAAGGTTTTTCTAAATTTATTAGATTTCCGATAGCTGTGACAAGATGGCTCAGGTAGGTCACATTTCTTGTGTGTTTTTCTTGTGTGTATGTGTTTTTCTAGCGGATATTTGACGTGAATTGTACCCGCAGAATATAGTTATGGTATATGTTTCTGTTTCTTTCAAATGATTCTATTTTTGTTTTCGAGGTTGCAAACTTTTAGTAATTTTGTAGATCAATGGCAGGTGTTTTCGCAGAAAATGACAGTAGGCAGGGATTGTTGAGAGACGTCACTGTTTCTATCACTCGGGGGGCAGATCGTGAGTTGCCTCGCAAGATGTTAAAATTATTCGGGGTTCCAAATAAGGTACCCACATTTTAAATCCAATTATTCTCATTGAATTTAATTTTATTTTCTAAAAGGTTTTTCGACAATGAGTTATATGCCGTGAATGGTGGAGCAGAAATCCGTTTTCAAAGCCACATTCCAGGACCGTGCACGTCAAAACAATGCCCTGCTGACGGTTAAAGCACTGCGAGGTACAGGACTACGTTTGATTGTTATGAATTGAAGTCAGTCAATCGTGCTTTCCAGCCCCGGGATTTTTGAACTTATTTTTGGATTTTTGGTCGGAACATTGTCGGATTTGGGTTGTTTAAACTTGTTTTTTTAATTATATATATATATATATATATATATATATATATATATATATATATATATATAGCCTCCTAAACTCTTAGGCATTGAATGAATCTCTTCCCAATTCTAGATAAATTAAATTCGAAAATAAATAGGAAAAAAGTTTCCAAAAATCTTACTTAAAACTACTCGGATCCAATATTGCAGGTGTTGTCACTGCAGAATATCAGCATTTCGACAGTAGGCGTAATGGGTACATAAATATGCCAGCGACTCTCATTGTCACTGGAGATGTAGACCCCAGAATTGTCCTGAATAGTCTCAGCAGATTCGGAACCGACGCAATTTTCAGTGGCTAGGGTTTGTTTTCACAGTTCAGTGGCTAGGGTTTGTTGTTACTGGTGTTTTCGTCAATGTCGCCCACGTATTTAGTTTATGTACTTGTTTTCTTATTAATAGAAAAGGATATATGCTTTCTTCCATGTGGAAAAAAACTTTAGTCAACATGTTGAGAAACTAAGTTTCTTTAAAGAGCTAGGGTTTCACATGGATTCAGAGACCATTGATCAGAGGAAGCATAAAGGAGTTCAGATCATCATATATGAACCCATCAGAGTACAAGATATCATGGCTTTAGCATTTCTCAAGAAGTCATTCCAGGATGTAGATTTCCTTGTTTTTTGCCAAAATATTGAAGAATTGGGTTTCAGCGATAAATTAACAAGCACCTTTGCTACCAGTCTAAGGAAGGAAAAGGTAACCATTGCAGGGGTTATTTTTACTATTTCAGCAGAGGCCATTTCTATAGCCATTGGGATCCCAAACCATGGAGAGCTCTGGTTCAAAAGGAGAGACCTAGATATTGAAAATTACAAGATGTTTTTGAAGCCTCCATACAAAGTTGCTCCAAAGCATACTTTACTTTTCCTTTCAGACACTTGCTTGATAAGTATGCCCCTCTCATGAAGATTCTCATGAAATATTTTACATGTGAGGGTAGGTTTTCAAGGATATATCAGTACCATGTTAGATTACTGATGCTCACAGGTGTTAAAGCTCTTAACCTACGTCACTACCTCTAAAGAAGCTTGGTCAAAATGGCAGAAAAAGTACATAGTAAAGGGCAAGATAATCAATCAAGCTTATTCCATCATGGCTCCATAAAAATCATTGTTTTCCATCATCTTACTCATGTCAAATTTTCTTGGGAGGGATTCATGCATTCATCCTCTATTTTTCCTACTCTAATTCAATCAAGCAGTCAGTCTACACCATTGAATTCACCATGACAACAAGAAGTGGATTCCACAAACAAACCTGCAACAAGAACACCTATGGCTGAGGTGACTAAAACATATACCATAGTAAATAGGTTGATGTTTTCTCCTGGCAGTGTGTAAATGGCTCAACCTACATCAGTGGAAAAAGAGACATCAACACATCAGCATGAGGCACCATTGCAAGAGAAAGAACAAGTTCATTTTGACACTGACATGGCAGATCTAGAGATACATGAGGAGGAAAAGTCACCAGAGAATATTATCAACGAGAAAGAATATGAAATCAGATACCTCAAGGACAAACTATCAAAGGAAAAGTTCATGATTACATTTCTTCAGTAGGAGAAAAGGCAACTCCAAGTAAAACTTCTCTTGCTTAGTAAACCCAAGGCAGATTTGGAGAAGGAGGATGGAAAAGGTAAACCAGTGATTGATGTTGATGATCTTGAGGATAAGGAAGTACAAATAAAATTAAGGAGGCCAAGAACAAGAGGCTTCAAGAGACAAGAAAAGCAAGAAACTAAACCATCTCCATCACTAGGTCAAGAGGGTTTTGAGGATTTGATTGCAGTAGAAATTGAGAAAGATAAGGAATTTTGGCTTGAAAAGGTAAATTGTCAAGATATGTAAATGCATTACTATACAAGGAATAATATTTCTCATATTAAGGTCACGCACTTGAAAAAGAAATTGAGGAAAACCCTAATTAAGCAAAAGAAGAAGGACAAGATTGATTTGTTGGCTGAGGCTTCTCTCATTGCCTAAAACATCACTTTAAAACTTCAAGGGGAAATTCTGGACCATTTTTGAGCAAATTTTTGAATTTTTTAAAATTTTGGTGACTTTTGGCTAAAACAGGAAAACACAGTCAGCCAAAAGCGCAGCGCCTTGGCGCTGCGCTTTTCCCTTAGGGCTCCAAATCACCTATACTCTACATGCATGGATAGATTATGACATGCACATGTCATCTATCTATTTTTTGTGCCATGTCAGCTTTCTGGGTGGAATAAAAATGCAAAAAACATGCTAAAAAACCACTTTCTGCCACTGTTTTAACCTTGGCACTGCGCTTTTGGAGTAACCTTGGGAGAATCAATTTTTCGCAACCTTGGAGAGGCCATTTCTCTTTCTTAAGTACTCTATGGACAACTATACATCCTAAGCTTTCCAATGGTACCTTCATATCAACATTTGGAGCAAAAGACGTCACTCAAACTTTCCCTGCAAGTTGGCACTGTGCTTTTCCCTCAATGTGTTGCGCTTTTCCCTGGAGGTCAAATTTTCAAGTTTAATCAGTCAAACTTAGTTTCTCATGATGTAATTTTTCTTGTTTTGAATTTTCATGATGTAATTCTGGATCATGTATGATTTTGTGGTAGTATTTTTATTTTATAATTTACTTTTATGAATGATTAGCTCTTCTCCTTTCCATATCTTTGCTTTCGGTGATATTCCTATAAGACGTTAAACATAATTCTCAAAGTTCATGCTCTGTTTTGTTAGTAATTTCATGTTTATGTTATTCATCTTCTAATAAATGAACTCATGCTTGTCATGCTCATTTTGAACCTTTTATTTTCCACCCTGCACTACAATTGAAAACATCAAATTTTCACTGGACATCCCTGCCATGCCCCTTTGTATCCCTGCAACTGAAATATTTTATATCTGACCTAGTTTCCTTGACCTCTCCTCCTGATCCAGCAAAAACCCTAAATTTCAAAACCCTAGAGCTCAGACCTAGGCTAATATCTTTTTACCTTATTCAGTTATCTTTTGGATATAAGAGCACAGAGAGATCCCTCTCTAAATTTTTAGGGCTAACTACCAAATCCTAAGTGATTCGAGGTTATCTCCATCAGTTTCCATTCTCAACCTTGGAAAACTGTGGAGGATAACACACTAGATACACCTTGTGTAGGCTGGAAATGTACTTTGGAATGGTTACTTCATCTCTCTTCGTCTGAGTTCTTCCAAATTATTGGCCTGTAGGTTATACTCACACTGGTTAATGTGGGATGCCTTAATGCCTTCCTTCCATCATATCTGTGTTTTTCTTTTTTCTTTTTCCAGTGCCTTAGGGTTTGCAGTCATTAGTGGCACACTCCTTTGCTATCGATAGTGAGATTACATCAATGTATCCTAATTGATAGATTCTTTCGAGTGTTCAACTTCAACACACCTATTCACACTTATTAGATTGTACTTGGGTACCTTGACACTCATTATCATTATCGGTGAGTTGTATAGTGTTTGTTAATGGTATACATAAATGACCGGTAATAAAGTGATTTCTCACATGGTTGAATTAAACTCACTTATTACCATAGTGTAGAAATGTATCATCGGCGGCCAGTGAATACCTCAGGTTGTGTCAGCATCTTGGTTCACTTGACATCTCCTTCATTTTTCTGCCAGCGACATCTCTCAGCTTTATAGGTTGCATTATTTCACAACAACACCTTATATGTTGGCACCTGATTTTATGTAGTGCCACTATTCCACCTATATGAATTGGTACTTTTATGAGGATCCATTATGCAACATTATTGATCATACATTCTTCTAGCATCATTGATCAAACGTTATTCTATATGTGATATTGAGACATATCTCTGTTTTGTTCTTTTGCGGCTATGATTTGATGATTCGCTATGAATTCTTCAGCTCCTTTTGAACACTCATGTATGCATTATGGATTTGCTTTATATTTGATCAACGGACAAACTTTACTACTGAGCATTGGTATGTCCACCTCAAACATGAGTTTTCTTTTTGACTCCTTTCATTGGTATTCGATGGGTTGGAATATGGTGGTCTCCTCCGGGGTTTTCAGATGACACCTCCCTTTATGCTTAATATATTTTGGTCATCATATTTCCCTTTTGACTGCATGTGTTAGGGGGCATATGTTAAAACTCATCCAACACTCTTGTAGACTTGATGCTCTTTTATGGGCCTGGAGAGTCCCTTTTTCGATGCAGAATTGACTTTATAGTAAAAGACGGTATCTCAAAATCCATATGCGACTCTACCCATATTAAATCACGTCATATGCAAGTCCCATAACACTATACTCGCGTATACATTTTAAAATATGAAAAAATAAAATAAAATCCTATTTTTGGGTAGGGTTTATGGGTTTTACAGAGAGCCCACCTACATGAGCCCATGGCCTAACTGAAATAAGCAATTTTAGTGTGTATATATATTATATACACCCCTTGGGTAGGCCTAATTACAAAAAGAGAAGAAGGATATCCACAATATAACCAATTTCTCCCAGATCAAGTTTGTTTTTCCCGTGCCTGCTCCACTCTTAATCTCTAGGAAACACTTGTTTCATTTGCATAGATGCTTAACATCCTTATCTAGTATCTTCTTTCTCTTATTAGAGAGGTTGTCTTCATGGCTCAGGCTGGATGAATCTAGAGGAAGGCTTCGTCGGTGCCTTTGGCCTAGATCAGGTTGTACCTCTCCTGCACTTATTGTTATTAATCAATAAAGAACCTCATGTCTTGTTCCTGATATGTTTTTATCTCATGAACGATAGTTTATATGTTTATATATGATGATCTAACATATACATATGTATTCCCATTAAATTATCTATTATGTATATGCTTTTTTGATTTACTTGCAGGTTTTCTTATCTTGGAGGAAGTAGAGGGTGTGGACCCTATGGGAAAATCATCAAATGTAGAACCTCAAGGTATGTCTCCAAATCCATGTTTGATAATTTGTATGTTTGGAAATCTTGTTTGAGTGCTCTTTTTTTATTATCTTACCCTGTTTTGATGAGGATTTCAACCCTTGCCTTAGGGAAATTTTCCTGACAACATTTGCGTAGCTTTTATTAAGGAAAAGTGCACAGATAACAAAAAACTTATGAAATTTTCTTCTGCGCACTGTGTTTGGTGTAATAATATTTCAGAGATCCATTTTTTGTGGAATTTACGAAATTGGTTGAACTTCATTTTTTTTTTTTTAATTTGTTGAGCTTGACCATTGTTAGAGTCATGGATCTATCAGTGAGGGATTCATAGACCTACTAGTGGTTCTCGTGAAGTGTGGAGTAAGAAGCTAGGTGTTGTTAGAAATTGGGATTTTTTTCAAGATGACTAATCCTCTTGTAGAAACATACCTGAATGAGGAAAATAAATTGGATGGCACCAACTAAGTTAATTATAAATTCAAGTTGCAAACATTGTTGGAAGGCTATGGTGATTGGACTATCACAAAGGGAGAAGAAGAAAAACCTGTTGTAGGCTCGACAACTGCATCGATCCAAGATTGGGAGAAGTGGGAGAACAAACCAAAGGTATTATTGAGAATGTCCATGAAAGATAATATAATTCCTTTTATTCATGATTGTTATACCTCTAAAGCAACCTGGAATACATTGAACGAGCTACGTGAAATTAAAAATACAAATCATGTCCTCTTTCTCAAAATTAAGCTCATATATATTAAAATGGAGGAAAATGAATTTATTAGTGATTTTGTTTCAAGAATTAATGACTTGAAAGATAAGTTGGGAGACATAGGAGAATCAATATCTAGTACTGATATTGTGATAATCACATTAAATGGAATGTTAAAGGACTATCAAATGTTTTGTGTATTTGTCATTATTGGTAAGTTGTGTTGAAATGAAATGAAATGAAATTTTAATCTCCACGAAACTAAAATAGTCCATAAAACTATGAGTTCTTTGTTTTTTGCCTTTTACATTATAATTGTTTTCTTATTCAAATTAATAATAGGCTGGCCGCTGACGCAATCTTCCAAAAATCTCATTAAAAATAAGTCTCAGAATTAAAATGCTTTTAATAATAAAAAAAATTAAAAAAATTCGTGCCGTGTTGATCAAGCTTTATCGAAATGGACGGCTGAATTAAAAGTAAGTCTCAGCGTTAAAATGCTTTTAATAAAATAATTGGTGCCGTGTTGATAAAGCTTTATCTAAATGGACGGCCGAATTAAAAATAATCTCAGAGTTAAAATGCTTTTAATAAAAAAATACATTGTCATGTTGTGATCAAGTTGAGAATTAAGATATTTTTACCCCACAATACTTTATACAGTATCGTGTTCAAATAGAACACCCACAGCTTGTGACGACTTCAACTCTTATCCCCGACATTTCGTTATAAAAGTGTCAAGGTTTTTCTTGTCAAGGTGTCAAGAACACCCACAGCTTGTGACGACTGGCAAGGTTTTTCTAAATTTATTAGATTTCCGATAGCTGTGACAAGATGGCTCGGGTAGGTCACATTATAATTTGTTTGTTAT
Source organism: Pinus albicaulis (assembly GCA_034641835.2). Taxonomy (NCBI): domain Eukaryota; kingdom Viridiplantae; phylum Streptophyta; class Pinopsida; order Pinales; family Pinaceae; genus Pinus; species Pinus albicaulis. The sequence continues at coordinate 1,594,418,605 of CM076575.1, read as the reverse complement.
TCAAATTATAACAAGAAAAACAGAAGGAAAACTTGGTATGCTTTTCATTACCTGGTATAAGATTTAAGTTGATCTACTGGCCGTTGAAGTTGTCGTGGATGTTGGGGTGGAATTGGAAGTTGGCGTTGCCCCCCTGTGGATGTGGCTGAGGTTGTCGTTGTGGCTGTGGACATGCAGGATTGGCATTGAAGTTGTCATGAATCTCGGGGCTGAATTCAAAGCCAGCGTTTCCCCCATGTGGAAGTGTCTAAGGTTGTGGTTGTGGACGTGGAGGATTGGCATTGAAGTTGTCGTGGATGTTCGGCTTGAATTGGACGTCGGTGTTGCCTCCCTGTCGCTGTGGGTTGAATTGGAAGTCAGTGTTGCCTCCCTGAGGCTGTGGTTGTGGACCTGCCCGCACTTATATGTCTTAAATTTTGTTATATCCACATGTTTTACTTCCAAAGAATAGATGCACATTTTAAACATTGTTGTTGTTAATTTTCACAAACTCTCTCCCTATTCCTTTCCCAAACATTATGATTATTACCACTACCATAAACCTCCTTAAAAAAAAACTTTTAGTAGCACAAATAATCATACATTTTTATTTATAAAATATAAATAAATTAATTAATTTAATTACATTCAACAAAAATATGAAAACCAAATATTCATTTTTTATTAAAACTTTACATGCACACAAAATTTGTAATAATAAAAAAAATCTAAATCTTACACGTTGTTTAATTTTGAATATAGATTTTATAATGATATTATTGTCCCAACATTATGAACAACAAATAATGTTACAATGTGATGAACAATAAATGGTAAGGCAATTGGACCAAAAAAATGATGTCGTAATGTGACAAACAATAAATTCCATCACCGATGTGACAGACAACAAATGACTTTGCAATGTGATGAATAATGAATGTTGTCACAATGTGATCAATAACAGTACATTAATAAAAATTTTAACCATGAATTATCTTATTTTGTTTTGTTTCACTTGTTTTATAATCATATAAATAGAGAAATAGATATAGATATTGATTTTTTACTTAGTAAAGATCTTCAAAATTACTTAGTAAAGATCCTTTCCCTCCTCCTGGGCATGATGCTCTGTACTGGTAGTATGGTAGTATTCCTCGTGTGGTCTGGCTCTAATGCCTTTCTGCGTCTCAGCAGTGGAGCCATTTGTAACAGAGCCAAATATTGGCTGCCTGCTCGGAGTTCGGTGTCTAAACATAGTTATTGGAGGGAAGAGGGGTTCCCTGGTTTGTGAAGATTTTTCTATAGAGGAGGAACATTTCAGAAATATTACATGGTAAATTCGGGTCTTCTTTTGTCTTGAGCTCGAGCTTAGATGCATTTATATTGATGGTATTAAAATCTGAACTTCGGCGAGACAAGCGGAGGTCCATTCATTACCACCAGTTATGACTACGATGCGCCTATTGATGAATATGGGATGTAAGTGTTTCCCACGTCAAATTTTGTTATGCACTGAAAGAGTGCAGGTGTTGTTTTGTTTTTGTGGGGGAAGGAGGGGGATTCTATGCACCAGGATTGTTTAGCACTGAAAAATTAGTCTGGTTCAATTATCATTTCATAATCATAAAAGCTAGGAACCATTGTAAGTCCATATTTGGACATTTTTGGTACTCTGTTCCATATTTGCTTTATTTTTAGTACTCTGTACCTACTGGATTGTGGTCTAGCCCAAGTAGTAAAGTGATTGGTCTTGTATTAAGTTAGATGATGGTGACTGTAAGTTTTGAGTGACTTTTACTGTAAATGTGCCCCTCACAGCCTTGCAGCTTTTAGCGAAAACAATTCTATAAAAAATCATTCTCAAAACTAAAATCAAATCATGGTACTCTGTAATACTTACAGGCAATACAAGGCAACCGAAGTAGGGGCATCTGAAAGAGTTGCACAAAGCGATAAAACTATGTGAAGCAACTTTACTCTATGGAGACGTGAATACCATTTCACTAGGCCAAGGCCTTGAGATTGGTCATTCAATTGGAAATTTTTTATGTAACAATATTAATACATTATTCCATTCCATATAATAATTTATTTCTTGCAAGGGAGTGTCGTTTTAAAAGTTGTTGAGATGGAACCTAATCACTGACTGTTTGGCATCAAAATTACACTAAATATGCAGGCAACAATATATTCTACAAAGAATTCTGGTGTATGTGCTGCATTTCTCAGCAAGTCCCATAGTAAGCAGGATGAAACTGTGCAATTTAATGGAGCATCTTATAATCTACGTGCTTAGACTGTCAGTGTGATGCCATACTACAAAAATGTGATCTATAACACTACGAAGGTTAGTGATATTTTATATTGATTGCCATCAGAATAGCTGAGGTGATGATGAAAGTTGTGGGATTATATAGGAGGAGCTCTAATCAGATGTGTATATAATCTTACAGGTTAGTATACAGACTTCCCTAATGGGAATGGAGCAGGTCAGCATGGAGTCCCTTCATCCTGTTGCAACATCAAGTGGAGATACAGGAAAAGTATCTGTATACTGGTCATGGCACAAAGAAGATGTTGGAAGATGGGGACAAGATAAATTCTCTGCCCGGGGCTTGTTAAGCACAATTTTAGATAAAAGTGATTATCTATGGTACACAATCAGGTATTGAGAACCTGTGATAATCTATAATTGAGACAGTAGGACTACTAATTCTCAAATTTGTTAGGATTTTGATTCCGTATTTTATCAATACAGTGTCAATATCCTTGAAGATGAACCCTTTTTGAAGAGTGGAAGCCAGACAATCTTGCATGTGGATAGTCGAGGACATACACCTCATGTGTTTGTGAATGGGAATTTCGCAGGTGAGTAAGATGTTTAATATCTTCTTTCTACTATATGCCCTTATCCTTCACCTTAAGAGCCTTGTGTGGGGCATTAATTGACCTCGTTGGTGATGATATAATAAGTGCCTGTGCCCTTATAGGATTTGTTCTTTCTTGAACAGGTTTTTCAATCTTTTTCGAAGGATATAACCATGACAAATCTTTCACCAATTCACCAATTTAGAAGGCCATCGTTTGAATTTTCTCCATCTTAGTAACACTCTTCAAGAATTACAAACGCATCAATTGGCTCAACATTTTCCTCAAATGTCTCAAAATGGCAAAGGAAAAAAATTAGTAGAATTTCCTATGCTTCTCCAAGGAAGTTCAACTTTGCGAAAAAAAATAAAAATAAAAACAAAGGTTAAGTCAAGCACACATACTTCTAAGGAAAATATTGCTGCTTAGCCACAAGTAGGTATATATAGACAAGCACAAGTACGAATTTTAAATAGCAGATTATACATCACTAACAGGAATTCTAAAAACAAAGCTGGGATCTCTTATGTTAAATATATTTTCTCACAGGGATAATGGAAAGAAAAGAGGAGGTACAGTTCAGAACTATTACATGGTAAATTCTGGTCTTCTTTTGTCCTGAGCTCGAGCTTAGATGCATTTATATTGATGTTATTAAAATCTGAACCAATACCTTAATTCTTTTTATGTTGCGGTATCATGGAGGCACAAACTTCGGCCAGACAAGCGGAGGTCCATTCATTACCACCAGTTATGACTATGATGCGCCTATAGACGAATATGGTATGCAAGTGTTTCCCACGCCAAATTTTTTTCTGCACTCAAAGAGTGTGGGTGCTGTTTTTTTTTGTGGGGGAAGGAGGGGGATTCTGTGCACTATGATTGTTTAGCACTGAAAAATTAGTCTGGTTCAATTATCCTTTCACAATCAGAAAAGCGAGGAACCATTGTAAGTCCTTATTTGGACATTTTTGGTAATCTGTTCCATATTTTCTTTATTTTTGGTATTCTGTGCCTACCGGATTGTGGTCTAGCCCAAGTAGTAAAGTGATTGGTATTGTATTAAGTTAGATGATGGTGAGTGTAAGTTTTGAGTGACTTTTACTGTAAATGTGCCCCTAAAAGCCTTGCAGCTTAGCCAAAAAAATTCTATAAAAAATCATTCTCCAAACTAAAAACAAATAAAATATATACCTCTGTTTAATCGTGGTACTCTGTAATACTTACAGGAAATATAAGGCAACCGAAGTAGGGGCATCTGAAAGAGTTGCACAAAGCGATAAAACTATGTGAAGCAGCTCTACTCTATGGAGACGTGAATACCATTTCACTGGGCCAAGGCCTTGAGGTTGGTCATTCAATTGGAGATTTGTTTTGTAACAAGATTAATACATTATTCCATTCCATATAAGCATTTATTTCTTGCAGGGGAGTGCCGTTTTAAAAGCTGTTGAGATGGAACCTAATCACTGGCTTATTTACGCTGAATATGCAGGCAACAATATATTCTACAAAGAATTCTGGTGTACGTGCTGCATTTCTCAGCAACGCCCACAGTAAGCAGGATGAAATTGTGCAATTTAATGGAGCATCTTATAATCTACCTGCTTGGCCTGTCATTGTCTTTCCGGACTGCAAAAATGTGATCTATAACACTGCGAAGGTTAGTGATATTTTATATTGATTTTCATCAGAATAGCTGAGGTGATGATGAAAGTTGTGGGATTATATAGGAGGAGCTCTAATCAAATGTGTATATAATGTTACAGGTTAGTATACAGACTTCCCTAATGGGAATGGAGCAGGTCAACATGGAATCCTTCATCCTGTTGCAACATCAAGTGGAGATACAGGAAAAGTATCTGTATACTGGTCATAGCACAAAGAAGATGTTGGAATATGGGGACAAGATAAATTCTCTTCCCGGGGTTTGTTAGAACAACTAAGCATAGTTTTAGATAAAAGTGATTATCTATGGTACACAATCAGGTATTGAGAACCTGTGATAATCTGTAATTGAGACGATAGGACTACTAATTCTCAAATGTCAATATCCCTGAAGATGAACCCTTTTTGAAGAGTGGAAGCCAGCCAATCTTGCATGTGGATAGTCGAGGACATACACTTCATGTGTTTGTGAATGGGAATTTCGCAGGTGAGTAAGATGTTTAATATCTGCTTTCTACTATATGCCCTTATCCTTCACCTTAAGAGCCTTGTATGGGGCATTAATTGACCTCGCTCGTGATTTTATTATAAGTGCCTGTGCCCTTAGAGGAGTTGTCCTTTCTTGAACAGGTTTTTCAATCTTTTTAAGAGGATATAACCATGACCAATATTTCACCAATTCACCAATTTAGAAGGCCATCGTTTGAATTTTCTCCATCTTAGTAACAATCTTCAAGAATTATTAACGCATCTATTGGCTCAACATTTTCCTCAAAAGTCTCAAATTGGGAAAGGAAAGAAATTAGCAGAATTTCCTCCAAGGAAGTTCGACTTTGCCAAAAAAAAATAAAAATAAAAACAAAGGCTAGGTCAAGCACACATACTTCTTTCAGGAAAATACTGCTGCTTAGCCACAGGTAGGTATATATAGACAAGCACAAGTACGAAGTTTAAATAGCAGATTATACATCACTCACAGGAATTCTAAAAACAAAGCTGGGATCTCTTATGTTAAATATATATGCTCACAGGGAAAATGGAAAGCAACAAGAGTTAGTTGTATACAACTATGTTAGATTTTTCTTTTGGAAGTGCTTTCAGAAACATGCCTAGAGGGGTTGTACTACATAACATAGACTTCCTTCAGTTTAGATGCTAGTTATGACAGGTATCTATTATGCCAAATTCATTGGGGACATGAACACAGTCTCATTCGCTTTGAATGTGCCATTTGGGTGGGGAAGACCATGGCTAGAATGTATCCCTGGTTAATGGCGTAACTCTCTATCTAACTCACCAGTGAACCAAGACCCAGTTGGCATATTAGAACTCTTTGGATTCAAACATGTTCTAAAATTTCATGGCTTCCTTCTGAGCTGAACTGTAGTCCGATTAAGATACCAAAAAGTGAAGAATATGCATGAGTATGCCTAAAAAAAATTAGAGACATCATCATTAAAACAGGTGATAGCCAAAGGTGGACAAAGGAAGATGGGATTTCGATTTAGCTAGCAACTTAACTTTTAAATCAATCTGGCTGGTGCTCAAACCCTTCCAAAATCAAACACAAAGCCTCAAAAACAACGAATTTCTTGAGCAGAAAGCTCAAGTTCACGTTGCAGTAATGTAATATGTCAAAGCCTCAAAGCGAATGCATGGATCTGCATTGATCAATATCTAGCTAACTAACTGCTAGGAGAGTTTTTGTTACATGTTTGAACTTTGTTATATTATGCAGGTTGGCTTTAGTGGAGAGAAAAAGCAAATATATAGTGAAATTGGATCCAACACTGTCAACTGGGTACCTGTGTTGAATTATCTTCAGAATCAGCCAATGACATGGTATAAGGTAAACCGTTTCTAAAAGCTTTACTCCACTTCCAAAAGTTAGTCGTACCAAACTTAAAATGCATGCAAAAAAGAGTGCAGTGAAGAGCAAACTCATAACAAACGCAAATCATATTCTTAGATATAAATATAAATATAAGAAAAATGTTATCCTTGTCTATAAATTAAGACCAAATGATACACTGATAATTTATCACCTGGTAAAGTTTCCCCAGATAGACTGCTCCTATATTTTTATTAATTTTGAGATCTAGATAGTGATTATCTGATACAATGAAAATTTACCACTTGGTAAAGTTTCTTCAGGTTGAGTGATAATACAGTGTTATGAACTTTTACCATAATATTTTTGAATAGTAAACTTCTTAATTGAATTCTTGAGGTTTTAGGACCAAATGGTGCATTGATAATTTATCACTTGGTAAAGTTTCTTCAGATAGACTCCTATATTTTTATCAATTTTGAGATATAGATAGTGATTATCTGGTACGATGATAATTTACTACTTGGTAAACTTTTAAATTGAATTCTATAGGTTTTTCCAGATATTTTATCCAAGGATGTTGTCTCTGTTTGCCTTCTCCGTGATTGACAGAAAGAATCTCTTCAGTCTTGTGTTCCTTAACTCATTTGTTCTATTGAGTTTCTGACTCATTATTGGCTTGTAATTCTTTTGTAAAGTTTGTTTTACAGTTCTGCCTCCTCTGAGCATAGAAAAACCACAATTTAGATATGATACTAATGTTTCAATCTTCCTTTCATACGTTCAATCAAACAAGTTATTTTTTCAAATCCATTAAATTTTCTCCAAATTTATGGTCTCTGACAATTTTGTTAAAATATATAATTACTTCTTCATGCAGAAGTTAAACAGATAGTTAGGTGAAGTAGCTGGGTTAAGTTACAATTAGATTTGGTGAGCGAGTTGATTAAGTCCAGTTATGAGTGATAGTGTGTGCATGTTAATTAGATTAAATACCCTTCACGGGTTCATTGTTTTAAGAGAGATCAAGAGAGTTTTATGATTCAGAGTTTTGTGATTAATAGAAAAGCAGCAGCTCATTGTTCGTGTGAAATATTCGTGTTATTTGTGTGATTGAATCCTCTGCCTTTTCAACAAATTGGTATCGGAGCTGAAGAAGGATCAGAGATCCATGGGCGAGCAGAGCCCGTAAGCAAGCCAAAAACAAAAGGCAGTAAATTTTTTTTTTTACACAATTTTTTTTTTTTTTTACCCGGAGAGAGGTCCGCACGTCCTCAGTGCATTACCTACAGACCCGACCACACCCTCTCATTAGCTGCGGGCATTAGGACCGCAGTTTTTCCCTTCATCGGGGTGCGGAACCCTGTTCAATAAACATTGCACGGGCGGCGGCGGCGCGAAAGCACATAAAACAGACGTGAGTTTGTTTTTAAAGATTTTTTCAAAAAGTAAATCCGTTGAATTTTTGGAAGTCACGCGAACGTGAATTTTTTTTCAAAAAAGGGTTTTTGTGTTTCCAAAAAGTTTGAAAAATCTGCTCTCATCATTTTGTTTTAAAACCAAAGGAGTTTCTTACAAACGATTTTCATAAGATCTTTTAAAAAGGGCTTTTCACATAAAGTTTTTTTTAAAAAGTGAGGGTTTTTTAAGAAGACTTATATATATATAATTTTTTTTATATAAAAGTTTTATTATATTAAATAAAAAGGAAGAAGAAGGATTTAGTGTTTTTATTGCAAGATTTTTTTTAAAGAAAGTTAGCACAGTCTTTACAAAAAAAAGAGGAGAAATTTAGGGTTTTTGTCAGAGACAATTTTTTTTTGAGGCAATATGGCCACATCAAGTTTTCAGCCACAACTTCCATCTTTCAATGGGAAAGATTACGATATGTGGGCCATTAAGATGGAGACCATGCTAAAAGCGCATGATGTCTGGGATCATGTCAAGTATGGGTTTGCAGAACCTAAAGATGATGCAGAAGAACGAGCCCTCAGTAATGCAGAGCGGGAACAGTGGAAGAAAGATAAGCGAAAGAATGCACAAGCATTGCTTCTAATCCAGTAGGGAGTAGATCGAGCCGTGTTCTAGAAGATCATGATAACCTCGTCAGCAAAGGAGGCATGGGACACCTTGGCGACCAGCTATCAAGGTATGGCTAAAGTTAATATTGTTAAACTGCAGAATACTAGGAGAGATTTCGAAATTCTGCAGATGAAGGAGACGGAGGACATTGATTCCTTCATGAATAGGGTCATGTCTGTCGTCAATCAGTTAAAAATCTATGGCGAAGATATTAAATATTGAACAGTGATCGAGAAGGTTCTTCGATCCTTGTCTACCAAATTTGATGTTGTGGTAGCAGCCATAGAAGAAGCAAAGGACTTGGAAACACTCACAATTGATGAGTTAATGGGATCTCTTCTATCGCATGAAGCAAGGATAGACAAAAATAAGGATTCCACTTTGGAAACTGCCTTCCAAAGTCAAGTCTATATTTCAAGAGGTCGAGGAAGAAGTCGATCGAGAGGCAGAGGACGAGGCAACAACTATGGCGGTCACAGAGATGGCCGAGATGATCATGAGCATCAATGTGGAAGCAGCAGCAGCAGAAGCTTTCATAATAATCAAAGGTCTGACAAATCAAAGGTAAAGTGCTTTTACTGCAATCAATTTGGTCATTATGCTCGTGATTGTAGGAAGAAGATTGCAGATCAAGGCAATCAGAGAGCTAATGTCAGTACAGAAAATACTGACTCTATGTTTCTTGCATGCAACACCATGCATGCACCATCTGATAAGGTCTGGCTATTAGACAGTGGTTGCAGTAACCACATGACAGGCAACAAAGATTTGGTTGCTAATTTGGATGTCACAGTGCAGACAGAGGTCAAGTTGGGGACTGACAAGACTGTGGCTGTAGATGGCAAAGGAGTGGTCAACATTGTGACCAAGCAAGGGGAGCCAAAGACCATATCAGAGGTATACTATGTCCCTGGGCTCAAACACAATTTGATTAGTGTTGGCCAACTGATGCAGAAAGGATACAAAGTTATCTTTCAGGGGCAACAATGTGTTATTTACGACAAATCCCCAAGCAAGCAGCTGATTGCAAAGGTACATATGACGAGGAACATACTCTTTCCTCTCATCATGAACTACAATGATCAGGTTAGTTCTTTTACAACTGCATGTTCTGATGCATACTGGTTATGGCACTTTCGGTTTGGACACTTGCACTTTTCCGGTTTAAAATTATTGCAGCAGAAACAGATGGTGAGAGGCCTACCTCCCATCAAAGAACCTGCTAGCACGTGTGAGTGTTGCATCTTAGGCAAGCAACACCGTGAAAGTTTTCCGAAAGGAGTTTCTTACAGAGCAAAGAAACCACTTGAATTGGTGCATACCGACTTGTGTGGACCTATGAGGACACAATCGATTGGTGGAAGCTGTTACTTCCTCACCTTTATTGATGATTATAGTAGGAAGACTTGGGTTTATTTTTTGAAGCAGAAGTCTGAAACTTTTGCAAAGTTCAAAGAGTTCAAAACTTTGGTGGAGAACCAAAGTGATCAACAGATCAAGGTATTGAGATCAGATCGTGGTGGAGAATACGATTCGAAGGCATTCCATGAGTACTGCAAACAACATGGAATCAGAAGACAGTTTACGACTAGATACACACCATAGCAGAATGGTGTAGCAGAGAGGAAGAATCGAACAATCATGAACATGACAAGGAGCATGTTGAAAGCAAGACACTTGTCTAACGAGTATCGGGCAAAAGCAGTTGCATGTGCTGTTTATGTGATAAACATATCTCCTACAAAGAGCGTGATGAACAGAGTTCCAGAAGCAGCATGGTCAGGTATGTTTTGCAGTGTATCTCATTTCAGAGTTTTTGGATGTGTAGCCTATGCACATGTGCCTAAGCAAATCAGAGGCAAATTAGACGATCAAAGTGAAAAATGTATATTTACTGGTTATAGTGAGCAGTCAAAAGCTTACAAATTGTATAGCCCTGTCACAAAGAAGACAATCATTAGCAGAGATGTTGTGTTCAAAGAACAAGAGTCATGGAATGGGACTGTAGACACACTAACCGATGCTCAAACACCATTGATGGAGGATGATCTTGTAGAAGAAGAGGAACAACAAGAACCAAGAGAGTAGACACCAAACAGAGTCACACCAGCAAGGACTCCAAGATTTTCAGAGAAGCAGGGATCGTCAAGCAAATCCACAGACCAGAATTCTCCAAGCAGCGAATCAGGTAATGAATCAAGTACTGGTAAGAAAAAGATGAGAAGTCTAAAAGATATTTATGATGATTTGGATGTTAGTTCAAATTTTGCATTGTTGGCATTCCAACCTTCTTCGTTTGAAGAAGCAATCAGAGATGACAATTGGGTGCAAGCCATGGATGAAGAGATGAACTCAATTGAAAAGAATGATACATGGGATTTGGTTGATTTACCAAAAGATAAAAATCTCATTGGTGTGAAGTGGGTATACAAGACCAAAGTGAATGAGAAAGGTGAGATTGACAGATTCAAAGCAAGACTTGTAGCCAAAGGATTCTCGCAGCAACCGGGAATAGACTTTGGGGAAACATTTTCTCCGGTAGCCAAATTGGATACTGTAAGAGCAGTTCTAGCGACAGCAGCTCAGAACAAGTGGAAAGTGTATCAGATGGATGTCAAATCAGCCTTCTTGATGGAATTCTAGAAGAAGAGATTTATGTGCAGCAGCCTCCAGGTTATGAAGTTGAAGGACAAGAAGATAAAGTTTACAGATTGAAGAAAGCGCTCTATGGACTGAAGCAAGCACCTAGAGCATGGTATAGCAGAATCGACAATTATATGATCAAGAATGGATTTTGCAGAAGCAGCATTGAGCCTACCTTATACACAAAGGTAAATGAGCATGGACAGATTTTGATAGTTTGCTTGTATGTTGATGATATGATTTTTACAGGTGATCTTGAAATAGACGAATTTAAAGCAGCTATGATGAAAGAATTTGAGATGACAGATCTAGGTCTCATGAAATATTTTCTTGGCATTGAAGTTGAGCAATCTGAAAAAGGCATTTTTATTTGTCAAAATAAGTATGCAACAGATTTGCTGAAAAGATTCAGGATGGATAATTCCAAACCTGTACCTACTCCAGTTGCAACATGTACAAAGTTGAGTAAGGATGATGAAGGGGCAGATGTCAATCCAACTCTATTCAAAAGATTGGTTGGCAGCCTCATGTATCTCACGGCTACAAGACCAGATATTATGCAGGGAGTGAGTCTGATTTCCAGATTCATGGAGACTCCAAAAGACACACATTGGAGTGTTGGAAAAATAATTCTGAGATACATAGCAGGAACCAGAGATTATGGCATAATGTATGCAAGTACAGAAAAGAAAGAGTTGATTGGATATACAGATAGTGATTTTGCAGGAAGTTTGGATGATCGGAAGAGCACATCCGGTTATGTGTTCCATCTCGGTTCAGGTGTGATAGCATGGGCATCTAAAAAGCAGCCTATTGTGACATTATCATCAGCAGAAGCAGAATATGTAGCAGCGACTTCAGCAGCATGTCAAGCAGTATGGTTAAGAAGAGTATTGGATGGACTCAAGAAGAAACATCAAGGATCAACAATGATATACTGTGACAACACATCAGCAATTGCACTATCCAAGAATAGTGTGTTTCATCAAAAGAGAAAACATATTGATACGAGATATCATTTTATTCGAGAACTAGTGAGCAATGGAGAAGTTCACTTAAAGCCTTGTAGAACGAGTGATCAAATGGCTGACATCTTTACAAAGCCATTAGCAGTAGATTTGTTTGAGTTTCACAAAAGAAACTTGGGTGTTGTAAGCCTAGCTGAGACATAGACCAACAGACATGTTTGAGTTGTCATAAGTTATGTTTTAGTTTAGAGGTCGTAATTAAGGGGGAGTGTTAAAATATATAATTACTTCCTCATGCGGAAGTTAAACAGATAGTTAGGTGAAGTAGCCGAGTTAAGTTACAATTAGATTTGGTGAGCGAGTTAGACAGTGAGTTAAGCGAGTTGATTAAGTCCAGTTATGAGTGATAGTGTGTGCATGTTAATTAGATTAAATACCCTCCACGGGTTCATTGTTTTAAGAGAGATCAAGAGAGTTTTATGATTCAGAGTTTTGTGATTAATAGAAGAGCAACAGCTCATTGTTCGTGTGAAATATTCGTGTTATTTGTGTGATTGAATCCTTTGCCTCTCCAACAAATTTTTTTACAGATGTTTAAGATGAACTGATGATATATGAATGCGAATGCAAGTTTTAGTGAGACGGTTTCGGTGTGTTGCGGAGATGGTCCATACAATGGCCAAGTGGGTTGTGGGTTGGATCCAGGGTGCTCAATCTCCAAGCATATGCGGGAATATGGTTACTGGGACAGATTTCATCCAACCGAGAGAGTACAATGAATGATTGCAGAGGAGGTTTTGGGCGGGCATTCTTCTTTCGTTTTTCCCATGAATCTCATAGGCTTGATCCAGTACACAAAGCCCACCCCTTCCCCATTGAACCTTTGTTTACGGAATATATTATACCCTAAAATATTCATTACCTTTCATGTTTTGGAATCAACTTCTGAAATAGTTTTCATATGCATTAACAGTTTCTCTTAATGCTTTGTGTCATGATGTCCAACATCTTCTTCCATTTTAAAAAATGGCCTCGAATCTCTTTTTGAATACGTTCGATAGTTGAAGTTGATTTGGCTAAAGATTTACAAAAACGTAATTTCAATTCCATGACATGTTATAAGTTCTTTTGATTATGTTACGACATATGTCTTTGCAAATAGTACAGTCTATGGAAAAACCAATGTTTGAATTGAAATTCCATAATGATAAAATATTTAAGGATTACATATAAGGGTTACTCATTAATTGTGTTTAAATTTCAATACTCTCATTGTCCAAATTAGAAATGTTGTGGTTGTGTTTAAATCATCAATTTAATTATACAATTTTTTGACAGTTATGTTTTTAAACTAATATTTATAAATTGATCATTTCATGTATTTCATGTATGTCATATGGTATTTTGATGGTAAATGACATATATTTGGAAAACTTTATAAAAAACATAAAATTAGATAAACAACATTGAATCTGATAAATCAAATGTTAATATTAATAGAATTAAAAATATTTAAAATCAATATTTTTCTCACTTAATTTTAAAATGAAAACTTTAATATTTTAAACTTTGCCATCATCTCAGTACATGGGAACATATCCTTCGAGGCTCTTTTCTTAAAGAGCTCAAAGGACTCATCAACATACCGAGTCTGTGCAAACCTAACAATCATTGCAATCCATGAAATATCATCTCATTCTCAGAATTTCTCAAACATTTCTACGGATTCATCAAGGTATCCCCTCAGCATATCTCATGTAATCATCGATGTCCATGACATAACATTACAATTCAAAATTTCCTGAAACAGTTTCATCGCATCGTTAACTCATTAATTTTTCCAATTCTACTATTCCAATTTAATAATCCTATAGGCCTCTCTTTACACCTTTTGGGGCAATTGCTAGTATTTTCATTACGAAGACATTGAAGAACGTGAAGAATTGGTAGCTTGTGTTTTATTTTATTTTATTTGGAATTTACCAAGTATTGCGTAATGAAGTGTTGGTTTTGTATGTCTCTAGTTTGTGTACAGTTATATAGTTATTTGGAATAAAAGATATTAATTTAATTAAAAAAATTATTAATAATTATTTGTTTATTTTTAAAGATTTGCTTTTTAAATGAGAAAAGATTTTGATATTATATAATTTGATTTAGTAATTTATGGCTTTTCTATTATATTTGGAATTTATCAATATATTGCATAATGAAGTGTTGGTTTACTATGTCTCTAATTAGTCTATAAACATTTGGGATAAGAAATATTAAATTTAGTTATTGATTTTCTTACTTTCTAAAGAGATTTTTTTTTTTTTGGTCATTTTTTTTTTTTTTTGTATATTATGTAATTTGATATTAATATAATAAATATATATATACTTAAAAAAAAAACTAAATATATTATTTTCATTTTTATAATAATAATATTAAAAATGTGTGTTTTACCTGCAAACTTGAGACCGGCAAAGAAGCATACCTTACATACAAATAATCATGGGTATGGCATAACATAGACAATCATTGGGTTAAAAGTGTGAACCTGAACGTCCTCTCAACCTTATCTAAACCTTGAATTCAGTTCATATCCAAATTCAAAGTCACCTAAATGGATTTTCTCATTATTGAATTCTCTCTTTTTTTTTATAATTTAATATTCTTGAAATGTGTTTTGGTTGGAGGATTGAGATGAAAATGAGATGGATTTTCATGTCTTGCATTTATTTGCCTCAAGTTTTTTGGGCTGCCCACAACCATGCATTAATTAACAAATAATAACTTTTCTTTTTGGATGAGAGGTTCTATCAATCCTTGGTTGATGTTTTTTTCGGAAAATGAAGCCTAGAGCTACGCACTTGTGACTGTGAGAATATCCTTTCAAGAACATGATCTAACCTTCTTGAAATGGGTTGGTCAATGATGACCTAACTACATCTTTGTCTTGGGGGTGTTTCTGGGATTCCATCACCTTAATAATTCCATGTAGAATTTTCATCGTCCATTTTACCATAGGGGAAACTTTTTAAACTATTCCTAGCATAACATATCCGTTTTGATGTTCTTGATAGAAAGTTCCTATAAGTCAATATGGGATATCTACTGAAGAATATATGTGCCACAATTCTAAAATTTCTTTTCAATCACAATGTTGTACTTTCACATTGATCACATGAAGTGATCATTCTTTGAATATGTTGTTATTAAGGTATATAGAGAGACCCTCAAGGCAACTGAATCGCTTGGTACATCTATGCTTGAAGTATCATACCTTGGTTGGGGTCATTGGTACATTCTTGGGGACTTGGAGATTGCTACTAATTATTTCTCATATGAAAATGTCATTCGTGAAGGTGGCTATGGAATTGTCTATCGTGGTTTATTGCCTAATGGTAACCATGTAGCCTTGAAAAATCTTCTTAACAATAGGCAAGCGTCATGATGTTACAATATTGTGAATCTCAATTTTTTCTTTGAGTTGGTCTTTGTTTTGAAATGCCATTGCTTGGTTTTTTTTTCACAAGGGGCAAGACAAAAAGGAGTTTAGAGTAGAGGTGGAGGCGATCGAGTGAGTCGAGCACAAAAATCTCGTTCATTTGCTTGGATATTGTGTTGAGGATGTAGGTAGATATTGTCATATAATATGAATCTATCTATTTGTTGGGTATGATACTAATCATGGGAATCTAGTGCTTGTAAAAGTATCTGATAATGTAGCCTACATGTTTTTATGATTGAAAACCAGGATGTCGGTGTACAAGTTCATTGAAAATGGCAACTTAGAACAACAACTTCCTCGAGATGTAGGGCGTGTTAGTCCCCTCACATGGGAAATCTAGATGAAAATTATTCTTGGAACCAACAAAGGGTAATTCATCTAAACATATAAATTTATCAGTGTTCCTTGATTCGTGAGCCTATAATGAAAACATTCTAGATAGATGTTGTTGTTCTTTATTTAGAGTCGTGGATGTGTGCAGGATAGCATATTTACATGAAGGGTTGGAGCCCAAGGTTGTTCATAGAGATATAAAATCTAGCGACATTCTCCTGGATAAGTAATGAAATGTCAAGGTTTTATATTTTGGGTTGGCCAAGCTCCTTGGATCTAAGAAAAGCTATGTGACAACTCGAGTAATGGGAACTTTTGGGTAAATATTGTTCCCTATCATGATATGTGTTTTCAAGGCCCATACCTTAGCAAGTATTGTTTTCCTCTTATTTATCAACTATTTTTTTTCATTAATATATTTTATTCAAATAAAATCTTTGCAACTAGCTTGAATAGGTTGGTTTCCAATGAGGCCTAATATGCCATTACCTTTTCCATTGAACCATGAACCCTCCTGGAAACTCATCAAAATTTCATTTTTTAATGTTTTTGTTGATTATTTTATATTAAACAAAACAAAAGCAAGTAGGAGTGTTGAATCTTGATTGCATCGTTGTTTGGACATATTCTTGAGGTGAATAATAGCCTGAATACCCTTCTATTTATTCTTATTAGACCACCATTCCTATTGTTCTATCTGATGAGTTTTTTATTCTTCCAGTGGGTACGGATTCAAAGAGCGATTTGGTTGTTTTTCAATTAATTGCAATGGAAACCAGTGTTGGTGCTAATGGTGCATAGAATGACTAGTTATCTGCAGACAAAATGCACTTCAACATATCTCCAAAAATGATACAATGGTTCTATACCTTGGAGGCACCGTGTGGCTTTTGAACACATCAAAATTTTAGTTACTAAATAGTGCACAGAGTGACTAGTTACATGCGGGCAAAAAATCACTTCAACACATATCCCAAAATGATATAATGGTTCTCTACTTTGGAGGCATCGTGTGTGTTTTGAACACATTAGAATTTTAATTAATAAACAATAACACATCAAGATTGTACATCATTAAGCTAAAATATCACACACACATATTCCCTTTTCTACATAAGCGATTAGGGAAATCATGTTTGCTTTGGATTCAACATCAAGATAACATGCTTCTTTCCTAAAATATCCATTTTTATGGAGAGTTGCATAACTAACTTTCATCTAAAACCCATTAGTTATCCTAGAAAGACTGGATCAATTGTCTCGTGAAAGGTTGTTTAATCTTATTTGGTTTTTAAGAAGGAAATTTCTGCCGGTATGATCACATCCCACTTTCCCCTTCCTTCAAGGAGAGTATCTAGCTATTTCCAAAGAGGACCCCTTTCCAATGTAGAGGGGAAACAAAAGCAATATCGTTACTCAACAGTAGTATGCACCCAAAAAGCATCAATCTTGTTTGTTCAGTTTTCTAGTAAGTGTATAAGGTGTCCCTTCAAGGCTTCTTAATCCTCTGCTTCCCATTGGTGCATATAATCACTTGACCAAAATAATTTTTCCAAGTCTTCTGTAATTCCAACTAGTGAATGATACTTTTTGAACATTGATTTACTCTTCCTTCCATTTTTGAGCATGCAATAGTTGTTATATTATGTCGTTCTTGTATTTGCTTGACTCTTTCCTTCATTTGTTGCACATGTGGTAACTGATAATATATCGTTCTCATATTTATTTGTCAGATATCTATTTTGTGCGACCAATCTACACAATTCCCTAGAAACAATAATGAACTTTAGTATTATACCATTCTTCTATGACCTCGAAGTATTTTTGTATATTTTTAGTACTAAAACATATTTAAATTCAAATTATGCTTTTGCTAAATCACAAAATTTTGTGGTATGGGTAACTAATATACCTTTTCTAGCCGTTCTTATAGATCTAAGATTCTCGTAAACAAATGTAGCCTTTATTAGTTTGTTTAATATGTGGAATACATTTATTCAACTAAGAAGAATTTTCAAAAGATAAAAATTTAAATTCAGGTGGTTGTGTTGTTTTATCGTATTTTATAGGCCATTCCACAATCCTTGTCCCCGGAGACAGTTGGAGGCTCAAGGCTGAATCTAGTGTTGACAAAGGAGACTCAACTTCCTATAGATATTGATGTATCATCTAATATATTAGAGGTGGATGGTTAAGCAGGGATGGTGAATTGATGAAAATGGAAAAGAAAAATTATCTATTCAATTTTTTCTCATCTGCAATTTTATTTTATTTTGAGGAATTGACTATCATATAGTATGATTTCTGAAATATCTGATTGTTCAAAACTAGGATTATCACTTGACAGAAAAGGTGTGCATGAATCCTGATAGTAGAGAGTTTGTCCAATCTATTGATAATCCATGGAATCACAAGAGTAGAATATTGTTTTTTTTTCAACAAAGACTCCCCCTTTTGAAGTTCCTACTTGTCAATATAAGGGGATAATATAAGGATATTCAATTATAATTTATATCTGCAATATTGCTTGTTCTATTCTATTCTTTACTAACTCGGGTCTTACTCTTCTCATTATCAAGTTATGCTCCCTTCTGATCTCAAGTTAGCTACACTTAAACTGTAAGTTAGATCTACATTCATATTTATTCTAGTCTATACTCTACATTCTTCTATGTTGGCTCAGATTTGATCTCAACATTCAAATCTACTTTGGTTTCTTCTCTGTATATCTTCTCTTTTGTTAGCCATAACAAATTTGAAATCTCAAATTTATAATCAACGTGTATTCCAAATTCCGGTCATCACTGCTTCTTATCGCATACTTCAGGACTACCCTTCTATGTTTGTCTCACACACCAACAAGGTTTGTCTTAACTTATCTTAGCTCATTTTTGTAGTAATTCTTGTTGTCATGCACATTTTTTTTCCTCTTATGCACAATCCCAACACACTCTTAAAGTATTTTCATCTACTAAGTTCGGCCCTGTTGCACACTTTTTATCAAAGCTACAAGGAAGCACTGGTACCATATTTTTCTTCAAATATCGAGATCATCAGCCATCAACGATTGTGTCATTGTAAACCATTTTGCAAGTTTGTAATGTAATTATGTAAATGATGCTATTAAGACTGTGTATGTATGTAACAAACTAGGAAAGCCTATTATTTTGGCGACAAGTTTCATCTTAGGAGTTTTTCCATCTCACGAGTTCAGTTGTGTCTTTAAACATGGATGATTGGAAAAAAATTTCTCTCCAGCCTCACTCCAAAGCTAGTGTGGAATTTATCATCAAAGTCTTAGGTGAGTCTTAGTGTTTTAGTCGAGTCTTATGTAAAAGTGATTTGAGAATAATTTAAGCTAATTTGCTAAATTATTTTATTACAAATCACTTGGATCATATTGTGTCACAAAATTGGGAAAGTGTACTTTTGAGGCTTTATAACGAACACGTATCCTCCCTTTGAGGGTTGAATTATGTAAAATCTTATGTAAAAATGTTTTAGTGCATGATCCCTCACAATCATACACCATGGATAAAATATTAGAGGATGCAAAAATTAATTAATCCCCACAAGTGTCAATTAATTAAATTTTCTTGCAAAAATAAAATTAATCCTAAGCTAGAAAATTAATTATTTAGAGTCCGAAATTAAATTCTCCAAGTGGAAAAATTCATGGGTCTTAAAGATATTAAATTTTGGAGGTTAAAGGGTGGAAAAATTAATTCATCCCCACAAGTGTCAATTAATTAAATTTCCTCGCAAAAATAAAATTAATCCTAAGCCAAAAAATTAATTATTTAAAGTCCAAAATTAAATTCTCCAAGTGGAAAAATTTGTGGTCTTAAATATATTAATTTTTGGAGGTCTCCCCACAAGGGAATATTGGAAATTTCAAGAAAATTGGACCCTTGGACCTTGGTGGTTTTGGAAAATCGGAAAAGAAGAAAGATTTTCTTTACGACGATAATAACTTGTGATTTTATTATATTCTTATTAACTTTCTTGTTTTCTTATTTTATCTTAGTTCATTAAGAAATTACCAAAATAATAACACAAAGATCAAGGACACCAGATGTAGGGAGAAATCCAGGGGAAAACCCCTATCTAGGGGAAAACCCAGTCAACAACTCTGCCTTCAATTGTTTCATGAGATAATCTAAGACTGTTTGACCTAGACACAAAATTCCTCCAATCACCAAGTCATTCCTTCCCTTCTTCTGCAGATGATAGCCTTCCAACAACAACTTCGACCTAGAACAAAAACAACAGTAGAAACAACAATTCAATCTAATAGCAGTAATATAACCTCGACCTAGAAGCAACAGAAACTTCGACCCTGATGCAGCAAAAAATTCAACCTTGATGCAATAGCAACATCGACCTTGATGTAGTAGCAGCTTCGACCTTGATGCAGTAACCCAAAAACTTCACATGTGTGAGATAGATGACCCAAAAAGCTTCGATCTTGCAATCCTTCTCCTTCTCTTGCAATTTTGTATATTTCTGTTTCTTTTGCTTATATATTGAACTTGTGAGTGGACATTGCAAATGAATCGAACTGAAATTTATATATAATATCTTCTGAAGTTCAAATTACCTTCATGTAGGCCGAATTTATCAGGTGAGGGCCGAATTTATCATGAAGAGAACAAAGCTTATTGTCTAAGACATACCTTTGAGTTGTTTCTTAACAAACCTTGTAATACATTAATTTCAATAGAACTTCTATCATGCTTTGTCTTGTGATGTATTCTCCATAACCCTTGAGCAATCAACAAGCATTTCCTAAACAAGGAAAATATCAAAAGAAATGTTATTAGCGTCGAATACAAACACAACTATATAAAAGAGGGAAACCAAATATAAAATGATAATACAAGTAAGATACCTATATGTGGAAAAATGGCGAGGGATTCCTATTTAATCCAATTGTTGGCGAAAAATGAGGTCTTTGGGAAAGACCCAGGTTTAGGCTTGAGGCCAACAAGGTTTCCGTAGTAGTCTAGGACAATGCCGAAATTTTCACCTTGCTCAAGGGAGCAAGGAGTCTCACCTGAGGTGTGTCATGATCTTACTAAGATTAGAGGCTAGATCATTGATGTTGAGGAAAATTTACTAGCATAGATAATAACTATGAGCATACAGAAGACATATATATATATATATCTCAATTCCAAGAAGTAAGCTATCGTTCATCATGACATGTTTAGAGTACCGAATTAAGATTTAAACTAGGCATAGATTCACCATAATCAATTAAGCATCAACCAATTCATGATACACAACACAACAACAATCCGATTCCATTAACTTGGATCAAAACAACATAGACATACTCCGTATAGTCTATTACAATTCAATTCAATACAAAAGGCTTCACACAAAGCTATCTTAATGCTCTACCTCCTATCAGCCTCCTACTCTAACTAACTAGATAACTAACAAACTAACTCTGGAGTCACTTCTTTCCTGCCTATTTGTTCCTGCCAACTAACACTGTCATTCCTTGCCTCTTTTGCACTCGTCTGCTCCCTTGCGCTTCACTACCTTTCGTTTCTTCTTTATCACTCGGAGTTATACTTTTTGTTTCTTGTCTCCCATCTCTACCATTTGCGTTGTTCTCTATCTATGCCCTGCCACTTGTCTTCTCGATTTCCGCAACCATGATAGCTCCCTGCATACCTTGATTGTGTTTCGCCACCTATCTTTCGGCTCTCCGCAACTCAAAAATGTTATGTCCAAAACAAAGGCCCCAACAGGCCCCGAACACACGTTATTGACTCATCCTGAGTCAATATTTCCCTGCTGTTGCGGCTTCTGGTGGTCTGTCGACTTCCAGTGCTAGCCTAGTTTCTCCTATTGCATCTGTCTCTGTCGTTTCTTGTTCTGGTTTGCCCTGTTACAACAAAGGCCCAAACTCGGGAACCTTGCTCAATGCTGATGTTCTGAGCTCTGTAAACTCAGCTATTGCTTGTTGCCACACTTTAAGCATAGGCTTCATTTCAGTGACGACTCTGTCAACCTTAGTTGCATCCGCTACCTGGGTCAGCTTGTTGAACTCTTCCTGGATCTTCGGTTCGGCTTCAGCTGCCAATTGTTGAATTGCCTTGGCCTTTTGCTTCACATGTTTCCTTAGGTACCTGAGAAGTTGCTTTGTTGATGCTGAGTGTTATTTAATGACTTGAATTTTGGTTTTAAGCACATCTGCTTGCTCATATAGTTGAGTTATGCTGACCGGATCTTTGGCTCCTCTGATTTCAAGGAAAATCTTTTGAAGTTGCTCTGAAACGTTTTGTGCTTTCATTGTCAGTGAATATGAGAATTCATGTAGCTGCTCCAATAGGATGTATGCTTCCTTGACTGTCGTTCCGAGGGTTTCCTTTATGCCATGCATCTGTCTCTGCCTCTCCGCTACTTCGTCAACATATGTTGTGGAGGGATCTGGAAATGCTGGATTGGTT
Organism: Pinus albicaulis; assembly: GCA_034641835.2. Lineage (NCBI taxonomy): Eukaryota > Viridiplantae > Streptophyta > Pinopsida > Pinales > Pinaceae > Pinus > Pinus albicaulis. The sequence goes on along the minus strand of CM076575.1, from coordinate 1,594,396,273 downwards.
GCAAATGCCTCTTTCAGTTCTTGGTTTGCTCGGTTCAGGCTGGTGCATGCCATTTTGACTCAAATGGATCTTTCTACCATTGAGCATGACGAAATATCTTCGGGTGTTTTGCTGTCCTGGGCAATGATGGTCAGCCATAGGTCTTTAAAGACCTCTATTACTTGCTCCAAATGCTTCTATAGGCTATCATTCTCGCCTTGGAGTTGATTGCGCTCATAAGTAAGCGCAATCACTTGCTGTAGCTGCTCGAATCTCTGTTGGAGGTCATTATGCAGACCTTCTGCTTGTCGTGTTGCCATCTGGATGAAACTGAACAGTTGGCTAGGTCCCTATTTTGAACTGTTGCAACAATAGATTGGATTGCTGGAATGTGTTTAGCTCTGGTGGGTTGGGCATTGTATCAGAAATGAGGGACCCTTATTGGATTAATAACTCTAGAAATGTGCCCTGTCCCACTGTGGTTTGGTCAACCTCGGGTACTCCAGCTGTACCCGAGTTAACTTCTGCCTCGATATCAACACTTGTTATGGTCCTTGGTGGTATCGGATATGAAATGGTTGCAGAGGTGGACAGAGTGTGGGTGGGGTGGTCCTTGGACGTGAACGAGGTGTGTGGTGACGAATTGTGTGTATGGAGTGGCAATGAGGTTTGGATATTTAGGACTGATGATTGATCAAATACAGGTAGCGCAGAGGTGGTATGGGTGGCAACCTCTGTTTCTTCTTGAATTAAAATTCCTGTCACTATAGGTTGGGGTTGGTCTTCTCCCGTGAGATCAACCACTTATTCAAGTCTCGTGGTTCGTGCTCTTTTTCCTTTAGGTGTTGGTACTGGGGGCTTAGTCGGCTTGGTTTTGCGGATTGGAGTGACTGTGGTCAACTATGGGGAGTTGAATGCTGTGGACGGTAGTGCAGTAAGGATGGGGTGGTGGTGGACAGGGATGCAAAATTCAATGTTTGAAACTGAGAAAAAGTTGGAAATGCAGTAGATGTGATGCTAAGAGTTTCTATTACCTTATTGAAGCCTTTTACCCGTGTGTCGAGCTGGTCCAATAGTGGCCGCAGTTGCAGTTGTGAGATCCTTTGCAGTGTTTATTCCAGTGTCTCCCCCAGGAGTGCTTTTGGTAGCATTGCATCAAACGAGTAAAATGGGATCTCACTTCTAATCTCGATTGCCTCTCTTGGCCATGAAGAAACTTTTGTGTGAAAGGCCTCTTCCTCTACTTGGAACTTCAATGGCTTCTTATGGAAACTATTTTCGTCCACGCAACTTGGTCGGACACAAGTTCTGCTATGGGTCACCCCAAACCATATCTGTGGAAAGTACCTATCCAGTAGGCTTCTTGGAACTCTTTGTTGTCTCCCAACCACGTCGACTATCTGTCTGTACTAGAATGTAAAAGCTTCCTCATTGACCTCTTTGGTACTTAGGTCCCCTAATACTCTCCATGGCATGAACCTTAGGGCCATTGGTTGGTCGTGAGTAATCTCTGCGAGGTGTCTGATCACTGGTGGACTCCACTTCCACATTGTGAAGGTCATGATCAGATAACCATATATGAACCCTGTAGCTCGCATGTAGTTGTGCTTGCAAGCCTCAAACATCTCATTTAACAAGAATGTGCACCAATTCGGTTGTGCTCCTTGAATGCAATGCTCCGCGACTGAGATTGTGTCCAGGGTGCATTCCCCCTTAGTGTAGTGCCTCATCGTTTTCCCAGCTATCAAATAGCAAGTGAATTTTACCACTGGGTTGTTTATGAGGTCGATTGTTTCTCCCTTTCCTCCTCTTCTTGTTTTATAATTTCTGTAGTAGTCACAATCTCCTATATTCTTAGCTCTCTTGGACATATTTTGAAAGGCTGATGAGACGTCGTTTCCAGTCGCTGATAATCCTGTAAGTCTGTGAATGTCTTCCGCATGAATTGGGATCTCCCTCCCAAGCCATACTCATCCATTTTGAATTCTGCTCATCAAGAACTTAGTGCATTGCATTGCTTCTCCCATCGTCCCGAATACCGGAAGGCTCCTAAGGTGTAGGATAGTTGACCTCTGGATTCCTCTGAAGTCTGGGTGCACCCTTGCTGCTTTACCTCCTCCCTCTTTTGCATAATTTTTGATCTACACCTCCCTTTTCATGGCTGGGAATTGGTACAAGTCTGTGAATTCTGTATCTATCAACGAGGCATTGTCATATTTTACTATCAGCGACTCCATCGTTTGAATTCTTACATCGAGCTCGGGCTCGATGACTGAGATAGCCATCTTTGTCATTTTCTTCCTTCTACTGTATACTTGAACTGCTGTTGCTAGTCTACTGCTCTGAACTTCTGCTACTAGTCTACTGCTCTGAACTTCTGCTACTAGTCTGCTGCTTTGAACTTCTATTGCTGAAATTGGGCTTATTTTTATACCCGTTTCTTTCTCTGATAACTCGGATTTTTTCGGCATTATGGTGTTTCCCTCCTTCATGCGGGTTAATTAATATTACTGGCACGAATGATGTTGATGCGTCGCCATAACTAATTAATTCCTACTGTCTTTCCCACGACTATAATCGTGTGATTAGTTATCGGGGTGACATGTATTCTGACAGTGCTGATGCTGGCTTCAGGAGTCGGGTAGACATGACGGGCAATAATTATGGCTTAATATGGCAACTTTATTACAGTATGGGGGTTACTAATTACGACAATTATTTTTCAAATTTGGGTGATCTTACGAACTGACAACGGTATGATGGGTCATTATGAGTGAATGATATTTGACATGCTTAGGCTATGTGACACTGTAGACTATCCCCCCTGACCACAATTGGTTGTGATGTGGTCTCCACATCACAACAGGGACGATTGTTGTTTTTGCGTGAATTTGTGGGCTTATTGAGGATTCCTATTTTAATGGGCTGAAAAGATTAAAACATAACTATTATATGGCTCATCTCGGTTGTGACAAAGTTATTGACTCTACTCCACTGACTGCTCTTGGTTGCGAGAGTTATTAAAAGAAAAAATTTGTGGTGCTTACTCATGATAGGGTTTCAAGCATGCGTCATTCACCCATCCTTGAAGTATTTCTTCGTCTAATTGCACCAGCTTGACTGCGCCTGGGTATTTTATCTCTATGATGTAATATGGTCCCATCCATCGCATTCTAAGCTTCCCTGGGAACTTCTGGAATTTGTTGTCATAGAGCAATAATTTTCCACCAATATTGAATGTTTTGTGCTTGATGTGGCAGTCATGCTAGGATTTTTGTCACTGTTTCTGTACTGATTGATGAAAATCCGCCAAAAATCTATCTTCTTCAAGCTCCTACAATTCATGGAGGCATGCAGAGATGGAGTCTTATTATTTCATGTGTGTTGTTGAAGCTATTAATAGGCTTGGTATGATAAACTTAGCTGGTATTACTGCCTCTTTCCCGTATACCAACTGGAATGGAGTCTGATTATGCAGTCTCTTTATGGTTGTCCTATATGCCCACAACGTGGCTAGTATCCTTTCATCCCAGTCATCACGGTTAGCATTGCATATCTTTGTTAGTCCTTTCTCCAAGATTTTGTTGAACGCCTCGATAGTTCCATTCGCTTGAGGGTGGTACGGGCTACTATTGTGGTGTTGTATCATAAATTTGTCCAGCAGTGATTTAACTGTATCATTAATGAAATACGTGCCTTGATCACTTGTTAGGCTTCTTGGACAACCAAACCTGCTAATGACTTTCTCATTAATAAATCTGGCTGTTGTGTATGTTGTATAGTCCCTTACTGGTGTCGCCTCTTCCCATCTTGTGAGATAGTCAGTTGTTGTGATTATATATCTTTCCTGTGAGTGTCACGCCATTGGTGTAATTGGTCCTATGAAGTCGACAACCCATTTCTCAAATGACTGCATAGCCCTCACAGGTTGCAGTGGCAACTCATCACAGTGTGATGGTCGTCCTGTTCTTTGGGAGACATCACATTTCTTCACATATTCCTTACTATCTTTGTGCACTGTGATCCACCATAATCCTACATGTAGTATTTTCCTTGCGGTGGGTTTTGCACTGACATGGCCTCCTGCAACTCCGCTATGACACTCCCATGTTGAGATTCAACAAGATGATGATTTTAGTGAAAAAAAAGCACCTACACTAGGTGGGGTCCGCATGCTATTTTTAGGTGTATGTCTATTTTTAGAATGTTGAGCAAAGTCTATTTATAGCAGGAATCTATTCATAGATGGTTGAGCAAATTCTATGTATGGATGGGCGTCTATTTTTGGAATGCATGTGCGAAGTCGGTTCGTGGATTGCATATCTAAAAATAGAATGCATGTCGATTATTATTAGCCCTTAATAATAATTGGACAATAAATATTAATCTATTCTCATGAAGCACTTGGAAATAGTTAACTGAAGTGGAAAACCAGTTAGCTATGGGAAATTCGAGTTCAAAGGTTGGTTGGTGGGACATGCAAGTGGACTTAGTTGTAACTGAGTGATTCGAAGTTGTAACAGAGTTGGATATATAGTTATGTGAGTTGTAAAGTAGTTTAACTCAGTTAAGTGAGTTAAAATTAGTTGTGCTAGTTGTAACTGAACATACACTAGTGAGAGGTCAGTGAATTAATTATTTAATTAATTCACAAGTAGTGTCTCACATGCAACTGAATATTTACTATTGTTAACTACATGCATGTAAGATCCAATGGAGACCTAGTTGAGATAAAGGTGAACGAGACATTTTGACTATCAGTTGTGACTATACTGGGTGCACTCATGCAACCAAACACACATTGGAGGTGCCAATGAGGATTGTGCAGTCAAGGCAAGGAAAGATCGAATTCATTCAGGGATTGTGATCAGCATGGATTGCGCAGTGGAGGTAGGCTGTCAGGAGGAAAAAAATTGGCGCATGTATTTGCCATTTTTTGTATGACAGTGTGAGATGATTTTATATCGTACTGAGAGCTCTTGGATTAGAGCTTTGTATGAGATTGTTTCATGATCCATGATATATACATAATATATGATAGTGGGGTTTTTAGCTTTATGTTTTCTCGATAAAACATCTGTGTTATGTGTGATTGATCTTTCTTCATGTGTTTGCAATTGGCAATTAAATTTCCGCAAAGATTTAAGTAGAAGGATTTTGTATTTAATAGTAGCATATAATTGTTAGATTAGGAGAATCCAGGCAATACATAATTGTATTAAAATTTATACATGGTATTAGAGCAAAGATGATTGCGATCTTGAAGTAGTAGTTGAGTTTGTTGGTGGAAACAATTCGAATTTGCTACAAGAATTTCTTGGTGCGACAGTTGAGTAAACATTGAAATGGCTTTCAATGGTTTGCGATTAGAGTATGCACTCGAGGGCAGCTCGAACTACATTGCATGGAAGGATAGGATGGAGGCATTTCTTGAAGGTAATGTATTGAAGGAATTCATCGACAGTGATGTTCCTAAGCCCACTTCGACGGATGCTGCATTACTTGATGCCTGGCAAAAGAAAGTAGCGAAGACGAGAAGGACTCCGTTGGAAGGTGTGCGAGACCATATTGTCTCAAGCCTTCATGGGAAATCCAATCTATTTGCAATGTGGAAGGCTTTGACGGATATTTTCCAAAGCAGTAGTGACCATAGGAAATTGGCGCTGAAGGATAAACTCAAAAAGATCAAGATGGAGAAGGGTGACAATATTCCTGAGTATCTCACAAAGTTTGTCCAATGTCGGGATGAACTTGGGAGTGTGGGAATCATGGTTTTTGATGATGATTTGGTGAGTTTGGATCTCTTGGGACTTCCTAAGAGTTGGCACAGTTATAAAGACTCTGTCAACGGATGGGAAAAACTGCCAGATTGGTAACGACTGTGGTCGTATCTAGTGTAGGAGGAGTTCATGTGGAACACTAGAGATGGCTCTTCATCAAAGCATGATGATGAAGAGGATTGTGCTTTGGCTGCCAAGGCAAGGAAAGGTAAGGGGAAGAAATTCCACTCAAAATCCGAGTGTAAAGGGAAGAAGCTGAATTTGTCCAAAGTGAAGTGTTTTCACTGTCACGAACATGGGCATCTCACCACTAACTTCCCACAGAAGAAGAAGAAAAAGAAGGCTGCTGGAGCTGCAGTTAGTGAGGCCCTTGCCTCGCAATTTTAACTTGATTTCTCTTTGATCGCATGCTTGGTATCAAGTGCAATGGGATCGGTGTGGTATCTTGATAGTGGTGCTTCCTTCCACATGATGGGAGATAATGAGCTTTTCAGTGACTTGGAGGAGAAAGATCTCCAAATGCATATAGAGATGGGAGACGATGGATGATACAGTGTGACTGACATTGGTACCATTACCTTTGAGAGGGATTCAGGGAAACCATTTCTATTGAAATATGTTATGCATGTTCCAGGTCTGAAGAAAAACTTGGTCTTGGTCACGATGTTGGATGACAGAGGTTATGACATTGTTTTCAGCGATGGAAAAGCTTTCCTGCAACATAAAACAACAAGTCAAACCAAGAGGATAGGGATTTGAGTTAAGAATCTCTACAAGCTGGAGGTAGATGGATGCGCTACAATGGTGGGAAAAGCAGAAGAAGTGGTGAGCTGGGATGAGGGTGAATTATGGCACAGGCAATTGGGCCATCTTCACCATGGCGCCCTAAAAATTTTTCAGCAGATTTCTACTGGAATTCCCAAGGGTACACTTGCGCAGTTAGATCAGTGCAAGGGATGTACTAATGGTAAGTTTGTGAATACCACGTTTCATGAAAAGGAGAATCATGCTTCTGTGATCCTAGAGAGAGTTCACATAGACATGTGTGGACCATTCTCGGTTGATTCAACAACAAAACACATGTATTATGTTATTTTCGTTGATGAATTTTCTCATAGATGCCGGATCTTCTTCATGCAAAAGAAGGATCAAACATTCTCAAATTTTTGAGTTTAAAGCATTGGTGGAGAAAGATTCAAGGAAGCAAGTGAAGGATTTGAGGAGCGATAATGGTGGTGAATACATCTCGAACAAATTCAAAGACTTCTGTAGCAAAGAAGGAATTCGAAGAGAACTCATAGCGCCTCATAACCCACAACAAAATGGGGTCACGGAGAGGAATAACATAACGATCATGGGTGCTGCATGAGCTATGCTGCATGATCAGGGCCTATCAATGCACTTGTGGGTGGAAGCATGCAACACTTTGGTTTATGTGAAAAATTGTTGTCCTCATAGAGTACTTGGCATGAGTACACCTGAAGAATCTTTTTGGCTCATCTATTTAAGTGCATGTGACCAAGGACGCTAGGAAGAATTTGGAGCCGACCACTGAAGTTGGGATATTTATGGGGTACACAAAAGCACCCCATAATTATTGTGTGTATTTGCCAAACATTCGAATGACTGTGGTGCGACGGGATATAAAATTCAATGAGGAGAAATCCATGAAGTTGTTGCTTGAGAGGGAGCGAGACTTACATGCGGAGGAGGAAACTTTTGTTCCCAAAGATGATCCTCTAGATGTGGATCAGCCATAGAAGGATTTTCATGAAGTGGAGGAGTCCACTCATGCAGAGCCAAACATCAAAACTGGCAGAAGGCGTACCATAGAAGCTGAGAGGCTGAAGCTTGATGTGGCACAGAATGTAGGAGTCCCTACTTCAGAACGTAAACAAAGAAAGTCTCCTGACCGATTCACTAGATACATGGCTATCATGAGCAAATGTATTGTGACTGAGCCATCTTCCTTTCAAGAAGCAGTACAGGAGCCCACATGGGTAGATGTAATGGTGGAGGAGTATGAGTCCACTGTCAGAAAAAAATCTTGGGAAATTGTTCCAAGGATAGTTGATAAATCAGTGGTAGGTTCAAGATGGATCTACAAGGTAAAGAAAGCTGCTAATGGGAGTGTTAAGAAGTATAAGGAAAGATTTGTGGCCCGAGGCTTCTCACAGATCTAGGGGATTTATTATGAAGAAACCTTTGCACTTGTCGCACGGTATTCTTCCATAAGGACCATCCTTGCTCTCTCAGCGCAGATGGGCTGGCACATTCATCATATGGATGTGAATACTACGTTCCTTAATGGGATCATTGAGGAAGAAGCATACATTCAACAGATTGAAGGATTTCAGATCTTTAGTAGTGAGTCACATGTGTGCAAACTCAAAAGAGCAATGTATGGGCTGAAGCAAGCACCCCGTGCTTGCTACACTTGGATCGACAACTATTTCACTAGACTTTGCTTCACCAAGGGTGAGGCGGATGCAAACCTATACCAAATTGTAGTGGAGGGTAAGATTTTAATCATTGTTCTTTATGTTGATGATTTAATATTGACTGGTGATGAGAAGTTGATACATTCATGCAAGGAGGGCCTTGCAATGATGATTTAATACTGACCGGTGATCAGTAGCTGATACACTCATGCAAAGGATATGGACCTCCTTCATTATTTCCTTGGATTGGAAATATGGCAGTGAGAAGGTTAACTTTTTGTGTCTCAAGGCAAGTATGCAAGGGAGATACTTGGTAAGTTTCACATAGAGGGCTGCAAACCCATGGATACTCCTCTTCCAGGAAACTGGAGGAAAGAGAATGCTACATCTGGAGAGGTAGTGGATGTTACTGTCTATTGATAGTAGTTGGATTCGCTCATGTATTTAGTAAATACAAGACTGGACATATGCTATGCAGTGAACCAAATTAGTCAAACAATGGTTAAGCCTACCAAGCTCTTTTGGAAGGTGGGCAAGCATGTCTTGAGATATCTCAGGGGCACATCTGAGTATGGCTTATGGTACAGACAGACGGATGAGGTGAAGTTGCATGGCTTCAAAGATGCAGATTGGGCGGGCAGCCCAACAAACAGAAAGAGCACATCACGAGGGATCTTCAGTATCATATCTACGATTGTTCCTTGGTACAACAGGAAACAAAGATCCATGGCACTTAGTTTAGCAGAAGTGGAATACATGGCAGCGAGTCAAGTTGCATGTGAAGCTATCTGGATGAGAAAGATCCTGGTTGGTTTGTTTGGTTCTCATTTAGATCCTACAGTGATTCATTGTGATAATCAGAGTTGCATCAAACTCTCAATTAATCCTATGTTTCATGATAGATCTAAGCATATAGATATCCGGTATCATCATATCAGAGATTGTGTGCAGCGGAAGATCATGTTGATTTAGTAGATTCCTACAGAAGATCAGGATGCAGATATTCTGACGAAGACGATCACCAGGAGAAAATTCGAATACCATAGAGACAGGATCGAGGTGAAGGATAATCTCTTTCTTGTTGAGAGGGAGTGTTCATGAGATTCAACAAGATGATGATCCTATTGAAAAATAAGCACCTACACTAGGTGGGGCTCGCAGGATATTTTTAGGTGTATGTCTATTTTTAAAATGTTGAGCAAATTCTATTTATAGCAAGAATCTATTCATAGATGGTTGATTCTATGTATGAATGGGCGTCTATTTTTGGAATGCATGTGCGAAGTCGGTTCATGGATTGCATGTCTAAAAATAGAATGCATGTCGATTATTATTAGCCCTTAATAATAATTGGACAATAAATATTAATCTATTCTCATGAAGCACTTGGAAATAGTTAACTGAAGAGGAAAACCAGTTAGCTATGGAAAATTCGAGTTCAAAGGTTGGTTGGTGGGACATGCAAGTGGACTTAGTTGTAACTGAGTGATTCGAAGTTGTAACAGAGTTGGATATGTAGTTATGTGAGCTGTAAAGTAGTTTAACTTAGTTAAGTGAGTTAAAATTAGTTGTGCTAGTTGTAAATGAACATACACTAGTGAGAGATCAGTGAATTAATTATTTAATTACTTCAAAAGTAGTGTCTCACATGCAACTAAAGATTTACTACTGTTAACTACATGCATGTCAGATCCAGTGGAGACCCAGTTGAGAGATAGGTGAAAGGGACAACTTGACTATCAGTTGTGACTATAGTGGGTGCACTCATGCAACCAAACACACATTGGAGATGCCAATGAGGGTTGCGCAGTCAAGGCAAGGCAAGATAGAATTCATTCAGGGATTGTGATCAACAAGGATTGCGCAGTGGAGACAGGCTGTTAGGAGGCAGTAAATTGGCGCATGTATTTTCCAATTTTTGTATGACAGTGTGAGACAATTGTATATCGTACTGAGAGCTCTTGGATTAGAGCTTTGTATGAGATTGTTTCATGATCCATGATATATACATAATATATGATAGTGGGGTTTTTAGCTTTATGTTTTCTAGGTAAAAGCATCTATGTTATGTGTGATTGATCTTTCTTCATGTGTTTGCAATTGGCGATTAAATTTCTGCAAATATTTAAGTAGAAGGATTATGTATTTAACAGTGGCATATAATTTTTAGATCAGGAGAGTCCAGGCAATACATAATTGTATTAAAATTTCTACATCCCACAAGATGTCTTCTCTTTCGTGATCTAGGACACATCTTTATAGGATATGATCCAGTCCCATTTTATATAACTTCCCTGCTATGAGTTGATATTCGACTGCTTTAATGACTAGATGTATTTTTTAGGTTGCCGTGTATTTTGGAAATTTTCCAGTGGCCAAGTATGTCGCTATCTATTCTAGATAATATGGGATGGCTTCTACTCTAAAGAGATCAACATTTGATAGCTGGTCATCAAGGGATCCCCAGTTTTCCCCATTCTCCAATCTTGATAAGTGGTCAGGACCAACATTTAGCCTTCCTGGTTTTACTATTACTTCAAAAGTGAATTCTTGGAATAGTAGAAGCCATCTACAGATTCTGCTTTCAAGTACAGGTTTGTTTACCAGATATTTTAGTGCTGAGTGATCTATGAAGAACTTGAATGTGCCTCCCAATAAGTAGTGGTGAAATTTTTGTAGAGAGTATACCATAACAAGAGCCTCTCTTTCTATTGTTGTGTAATTATTTTCAGTCGTTGAAAACTTCCTGCTTGCGAAGTATACTGGGTGATCTATGGAGGTTTCTCCTGGCTGAGCTAGAACTGCTCCCAAAGGAATACTTGAAGCGTCAATGTGGCCATGAAACTGTCATTAGGGGAATTTTGAGGTCTAAAATGGGTCTCCTAAGGAAATAATAAAATAATGGTTAAACCAATAAAATAATATTTATGAATTTGAAATTCACTTTTTGCACCACAATCCATGTAACCATAGTTAAATTGAATTCAAAAGTTGTACCAAACTAAAATTAATAAAAAAAATGTATTGATGTGACTATAAATAAGAATGAGCTTTTCAAGAAAAAATCATTATCATTAAACAACTAATGCATTTGTCCTTTGTACTTAAATAAAATAAAATAAAATATAAATATAAATTCTTAATTCTTAATTATTATATTCTATTAATTAAAATTTATATTATTTAAATTGTATAATAACATGTAATTAATATCCTATATAAAATAAAATAAAATAAAATAATATAATATAATAAATATATAGGGATATGCATTGTTTATTTCAAGAAATATGAAATGACAATAATATATTTTAATTCAAAAAGTGAGAAATGACATTTATTATGAGTACTTTACTTTGACTTTAAAAGTACTTAGAGCACTACCATGGTTAACCATGAGTTTTTATCCACCATGGAGAATGTGACAAGTAAGTACCTTTAACTCAATCAATGCCACCTCAACCATTAGGGATGATGTCACTCCTTAAAATGTGATTGGTTCTCATAAAGTGAATTTTGATTATACGTTTTCCTTAGGAGGCCCATTTTAGACCTCAAAATTCCCCTAATGTTATCGCAATTGGGATGGGCCAAGATGGGTGCACTTGCTAGTTTGTCTTTCAACGTGTTCAATGCCTTAGTTCATTCTTCGTTCCGTATAAATTGTTCTGACTTCCATAACAGTTTTTCCAATGATTATGTGATTTTTGCGTAGTTGCAGATGAACCTCCTGTAGTATCCTATGTGTCCCAGTAGTGACCTCAAATATTTTATAGTCTTTGGTGCTTCCATGTTTACAATTACTGCCACCTTGGCGGGGTCCACACATACACCTTGCTTGTAGACGACATGTCCCAAAAGTGTTCCAAAAGGTACTGCAAAGATGCGCTTTTTGAGATTTAGAGAAATTTGAAGTTGTCTGCACCTATCAAACATTATTCTGAGCAGAGTTTCATGGTTCTTCAGTAGACTGTACACTGTCCAATCATCCATGTATACTTCTAGGGACTTATGTATATAGTCTCTAAATGTTGTTATTAATATCCATGAAAACACAGCTGGTGCATTATTTAGTCCAAAAGACATTACATGATAAGCAAATGATCCCCATTCTGTTGTGAAAGTAGTTTTTCTTTTGTCTTCTTCTGCTATTCTCACCTGATGATATCCTGAGAAGCCATCTATGAATGAGCATGCTTCATTCCCTGCGACATTGTCAAGAACTTCGTCGCTAAATGGAGTTGGAAACGGATCATGAATGCATGTGTTATTCAGACTTCTGTAGTCCACACATACTCTAATTTATGATTTATCCTTTTTACTTTGTATCACAATTGGGCTAACCCATTCTGCTTCCCCAACTGGAAAAATCAAGTCTGCCTTCAACATTTTGTCTATCTCTGCTTTGACCTTTTCTTTTATTCACGGATTCAGGCGGTAAGGTCTATGTTTTACTGGCCTCGCATCTAGTTTTAGGACTAGGTGCATTTCCCCCAGATCTCCTTTGATTCCTTTGAGCTCCACCACTGAAGATGTGAATTAGTCTTTGTACTTGTGTAGTAGGTCAAAGATTTCTTTTGTTGTCTCCGTATCCCAATAATCTCCGATATATGTGATCTTGGGCTTCTCTGCGCTTTTGATATTTTGATTTTTTGTCTTCAAGGGTAACACGTGGAATCCATCTGTAGTTGGTTCTTCTTGTATTTCTCATTCCCCTTCCTTCTCTTCAAAGTATATATGTCGAAGATTCTCTAAATCATCATCTTCTATTTCCCAATCTATCCTTTTACATGCTACTGAATCCTTGAATTTCTGCTCCGATAAAGATATCTCTTCATTCTCTTGAATCTTTGGGAAGAACAATATTCTTTTAATTGTTTGAAGGGTATTTGTAACTTGTTCTATGTCTCCCTTGAAGGAAAAACATTGCGTAAATATTTCTGAAACCGTTTTCCAGGTACCAATTCCTCTCTTCTTCTCTTATATCAGGCACCAAGCTTGTGAAATGGTGTCCAATTAATGTATAAAGTTGTGTACCCATAAATATTCTGGATATCCCTCTTTCCTCCACTTATACTCGCAACTGCTTAGATGTGATAGGGGGTCAAAATTCCCTTGGTACTTTTCTCCGAGTTGCGGTCCTGAAGCCGCATGGAATCTCGTTCTTAATGCTCTAGCAATATCTTCCCATTGCAAAAGAGAGTTGCGATGGGTTGCCCACCATATTGCTGACATGGATTGTAGTGCTACGTCCATGAGAGGGACTCTATGTTCTATTGGTACCTTTTCTTCCACTTTTGTAATAAATGTATTCACAGCTTGCATATTTGAAAGAGTTGGATATTCTCTTACCTATGTACCAATCCAGTTGACTCCACGAATATTGGCGCATCTTCTAGTCTTGATTTCATATCCTCGCTGCTTGCAATCATCCCATGCTAGTTATGACCCTAGGTCAGAACTCTGAATGCTTCTCCAGATTATGGTTCCCGCTGCTGTAGGATTAATGTAATCTTCTCTCCTTCCTGTCGTCATCTGGTAGAGTTGATCTAGAATTTGTGTGTCTTCTTTGTTGTCAACAATCTTTGTGTATCAAGGTCCTTGATACGGGTCTAATGGATGAACTACTCTGCCTTCACCATCTTCGAATATCATTAATTCCTTCTTTAAATCAATCACTACATAATTTTCAAAGGCCCAATCTATCCCCAACAAGGCAGGATAGGGGTCCTTGTCACCCGTGGTGTCTATTACTTCAAAGTTTGTATAGGTCTTTAATCCCACGACATCAGCCTCAAATTCTTCCAGCCTTCCTATTGGTACAATACATTATTGATTTTCCATTCTGAGCTGTATTGGTGAGTATGTTAGCTTCGTTTTTCCCAGTGCTTCCCATGTCTTTCGGTGTAGAATGTTGACATCTGATCCGGGATCTAGCATTGTATCTCTGATTTGGAATCCCGCAACTTGAGTGTTTACACAGAACTCCTTTCCAGTCCTTCTCTTATTTATTTTAACTCTTCTTATGTATTTTTCAGTTGAATTTCCCGAGTCTTCAGGTCCTGCTTCTCCTTGCACAATCATTTCCAGATTTTTCTTTAATTTTTCCAACATTTGTCTATTGTTCACAATTTTCTAGAATAGTCGGAACCACTCTTCTATCGGTGTGCTTGTATGGATTCCCTTCCCTCCTTCGTTGGATTTCTGCAGAAGTTCCATACTTTGATGTCTTCCTATCTATGAAAATGTTTCTAGTTCTTCTTTGAAATACTACTTCTGTCAGTCTGGGCTAAAATATTTCTTTGGGGATGCAAGTTTGATTAGATTTATCAGGTCGATGTCTCGTGCATCCTCTCCTATTTTCTTCCCTCCTCACGTGACTATAGCTACACTTTGCATGGGCCGAGGCTCAACTATCCTTGGTTCTTCATTAACCAGGTTAGCTCGCCTTTGTCTAGCTCTCTCTTCCCATCTCTTAATTAGCTCTGGGCAGACTTTAGTAGCATGTGCATTGACTCTGTATTAATAGCACCATGTTCTCCTAGGTAGCGGACATTCTCTCGCTACATGCCCTTCCTGATCACAGTTATAACACCTTAATGGTCCTCTTCCTCCAGTTCTGCTACCTCTCATTCCTTGTCCTCGCCCCATTGGAGTCTCATTTACTCTATAAGACAACCTATCTAATCATTCTACCAATGCATCAAGTGCTCTGCTTTGCTCCGTATTATGAGTTGTAGAGGCACAAAATTCATTGTAGATATTGTTTGGAACATTTGAGTATTTTAGCAGAATTGGACACAGTCGTGGAGGATGACCAATACCTTTGCATATCTCGCAGCATTCTGTTGATGTTTGATTCTATTTATTGGGGAACCATGGGATGTGGGGTTGCGGTTGGTATAGCCCTTGAGTATTTATCTGCGCAACTCCACCGACTGGTGGAGCACCTTGTGTTTCGGTCGTTTAAGTTCCAACGTTTTCTCCACGCAACCTCGGACATTCTATGGTCACGTGTCCTTCCGTCAAGCAATTTGTGCACCACACATTGGGCCTTGCAGGTCATGCTAGTTGAATATCTTTCAGTTTCTTTGTCAAACTAGCTATTTGATGTTGTAATCCTAGTATGGATGGATCTTGTACCGTTGCCCCTCCTATGAACTCTTACGGGTATCCCACCATTCCTTCTATTTTCATGGCTTGCTCGAGAGCATCCTGAAGGGTATCAATCTTCTATTGTGTCAATGGTGTCCTTGTCAATGGCAGCAGTGCTTTGATGAACCAATCCCACTGGTGATTTGGATCGATTAGGTAACTTAGCTTTCGAATTATGTCTTTAAATCTTCTCATCAAATCCCTGGGTGTTTCTCCTTTGCGTTGTTTTATTTCCCATAGCTTAAACAATCCTTGCTGATTCGTCTGAGGCAATTTGAATTCTTGGACAAACTGTTTCTTAACATCGTCTATTGCTGGGTTCTGGTGTGCTTCTGACCATTTGATGAACCAGCACAAAGCTCTTTCCCTCAGTGTGGTTTGAAACTTAATTAACTTGACTGCATCTGGTGTCTGTCGAGCTCTCCAAATTTCTTCGCAGAGATACCAATGTTGTTCTACATCATCGTTACCTTTTCCGTAGAATTCTAGGTATCAGGTGAACAATCCCACCATCTTTCCTTGTGTTGGTAGTACTAAAACAAAACCTCTGCTTCCTGGCTGAGAGATTCCACTACCAACACTATTGCTAGTATATATTTGTACTATGGATTTAGTATTGCTCAACTTGCTAAACTCCCGTAACTTAAGAAAGAACTTATCAGGTGGATGATAGAGTACCAGGGGAAGGTTAGGACTAGTGCTACTTAAAACTTGGGGAATAGGATTACCTTGCGTTATGGGTGCCAACCTCTCTTGGAATAGTTGCTCCATCGTAACATGCAGCTCCACATCAGACTCCTCCTCGGGGCGTGTGTCCTCCTCATTGGACTTTTCTCCCTTTTCTCTTCGGGCTGGGCTCCTATAAAATTGCCTAACTTCCTTAACGATCCCTTCCATTCCTTGGGATCCCATCTGACCTTCTATTTCCTCTGTCATCTGTGGTGCCTTTTCCTTGTTTTGTTGATTCTCCTCCTGTTTGTAAAATTCTCTAATCGCCCTTTCCCACCACTTCTCAGCAATCTGCTCCCTCTGATGTGCTCTTCACTTTGTCAACCTACTGGAGGTTCTGGCATCCATATCCCTATTCCCCCTTTTTCTTTACTTGTAGCATATTTACCTCAACTCCTTCCCCCAGTACTGGAGGTTTAGGTGTCCATCTCAGGGTTTTGGAATGACATCAGACCCTCGTCCACCATTAGAGCTTTAATACACAACGTGATTTCTTTCACACTTCTCCCCGCAACCCATATCTAAATATGTCTTCGGCTTTTGTAAAATATTGGTAACACTCGGCTTCAAAATCCACAATGTACCCCTCCAAGGTAGTTTGTACCCAAAAATCTACTACTCGGGTTATATCTGTATCTAGCCGATGTAGTGCTACTAGATCTGTGTGCATCCAATTGCAACAAACTCTATGGAATCCTTCAGGGAGTGGCTTTATCTGGAGTCTAGGCAACCAATTGTAAATCTCTTCGGGAAACATTCCCCAAAAAATTTCATATAGGTCACTCACAGAGTCGAAAAACAGGACTCGATCCTTGACAAAATTTTCCCTCTATTGCCGACGTTCTGCTTGTTGCGATATGAGTTGATCTATGTGCTTGTACCAACAGCTTCATAGCTCCTCGTCATAGATCCTCGATACCATGATCTAGCTTCTAAATAAATTTTCAGGTCTCGACAACTGAACCATTTTTTGGCGAAAAAGGAGGTCTCTAGGCAAGACCCAGGTTCAGGCTTGATGCCAACAAGGTTTCCGTAGTAGTCTAGGACAACACCGGCATTTTCACCCTACTCAAGGGAGCAAGAAGTCTCACCCGAGGCGTGTCGTGACCTTACTAAGATTAGAGGCTATATCATTGATGTTGAGGAAATATTACTAGCACATATAATAATTATGATCATACATAAGACATATATATATCTCAACTCCAAGAAGTAAGCTATTGTTCATCATAACATGTTCAGAGTACCGAATTAAAATTTAAACTAGGCATACATTCAACATAATCAAGTAAGCATCAACCAATTCATGATACACAACACAAAAACAATCCAATTCCATTAAATTGGATCAAAACAACATATACATACTCTGCAGAGTCTATTATAATTTATTTCAATACAAAAGGCTTCACACAGAGCTCTCCCGAGGCTCTACCTCCTATCAGCCTCCCACTCTGACTAACTAGCTAACTAACAAACTAACTCTGGAGTCACTTCTTTCCTGCCTACTTGTTCCTGTCGACTAACACGATCAGTCCTTGCCTCTTTTGCGCTTGTCTTCTCCCTTGCGCTTCGCTTCCTTCCATTTATTCTTTATCACTGGGAGTTCTATTGTTTGTTTCTTGTCTCCCATCTCTACCATTTGCGTCATTTTTTATCTATGCCCCGCCACCTGTCTTCTGGATTTCTGCAACTGTGACATCTCCCTGCCTACCTTGATTGTGTTCTACCACCTGTCTTCCGACTCTCTGCAACTCCAAAACTATTATGTCCAAAACAAAGGCCCCAACACCAATCTCGAGAGATACCTATAAAAATTCAATTTTTTTTTCCAAAGCATGTTGAACCTATAAATAATATAAATCAAGGCATAAAGGGAAATAATTCAAAACTCATAGTAGAAGGATATAGAGTTCCTAGAAGTCCCTAGAAAATAGGTCTTTGACTTCGGTTCCTTCCATCTTGTTCTTCTTTGGTGAACCTTCTTTGGCAAATTTTGCTTGATCCCTATTTCTCCTTTTATTCCTAGGATTGTTGGGACAATAATTTATATGGTGACCCATCTTGTGATAATTGTAACATTCTATCTTGGATAGGTATACCTTACTTCTTGGTCCTTTATACTTCTTGAAGGTTCCTTTTTTCATGTGATGATCGGATTAGGTATTTGAAATTGTCTCTTATTCATTCTCTTTTTTGGTTACTAATGAAATTATCACTTATTCTTGACTACATGCATTCCATAATTGCTTGAATGTAGGAGTTTCCTTCCCACTGTTGATCCCTGAATCAAAGGCACTCCAAGAAGGTGGAAATCGCAGAAGTGCAGTGATAATGAGTTATTTCTATCTCATATATGGCTTGGAGATAATCTCTAATTCTAGATATTATTATAAATAAGGAAGCCAAAATATCATCATTTCTCATTTTCATGGTCCTCATTTCATTCTTAAGACTTGCAACTTGACCAAGATTCTTGATGGTGAAAATTTTGGATAAGGCTTCATACATCTCTTGAGCGGAGTCTATGTTGGAAATGTATGGGATAAGGTTTTGCTTTATACCATCTACCATTAGGCTCAAGGAAAATATTTATAACTCTCTAAACTCTGCTTTATCTACCTTACTTGATCCTTCTGAAGGTTTCTTCACTTTTACTTTCACTAAATCCAAGACTTTATTCTTTTTTAGGATTAGATCTATCCTCTTTTTCCAAGCCATGTAATTGGATGCTGCTTCTAATTTGTTTTCTCCCTCTATTGAGTTAGACATGGTTCTTGTAGATAGGAGGCTTATTTACTTATATGATCCCCTTTGATGACCCTTATTAAAACTTCTTGAGACTTCTTATTCTCCTTTCAATAGATCTTTAGGATGTCTTTTTTTTTCTTCTTCTTCACCTTAGCTTTGATACCATGTTGGAAAATTAGAAAAGTAGAAATATTTTATTTACGATGATAATTACTTGTGATTTTATTATGTTCTTATTAAGTTTCTTATGTTATTCTTTTATCTTAGTTCATTAAGAAATTACCAAAAAAATAACACAAAGATCAAGGACACTAGATGTAGGTGGACAGCCAGGGAAAAACTCCTATCTAGGGGAAAACCCAGTCAAAAAATCTTCCTTCAATAGTTTCACGAGATAATCCAAGACTATTTGACCTAGACACATACTTCCTCTAATCACCAAGTTAACCCTTCCCTTCTTATGTAGATGATAACCTTCCAACAACAACTTCGACCTAGAACAAAAACAACAATAGTAGGAACACTTTGATCTAATACCGACAACAAAACCTCAACCTAGAAGCAAAAAAAACTTCGACCCTCATGCAACAACATATTCGACCTTGATGCAGTAATAGTTTCAACCTTGATGCAGTAGCAACTTCGACCTTGATAAAATAACCACAAAACTTCACACTTGTGAGAGAAATGACCCAAAAAAATTTGATCTTGGAATCCTTCTTCTTCTCCTGCAATTTTGTATATTTCTGCTTCTTCTGCTTATATATCTAACTTGTGACTGGATACTTAAAATGAATTGAATTACACTTTATCTATAGCCTCCTCTGGAGTTTGAATTACCTTTGTGTAGTCCGACTTGGTCATGTTAGGGTCGTCTTGGTGTGGAGTTGACAAATGACATATTTGAATCAATAATAAATCTTTTTACATGATTCAAAATCCCAAGAAGGGTCTCATAAAATGGACAATGACTCTAATGACTCAAGATAAAATCTAGAAGTCCTTAATGGGGACTTTGACCTAGAACATGATGACCCAAGCATGAAACCCATCCTTTAATAAGTCATAATAATAATAATAATTTATTTTCTTTATTTTGATAAATACGTTTCATTATGACTCAAATAAAAATATGAAGACCGAACCTAGTTACATTCTTCAACATGTGGATAAGTTATAGTCAAATTTTTGAGGAAATTAGCTCAAAATAATTATTTTTGAGCTAATAAAAAATGGTTTTAATGAGAAATTAGAAAATTCCTCAAAAATAATTATTTCAACAACAGAGATTAAAATTTGATCGAGGATTTATCGACGACCAATATTATTTTGATGAGGATCAAGCCAACTAGCCGTTAATTTCCCACTTGGTGGATTTATCTATAAATTAAGAGTCATTTATGTCTCAAGCCATATGATTTTGGCTAATGTAACTCTGAAAATTTGATTTAAATTACTGTCCCACTGGAAACATTGGAATATTCATAATAAATATTGTGGGGTACATTTCATTGTGTCTCTAATCTATTGATTTGTGGTGCATGTTGGGTATGGGCATTCCTATTTTTTTATTTATAATTATTATTAATCGTTATTTCATTATAGGTGATAGGAATATTTTATTGGTAACATGTGGGATTATCGTAGGTGATCTGATTCACAGTGTGTTCTAATGGTTATCTTTGATAAATATATAGTGTTTGCAGGTTCCCCAACCCTTGGACTCCAAGTTCACGAACTGTGGACATAGGTTGACTTTGTTTGGATCCCAATTATTTTTATGGTTCTCTAACATCGCTAAGGATGTGGTTTCAACATTTATCTTTCAAAATGCATTTATCCATTATCAAATATTTAGAATAATTTAATTTCTCAAAATTATTTTTAGCAATTTTCACATGTATATTTTGTGAATACATTTGTGAAATAGATTTTTGTAAATAAGTTATCCGAGGTTTTGAATTATTTTGATTTTTTTTTTGTATATATTTAGGTTTTTGGTATTGGCAAATTCATTTGTGCAGGTGATATCAAAGGAAAATATATGGATTCGAGCTAGATCTAGGCCCTTGAGGTTAAGATCTAGTCTCCTAATTTTGTGCAGGGCCAACTATTGAAGAAATTCTGCAGGAAAATTGAAGATATGAAGCAAATTGATTTTTTGGCGAGGGTTTTGAAAAATTTTAGGGCTCTAAGAACCAATGTTTTCCTACAGGCCTAAAATTAGCCCTTTGAACACCTCCGTCATCCCTTTAGGGCCCTACGTCACCCTTCCAGGTCTCTTAGAGGTTGGTCGTAATCCCTTAAGGGCCTCGACCTCCTCCTTTCCCTTGTCCGTGGGGATTTAAGGGAATTTTTGGCCTGAGTGTAGGAATAGAAGGCCTCAAACCCCCTCATAGACCCTAGAAGGCTTCCTTAAGGGCTTTATGTGGCCTTTCTAGCCCCTCTCCTAGCCTTGTCCTCCTTCTTCTTCTTCTTCCTTATACCCCTTGGCCTTCTTTTTTACCCTTTTTATCCTATCTTTGACCTTATTCCCTAGCCACTAGGCCTTATAGGCCTCTTCTAACCCAACACTAGCTCTATTAGGCCTAGTGTTAGCCCTTCTTGGCCCTAGTTTTCCCTCTTCCCATCTCTAAAATTTCTAGACTGAATGTTGGTCGGTTTTGTAGGAATAAATTGGCTCAAGTTTGGTGTTTTCAAGTGCCAAGTTCATTGGAAAAAAATTGGCAACTTGGGCAAGAAATATTCAAGGTCTTTGGCCTACAGTTTGATCTCTAAACCCTTCATTTTCATCTTTTTTTGCTACAACTCTCTTAATCATTCAAAATAGTGGCCAAATTCAATTTTAAATGCTCTAAAATTCACTCATAAATTGCCTAAACATACTAAAAGTTCCATGATAAAATTTTAATAGTGTTTTGGTAAGTCAGGCATTGAATATTGAGCTTATATATACTTGTTTGTTGGATGGAAATATCTATGCATAATCAAATAGATCATATCTGATATAAATATGAAGGAACACATTAAGAGGCATAAAATTGATTGATGTGATATATAACATATTTTCATAACATCTAAGTATCATGGGAATCAATATTTGGGCATAAACCTTTAATTTTTAGTGATTGATATCTCTGAATAAAAGTGTGATCAGATTTGTTATTTTCTCAATACTAAATATTAAGATGGTTAAAAACTCATAATTTCATATTTTCAAAGTTGTTCTAGCACTTGGAAATTATTGGGCACAATTTGGCACACATTCTCACATTGATAGCTCATTGTTTGCATGACTTTCTTACTGTTGTAATGAGTGTCTCCTGATCTGATATAACTCTAAGTAATTCATCATAAGAAGGTTAATTAAATTGTATCTTTCTTGGCAAGTCTCTTAGGATTTCATTAGTCATAATTTGTTTCACATGCTTGCTAATTCTTGATCTACAGTGATTTAATTATTGTTGTCCTAAGAGTTTGATAATTTCTCATAAGATTTAAGATCTCTCTTTTCTCATGATCTATACTTGCTCTTGTTTCATGGGTTCTTAGAGAAATGACCTAAGTGCACTAACACATTCATTGTTGTGAGTTGATCTATAAGATTCAAGTTTACATCTAATAAACACTCACTAAAGCATTCTTATCTTAAATCTCTTGGTGTTGAATATCTTAAATCTCTCTAGGCATATTGGTATCTTGTGATCTAAGTCTTATTTCTTCTTGATGTTGAAATTTGCAACAAGAAATAGTGAAATTGGCAACCAAAAAGGAAAAAAATTGACCACATACTAGTGTGGTACTCCAGTCACACATTGGTGAGGAATTCAGTTACACATTAGTGCTAAAAGTGCGTGTTTAATTTATTTTTCCCTTAAATAAATTGGAAAATAAATTGTAATTTCATCTCATAACAACTTGTATTAGTTAAATAATTCATGAAGACTGAGTTAGCTCAAGAATTTCGAGTTGAGGGTCTAAGATGAGGCATGTAGAGTGATGCCAATATTTTGGGGGTGCAGTTGCATTTGTAGCACTAGTGTGGTGTGAGTGTAATAAGTTAACTCAAATTAATTGAGTTAAAATTAGTTTAAGTAGTTCTAACTGAGTGATGAATTAGTGAGAGGTCTAGTGAATTAAATTATATTTAATTCACAAGTAGTAATCAATTAGATAAATAATGATTCACTATTAATAGCTGCAAGCATGTCAACTATGATGAAAACGCAGTTGAGACAGAGGCTAAAAGGATGATAACTATCAATTGTATTATTAGAAAATTTCCCGGGCGCAATTACAAAGTCACAGGAAGGCTCATGATGGATTGCACATTCAAGGAAGGTTGATTATCCTATTTAATAGGGATTAATTGCCTAGGGATTGCGTGAGAAAGGCTGGGCTAAGTAGGGGCTAAGAATTGTCTAAGTGTTGGTCAAATTTGCTTGAGAATTGCTAGTTGGTTTTGAGTAGGATTTGGGTGAGACGATCGGTAGAGTGCACGATTTTCACTGCGTGAGAAAGCATTGTATTGTTTCATGATTATTTGACTATGTAAAATATATGATAAAGGGGTTTTGAGCAGGTGCTTTCCCCAAGAACATATTGTGTTGTGTGATTGATTTAGTTCTTTCTCTTACTTGCATGTGATTGAGCGATCGTGTTTTATATTCCACAAATATAGTAGAAGGATTCAATATCTTGTTTTAGTAAATTAAATGATAGGATTGAATCCATTGGTATAGAGCTTCTATATAATTTCTACATGGTATCAAAGCGCTAAAAATCACAATATAAGAGAAGAAATTGAGTTTTTCTTGAACATGTTCAAATTTTTAGATTTATTCTTTAGGATCCAACAACAGATCAGGATGTCTTTCAATGGCTTGAGACTCGAATTTTCACTCAAGGGAAATTCAAATTATATTGCATGGAAGGATTTGATGGAGGTAGAATTGGAGGACAATGGGTTGAAGAAATTCATAAATTTTTATATTCCCAAGCACGCAGCAACATATGCCCAACTTATTGATGCACGACAGAAGAAGGTAGCAAAGGAGAGAAGGATCTTGTTAGAGGTAATTTGAGATAATATTGTTTCGAGTCTCCATGGGAAGGCGACTCCATATGCTATGTGGAAGGCCTTGATAGATCTGTTTCAAAACAACATCGACCAAAGGAAGTTGGTGTTGAAGGATAAGTTCAGAAAGATCAAGAAGGAGGAGGGTGAGACGATACTAACATACTTGGCGAAGTTCACTCAATGTCGAGGTGAGCTTGGAAGTGTCGGTATGACCATAGCCGATGATGATTTGGTGAGCCTAGCACTTCTAGGCCTTCCCAAGAGCTAGCATAGTTACCAAGACTCTGTGAATGGGAGGGAGAAGTTACCAGAATGGGAGTGATTTTGGTCTGACTTGGTAATAGAAGAGATAAGGCGGAACACTAGAGATGGGACCTCCAACAACAACGAATAAGAAGATTTTCCATTTGTCAGAAAAGGAAAGAAATCCAAGGGAAATAAGTCGCAAGGTGATGAGGGCAAGAGATACTTGTCCAAGATCATATGTTTTCACTGTCATGAGCATGGGCACTATGCTTCAAATTGTGCATAGAAGACGGCAAGCAAGAAGGAGCATGCACTTGTAGTGGGTGAAGCATTGGCTTCATAGTTTGAGCTTGATTTTACTCTCATTGCATGCATGGACAACACTGTAATGGGATGCATGTGATATCTAGACAGTGGTGCCTCGTTCCATACGATGGGGAATGGAGATCTCTTTAGTGACATGGAGGAGATGGACCTCCAGCAAAACATAGATTTTGGAGATGACGGGAGGTATAATGCAACCAACATAGGTACAATTACCTTTCAGAGGGAGTCTAGATCCCCTCTCAGAATAGCAGATGTTTTGTATGTTCCAGGCCTAAGGAAGAATCTTGTCTCTGTAGCTGTATTGGAAGACTGTGGTTATGATGTGATGTTTAGAAAACGAAATGTTTTCATTAAACACATAGCCATGGGACAGGTGAAACAGATTGGTGTAAGAGTCAAGAACCTGTATTCTCTCGAGCCAAAAGGGCACAGGGAGTACATGCAACTATATCTCCAGGTGTGAGGTGGGGCGATGTGCAGATATAATCCAAAGAATAAATTAGGGCAAGTTCCATTTATATGGTGTGTCTCATGGATCAAACCTGACTACGAGGAGCCCACAGTACAATAGTAGCATGAAGGATCGATTAGATTGATGTAGTCAAATGTTAGGAAGACAGAAATCAGAGTGATATATGTCAGATACTGAAGCGCAGATTAGAGTTGGCAGCAGTGCAGAGGGCACATATGCAAATGTCAGTAGTATCGCAGAGTCCAGTAGATAATGTAGTAACTAGTAGAAGTCAGAGACTCTGATGATAGATGCATCATACTGATTCAGTTGTTCAGAGGCTATTCAGTTTCAGGAGTTGAATGTGCAAACAACACTAGCGAAGTGTTGCATGCAGAAAATTAAAAAGGTACTAGATCGGGATAGGTTGAATTCATTTCTTGTTGAGAGGGAGTGTTGAAATTTGCAACAAGAAACAATGAAATTGGCAACCAGAAAGGACAAAAATTGACCACATACTAGTGTGGGATTCTAGTCACACATTGGTGAGGAATTCAATTACACATTAGTGCTAAAAGTGTGTGTATAATTTATTTTTCCCTTAAATAAATTGGAAAATAAATTGTAATTTCATCTCATAACGACTTGTATCAGTTAACTAAGTCATGAAGACTAAGTTAGCTCAACAATTTTGAGTTGAGGGTCTAAGATCAAGCGTGTAGAGTGATGCTAATATTTTGGGGGTCCAGTTGCAGTTGTAGCACTAGTGTGGTGTGAGTGTAATCAGTTAACTCAAATTAATTGAGTTAAAATTAGTTTAACTAGTTCTGACTGAGTGATGAATTAGTGAGAGGTCGAGTGAATTAAATTAGATTTAATTCACAAATAGTGATCAATCATATAACTGATGATTCAATATTCATAGCTGCATGCATGTCAGTTTTGATGAAGACCCAGTTGAGACAGAGGTTAAAGGGAAGATAACTATCAGTTGTATTATTAGAAAATTTCTCGGGTGCAATTATAAAGTCACAAGAAGGCTCATGATGGATTGCATAGTCAAGGAAGGTTGATTATCATATTTAATAGGGATTATTTTTCTAGGATTGCGTGAGCAAAGCTGGGCTAAGCAGGGGTTGAGAATTGGCTAAGTGTTGGTCATTTTTTCTCGAGAATTGCTAGTCAGTTTTTAGCAGGATCAGGGTGAGACGATCGGTAGAGTGCAAGATTTTCTCGGCGTAAGAAAGCATTGTATTATTTCATGATTATTTGACTATGTACAGTATATGATAGAGGGGTTTTGAGCAGGTTCTTTCCCAAAGAACATCTTGTGTTGTGTTATTGATTTACTTCTTTCTCTTACTTGAATGTGATTGAGCGATCATGTTTTATATTCCGAAAATATAGTAGAAGGATTCAATATCTTGTTTTAGTACATTACATGATCGGATTGAATCCATTGGTATAGAGCTTCTATATTATTTCTACACTTGATATCTAATTGTGTTGGCAAGTGATAAATTAAAATTGGAGTATCTTATTCTAATTGTGCTCCATAAGCATTGAAGTATCTCTTTCCTTCTTGAGTATCTTGCAATCTAATTGGAATTATTGTTAAACATTTCTTAGGAATCAACTTGATAATTTCGAAAGAAATTTTATTGTCTATCTTAAGCATTAGCATCGTGAAAGTTTATCGATTATAAGTGAGCATCTTACAATATTGGCATTTACTTTGTTTGAATAATTCTTAATTTCATTGGATAAATGTTCTAATTTTATATCATTGGTTAAGCATCTTGTGGATTGATCTAGTGTTTGACATTGGAACTTAATAATTGGCACATTCTTGGTAATAAGATTATCTTTTAATTTATTAATAAGTACATCTTGAATATTAATCATAAATTTAAATATTTAAACATTAAGCCAATCTTAAAATAAGAACTCACTCATATATATCATTTGCATAAGCATTCTAGGCCTAGCTGCAATAATAATTTACCTCCAAGCATAAGCTCAGTTGATATAATTTTAGGGACACCCTTCTCATCTAGCTTGAGGGATTCAACACGTTTATAGTGGTTAACATGGTGACCTTGCAGTTGTCAGAGCCACAATCTCTGCAGAACTGGAGGCATCGAGTGGTTGGAACATAGGGGGAGGTATCGTTAATCAAGCATTTATTTGCTTCATGTTGGCTTCCATCCCACAACCTACTCTAAATAATGGTCCCAAAACAATTAAGGGAAGGTCACACTTAGATTAGGCATATAACTAGAAGTAACCAAGACCCTTGCATCACACCAAGTTATTAGAATTTATATCTCATATAGGTTAGTGAAGCATCTAAGAAGCAGTTGTCCTTCAGTTACTTGGTATTAATTTATAATAAAAAAGAGTTTTTACTCCATAAGGAACTTGTCTCATATTTGAATTTAATATAATCATTAAGATCTTTCTAAATTTAACCAAGTAGCTAGGAAAATAAATCGTGTCTTCCAGGCTTGTTGGTTTCTAACTTTCCCTTCGCCTTCACTTTTCCATAGGGACTACCCCCCATAGCCTATTGTTAGGAGACAAATAGAATGGAGAGGTTGGGGATCAGATTGACAACCCTCGACCTAAGTCATTGTCGCAGTGCTTGTACAATATGAGAAACAACAAGCCCTTTATTTACCATGGGAATCAATCCATGGTACTAGCCTCATGTAATTTATCCCTTGACTATGTCATTTTGTCTTCTTTACTAGTTTAGCAAGAAATCTCACTGCTTTCTCTCCCTCTCAATTTTTGAATTGTAGCTTCTCTCTTTGGCCATAGCACAATTACTCATCGATTTACATGGAAACTCCTACATCTCATGTTTCTTTTCTTCTATTTATAGACACAGAAAACTCATATTTGTTCCAATGCAAGATTTAATTGTTCCAATCTATATATGAATTTTACCACCATAAACCACCAAATTTTGATCTCAACCCTTGTTTTCTTAAGCTCCTGATGAAGCATATGATCAAGATCCATAAAAAATGGCTTAATAAAAATAGGTTCCTAGCCTTATACTAGTGCAATTTGGCCTTTCTACATTATAACAATTTTTCCCATGGAATTTGGCATCTCGGAATTTGGAGGAATGACCAATCGTCAATACAATGGATACCCAAATTCCAAACTAGACCAAAATTTCCTTGCATTTGGATAAATTTAAGGATCTGGGATATAGTCCCTATTTACCTTTCGCAATGAATTTGTACCTCCAAATGGGTGGATATACAAACAACACCTCTGAAATAATTCCTATATCTGAGGATCAGGGATCTGGTCCCCACTTACCTTTACATCAATGCCTACATAATTGATTGTCTAGATTTATAGAAAACACTTTTACATTTTTCTAACTCCAAAAATTAAGAATCTAGTCCCCACTTTCCTTTTCATTGAGGTTTTCACCACCACATGGTTGAATGTCTAAATCTATTTGCATTCCTAAATGACTTTGATTACTTTGGAGAAATTTTTTCCTTAGGGCTATTTTGGCTAGACTAGGATACACGGGAAATGTCCACCAACTAGATCCTTAGAACAAATACTAAGACCTTCCACATCATCTTCTAGATGCTACAACATCATTGGCCACATCGTCCTTGTTGGAATTGATGGCAACCTCAGTGAATTGATGTCAAAATCGATGATGACAATCATAAGATGAGATGATTGTTAGTATTGGTATTGTTTTGATAGCCTACAGTTGACGGTTGAGTGTATTTCCTACTCAGTTGGAGTTTGAGTCTTGGAAATAATATTGATGAGTATTTCTTCCTAGCTAAGGTCAAGGATGGAGCTTAAATTTGGAGGAATTTCAATTACAATGGATAAGATTAGATGTTCCTAAAAGGTAAAAAGTTGGATAGTACTCAAGAAGACATTTCCAATTGTATAAGGCACTTTGAAAAACTCAAAGGGATAAGGATTTAGGGAAATTTTAATATTGGAAGGTTTCCAAAGCTTCCGGGTTCCATAGGATGATAGAAGATGTGGGATGGGATTTTTTTTTATTTGATCAATAATTTGATAGTGCATTGTAGAGGTCTCCATTGGATAAATTTTATGACCCGTGGTTTTATAATTGACAGAACCCATGGGACAAGAATTTTCCCAGCATCTGAAAAACTCTATTATTGATGAGCAGTGTAGTTGATAGCCCTACAAGATGTAGATTTTTCCATTCATTTAAATTTTCCGTACTACTCCAAGTTAATTCATGTAATAGTCGAGTGATTCAAACAAAAAACAAATTCTATGGCTAGAGAAATGTCGTATCACAACAAATAATGATAAATTCATCCCATTCTCAGTTTATGAAGAATTTCATTGAAAAACATAGGTCCACAAGGCCCCTCTTCCATACAAACCCAAAAAACAACAAAAATAGGTGGAAACATGCAATTGGAAGTGAAAAATGGGGTGGAACTTAGTTGGGGTACATGTCAACAAAAATGAGATGTAGCATGATAGGTGATTGAGTGAAGGGCTCTTTTTGGATGACGATGTGTGATTGAAATGGATGGTCTAGATCTATTGTTAGACCTCAACATGCACAAAATATAATGGGGAATTTAAAATCTAATGGATCCAATAGTGGGAAATGACTTTATCCAATGGCTCAAGTATACATTGGTGTAATACCCCTACCCAACCACGATAATATAAATATATATATATATATATATATGAATGATATTTAGGTTGATGAGATGGATACATGGGACTAATAGGTTCGTAATTCGAGGCTATTTTGGGGGCATGAGTTCCCTTATACATCCGTGTACTTATGTTTTGGGTCCAGCATGCCCATGGATATATTCCTTTAGAGGCCATGAGGCCAAAGATCTTGGAATTACAAAGATAATGTAAATGTTGTACACATAATAATAAATTAGGGCGGTTGTATACCAACTACACATAAAAGAGTATGGGGGGGGGGACTCAACTCTAGGAAAGGGAGGGGAATTTCTAGTGTGTGTTGAATTTGGTGTAAAATGAACTAAGGCCTATGTGCCACATGTAAAAATAAATCCATGCATATATAAAGTAAGTGTTTGTTTCCTAAAAAGGAATTCAACAGATATTAGATACAATGGAGTTCATTTGACTCTGGTGAGCCTGAGTAGCTATGGTTTATGGCTAGGGATTGGAATCAGTGGATTCACTATGGAAGACTAGTCGGTGAGACCTGGAGTTCTAGTGTGAACTCAGTTTAGTGACTAGTCGGTGAGCCCTGTGCTTAGGTACTTTAACTGATTGGGAGTTATTTTTGGTTAGGTCTTAAAGGGTACTTAGAGCCATAGAGAGTAGTAATAGCTCCTAGAGCCACAATGTTGAGACCATCACTGGCTAGTGGTAATTTTCCCTTGAGGTGGTGGTATAGCTGAGGTAACACTAGGTGAGAAGAATTGGTGCACCACTTTGGTGTAGGATAATGGGGGATGTTAACCTGTAAGTTGGAGGTTGAAGTTGTTAAGGTTTGGTACCTTCACACAATGATTGGTTATGTATGTGTGTGATTCGAATTAACTATTTTCCATTCAGTTGAGGCCCCAGATTGGGGGTGATCCTTGGTTGAGATTTTTTTTGGATGGTGTTGTCATTGATGTCAACCCATGGAGTTGAATGGGTTGAATTTTTCTAAAAATACCAATCATTGATATCAAATGTTTAACGAAAAATTCTTAGTAATTATCTTATTACATCAAGTTGGTAGCTACATTGTTGGATGGTTGAAAACCCACGTCCTATGGTTTGGGTTCCTTGGACTAAGGACATACCCTTTCGAGGGTTTTTGAAGGGTTAAAAACATTTATTTTGACTTGGAGATCCACATCATTGGATTATCCTTGGAAATATATTTCTGTTGGTATGTGTAATTCCACGCAAGTCTTCATGGTGTGAGAAATAAATGTGTTTGAAGTCAAAGGAACCAATTTCCGGGCTACAACCTCACCACCTTGATATTAATTCATGGTCAAAAGGTCAAAGGGTATTAATTAAAATTAAATTAAAGTTAAAATTAATATTAAAAAGAAATTAAATGAAGACAAATATCAATTAAGTTAAAATCAAAATTAAAATTAAAATAATGATAAAATAATTATCATGCAAGCATTACTAAACTATAATCGATTATAATTATTTAATTTTAAGTATCACTTATTAAACTATACAAATATTATTTTATTTCAATTAAAATTAAGAGTAACCTAATTTCGACCTCCCTAAGCCTGTATATAGATGCATATCATATTAATTTAACTCAACGAATTATTTCTTGTAAACTTACCTCTAAAATTTCGTATCTTTGAGACATAACATTTTGACCTTTTGGAGGAGTGTTGAGGTAGATAAACTTTGGATCCTTCTGAGGTACAAGAAGAGAATTAGGAAAGGATATTAGGTATTTTTATGAGGTAATATTCTAATTCTTCTTTGGCTAGGTTTCCTCTCCCATGTCACCGAAATTTTTATAATACACTTAATGATATTTTTCTGAGGTAGCAAAGTTTTTTTTTTGGGCACATATTTTGTGCTTCTAGGAAACTCTTAGAACTAATTTTTGTTGCATATGTTAGGGATTCATTCCCTAATACCTCGTCCCTCTAGGGCTTGGCACAATTTTAAACCACTCCATTAAATCTAGGTCATAGAATAACTTGTTAACAGTGACCTTGAATTGTTAGTTGGTTACAATGACCTCAGATTTTTCATTCCAGAATTGTTAACTCCGACCTGTGGTGGCTAGGACTAGGCCACATGTTTATTATGGAACATCCTCAATCATAAACTTTTAATCCTTTATTTTAGGTTTAACTGGGGCATATGTATTGTGACTTGTAAACAAGTTGATGACCCTTGATGACTAGATTGTCCTACTGTGACTTATAAACAAATAAGTGTATTTTTTTTTTTTGAACTATACATACTCTAGGGAAGACTTATGATTTTGTGAAACTATGGAAATGACCTTTTGACATACGAAAAAATCCTTGAAAAACAGTGACTGGATATATAGACAAGTTTTGACTAGGATGCAACCTTCATGATATGACCACCTTGGTCTTGCACAGTGAGAAGCGTCACACATGTTAATGACCTTAGTAGTAACAAATTGATTAGATGTATATCTAAATATGTTGTAACATCATTTATTGACTTAAATAAATTTCCTAATGAAACAATGTCACACATTGACTTAATTTGATCACTTCTCTGACAATAGCTGAATTGAAAGTGACCTTACTTAAAAACCTCTTGTGGCCTTGAAAACAGTAACATGATTTAACTTGACTAAACCTTATGATAGATGTAATTATAAGTGTAACAAATAAACCCGTGACATGACTTGACATAACCTAACTTAATAGTTGATTGAGAAAGGAATTTTGACTATGAGTTGACAGTGACAGTGTAGAAATTATACCAATGGACTCAATCCGATAATGTAATGTCAAGATACTTAATCCTTCTACAATATTTGCGGAATATAAAACATGATTGTTCAATCACGTGCAAGTAAGAGAAAGAAGTAAATCAATCACACAACACAAGATATTCCTGGGGAAAGCAACTACTCAAAACCCCTCTATTTCTACTGTATAATAAGTCAAGGAATCATGAAAAAATACAATGCATTTGTGCTCACAAGAATCTCCTGCACTCTAATGATCATCTCACACTGATCTACGAAAAATTGGACAAACACTTAGCCAATTCCTTGCCTTCCTCCAATCTGCCTTGCTCACGCAATTCCTAGAGAAATAAATCCCTATTAAATAGGAATTCCAACATTCAACTATTGCGCAATCCATCTTGGGCTTCTTATGATTTTATAACTACACCCGAGAAATTTGCTAATAATACAACTGATAGTTATCTTCCCTTTAACCTTTATCTCAATTAGGTCTTCATCAGAACAACCATGCATGAAACTATTAATAGAAAATTGTTAGTTATTTGATTGATCACTAGTTGTGAATTAATCTAATTTAATTCACTAGACCTCTCACTAGATCATCACTCAGTTAGAACTAGTTAAAATGATTTTAACTCAGTTAATTTGAGTTAACTGATTACACTCACACCACTAGTGCATTAACTGCAACTGGACCCCCAAAATAATAGAATCACTCTACATGCCTCACCTTTGACCTCAACTCGAAATTCTTGAGCTAACTCAGTCTCCATGACTCTTAGTTAACTGATACAAGTTGCTATGAGATAAAATTACAATTTATTGTCCAATTTATTTAAGAGAAAAATAAATTAGATGCCCACATTTTCTTGTTGAATTTAAATACTCCCTCTCAACAAGAATGGGATTATCAGCTACCTCGATCCTGCCTTTGGGGTATTCGAATTTTCTCTTTTCCAATGCCTTCGTCAAGATGTCTACATCCTGATCCTCCATGGGAATGTACTGCAACAACATAATGTTCCTCTAAACACAATATCTAAGACGGTGGTACCAGATATCAATATTCTTGGACCTGTCATGGAATACCAGATTAACCGAGAGTTTTATGCAACTCTGGTTATCACAATGTATCACCGTTGGATCCATATGATGACCAAACAAACCAACAAGTATCTTCATCATCCAAATGGCCTCGCATGTATCTTGACTAGCTGCCATCATGAGCTGGAAAATAGCAGTGAATGCATTAAAACCAAAATGCCAGAAGATCCACATAACCATCACATTATATTATAGCAGCAACAAATGTATACAAGATCTTGAGGAAATGATCTCTCAAGCTAAACAATGCATCCTCAATGAAACATGTATATGAAATATGGAGAGATATTGCTATATAAAAGAGGCCCTGGCTATGACTGCGCAATCCTTGAGGAGGAACTGCTGCAAAATGTCAATAACAGATAGATGTGACAATGAATAGCTCAAATAAGAAGGGGGAGCAAGATTTCAACCCCTGGAAACATACAATACACAATCCTCAAAGGGATTGGCTGAAAGATGCACAAAATGGTAAATCTGCAGAAATACCGGAGTTGCTGGGTAGCTGCAACAACTCAAGAAATGGAAGTAAATGGAGAAGACTGAAGATGCTGCAATCAATGAAAATATCTCCTCCAATGGATCTATAGGATGAAAGGCTGATCCTCTCACCTAAGATCTCACCCTTCGAACTTGTGGAGCAAGTCTCCACTACAAACACACTAAAAAATAACGCAGTCTAGATAAGGGACTGCGCTATTGGTGAAGAGAAATGCTTGGCCTTGATGCCAAATTCTGCAATAAGCTTCAAAATATCTCCAATCTGATATCTCAAAGGAAAGAGCGGCTCCTCCTCTGAAAATAGCTGATGGGAGTGATGTAGTGAACCCTCACTGCAACACCTAGCAACACAACATTACTCTGCTACAGAAATAACGCTGTCTTGATGGAGGATGCTTGGCCACAAGCCTGGATGTGAGGAAAATATGAGCAATCCCTCAAGAGGCCTCTCAAGAAGGTGACAGAATCCTAAACAAGAATTCCTCCTGGAAATTCTTGCTAAATAACAGAGAATGCACAATTGTCTGAATAGACAATGAAATGAATAATCAAAAGCATGAGAAACAATGGTTGCCTTGTCCTCATTTTAAACAAGTGAAAGCTCTCTCTCCATGGGCCCCATCCATTAGGGTTTCCTCCACCAAATATCCTCTTCCTCATTCACACTGTGCTGTCTTCTAAAGCAACCCACTCCTCCTATGGAAACATTGTTGACTTGGTAAAACCTGACCTTGTCTTCATGTATTTGCCCCTTTTCACACTTGAGGGTGCAAAATCAAGTTCTTATGTTTATCCCCTTCCACATGTGAGGGATTTTATTCATGTTTTCAATAAACATGGGCCTCCTTACCCATTTATTTGGCTACAAGATGATAAAAGAAAAATTTTTAATATTCCATTTAGCCATGTGCTAAAATGGGAATATTACAAAGCTCTATAGAAATTTGTTGCCTGATCCTCAAAGAAATGTGGTGTAGATGACCCAACCTCCTGTGCCATAACTCGACGGTATCTTGGCTCACCACCTAATATGATTTACTGCTCAATGTTGCGCATCCATCTACATCATGTTTTTAGAGGTTCTTCACATGAACCCCAATTTTATTTACTTGTCCTATGGCTTTATGACGAAGGAATGCCTTTCCTTCACTGAAAACCAAATCATATCCAAGGTCCTCCAACATAGAAACTGAAACTAATTTTTTTTTCAAACCCAATACATGCATGACATATTTTAATATGAAAGGTTTATCTGAATCTCTCTAGAAAACAACTATACCAATCTCGGTAGCGCGATACCTCGTGTCATCACCCGTCTCGATGTGCATCTGAAGATCCTTCTCATCCAAGCTACTAAAGAGTTCTTTGTTTCCAGTCATGTAGAAAGATGCTCCACTATCCAAGTACCACATAGATCCCATCACAGTTGACACCATGCATGCGATGAGAGAGAAGTCTAACTCAAACTGTGAGGCCAAGGCTTCACCTGCTGTAGCTCCCGGAGCCTTCTTGTTGTTCTTGTTGGAATCATGATTGTCATTAGACCAAAAACCATAGGTTTTAGTCTGTGCTACAATCGCTAGAGTTAGGATCCACGAGAGGCGGTTATTCCATGTTGTGAAATACATGAGGAGCGTTGAACCCAATGTCCAACAATCTCCCCCCCAACGCGAGCTGGGTGAGTTTCGAACTCGAGACCTGTCGCTCTGATACCACTTTTTGGAATCACGATTGTCATTAGACCAAAACCCGCAGGTTTTAGTCTCCGCTACAATCTCCAGAGTTAGGATCCACGAGAGGCGGTTAGTCCATGTCGTGAAACACACGGGGAGCGTTGAACCCAATGTCCAATAGTTCTTCTTCTTTTGTGGACAATTTGTGGCATAGTGTCCATGATCATGACAGTTGAAACATTTCACCTTTGACATGTCTCGTTTCTTTCCTTCTTTACCAGTTTTAGATTTGGAATGGAACTTCTTCCCTTTCCCCTTCTTTTCCTTGCTAGCTAAGGCACAATTTTCCTCATCATCAGTGTTGGATGAGGATCCATGCCAGGTATTCTACCGAAACTCTTCTTGTACCAAATCCGAACATAGTCGCTCCCACTTTGGTAACTACTCCCTCCCATTCAAAGAGTCTCGGTAACTATGCTAGCTCTTGGGAAGGCCTAGAAGTGCTAAGATCTCCAAGTCATCATCAGCCACAGTAATCCCAACACTTCCAAGATCATCTCGACATTGAGTGAACTTGGTCAAGTATTTCTGGATTGTGTCTCCCTTCTCCATTTTTATTTTCCTGATCTTGTCCTTAAGTGCCAATTTCCTGTGGTCACTGCTGCTTTGAAACAGATCTTTCAGGGCCTTCCAAATAGCATATGGAGTTTCCTTTCCATGGATACTCGAGACAATATTATCTAAAACTCCCTCTAATAATATCCTCCTCGCCTTTGCAACATTCTTCCCCCATGCTTCATGTTGCACAACATCGGCCTGTTTGGGTGAACTCCTTCAACCCGTTATCCTCCAATATTGCCTCCATCATGTCCTTCCATGCAGTATAGTTTGAATTTCCCTCGAGTGCATATTCCAGTCTCAAGCTAGCAAAAGACATCATGTTCAACTGATAGGTCCAAAGAATGAATCAACAAATTTGAATCCTATTCAAAACAAACTCAAT
This sequence comes from Pinus albicaulis, assembly GCA_034641835.2. NCBI lineage: Eukaryota > Viridiplantae > Streptophyta > Pinopsida > Pinales > Pinaceae > Pinus > Pinus albicaulis. Next base: position 1,594,359,585 of record CM076575.1, on the reverse strand, counting down.
TTCTTCTTTTCTATTGTGATTCTTAGTGATTTGAAACCATGTACAAATTATACCAATGGAATCAATCTGATCATGTAATGTACTAAAAAAAGATACTGAATCCTTTTACAATACTTGCGAAATATAAAACATGATCGCTCAATCACATGAAAGTAAGTGAAAGAAGTAAATAAATCACACAACACAAGATATTCCTGGGGAAAGCAACTGGTCCAAAACCCTCTATCTCTATTGTATTATAAGTCGAGGAATCATCAAACAATACAATGTATTCTTGCTCACAAGAATCTCCTACACTCTACCAATGGTCTCACACCGATCTAGGAAAAATTGGACAAACACTTTGCCAATTCCTTGCCTTCCTCCAACCTGCCTTTCTCACACAATTCCTAGAGAAATAAATCCCTATTAAATAGGAATTCCAACCTTAATCCTTGATTTCACAATCCATCATGGGCTTCCTATGACTTTATAACCGCACCCAAGAAATTTTCTAATAATACAACTGATAGTTATCTTCCCTTTAACCTCTGTATCAACTGGGTCTTCATCATAACTGACATGGCATGTAGCTATCGATAGCGAATAATCAATTACCTAATTGATCACTACTTGTGAATTAATATAATTTAATTCACTGGACCTCTCAGTAGCTCATAACTCAGTTAGAATTAGTTAAACTGATTTTAACTCAATTAACTTGAGTTAACTGATTACACTCACACCACACTAGTTCATTAACTGCATCTGGACCCCCAAAATAATATAATCACTCTACATGCCTCACCTTTGACCCTCAACACGAAATTCTTGAGCCAAATCAGTATCCATGACTTAGTTAACTGATACAAGTTGTTATGAGATTAAATTACAATCTATTGTCCAATTTATTTAAGGGAAAAAAAATAGATGCCCACATTTTCTTGTTGAATTTCAATAGACAAGAGTATTAATATCTAAGATCCTTGTTTACAGTGTTAAGTAACATTGACAACAGAACTTGATATATAGGCTTGAAAGTGACACTTAGTATAGTATTGACAATGAATTAATTCGACTTGACACTTATAATTGCTAGTAACTTGGAAATTTGACATAACAATGATGTGTAGAAGTACTGTAGTGGTTTGACATATAAACATCTAAGACTTGATTGTAATTTGAAAATTAACTTCACACATTAACATGACCCTTGACAGTGATAATAAATTTTTTGTTCATCTTATTAACATGGGATATGGACAAAAATATATAATTTTTCATCAACAATAGAAGTGAAAACACATATGTTGGTAGCCCTCCTTGGGAAAATTTTGAGAGATTTGCAGGCATGTCATAGGGATGACCTGAGGCACCTAGGTTTATTCTATCATTTTATAGTAGTGACAAATGTTTGCAGCATTATGATAATTTTGGAACAGTGAAGTACAATGATTTGGTTGAATACTTCATGAGAACTTATGTTATAGGTTAATTTGGGCACCATTCCCAATGACTTGGTTAAAATGGAAATCATCCCCAGAACCAATGAATAGGGTCTATCATCCCCTATCATTTCAGTTGCTACATGCCTTAAGACAAAGAACAAGAACAAATCATCCATGACTTCCATTGCAAGGTTTCCAAGATTTGAAGTTTATGTTATATCACTTGTGAGCTCACCAATGTTGCCTCTCAAGGGACTAACTGCGTTGCATATGCAGTTACCTCCATTCAAGGGTGCTTTGCAAAGAACTTCCCGACATTCAAGAGTGCGTTGGTCAATTGGGAGTGAAATTCTCATTATTTCAGAATCTCCACATGGCTAGTACCTTCTAGAAGAGTCCATATGTGTCAAACTTCGAATCCATGTGTCCATTCAACACCTCTGAGCTTGGGAACATGTATTTCCTATTATTAGAAAGTCATTGATTGATAAAATACCTTCAGCTGTTCTATAAATTGAGCACATATCCTAGTGCTTGAAGAGGAATAATTTGGTAAAGAAATGTTGTTGGATTCTCAATTGAGTATTTGATTTGAGTGATATGATGCTGGAGAGATGTTCATTGTGATGAGACTGGGATGATGCTGGAGTTGGTGACATCAAATCAATCACTGGTTGTAACCTCCCCATTCTATCCATTAATAAAGATTGTTGCTCATTTTCCCACATATGTATCTGTATAAGCTTCTATCTTTCATATTATTGATTCTTCGCCGATGTATATGTTTCATGTTTCATTGATTTAACTGATTAAGATAAATAGCCATCTGTATATTGCAATCTCTTTGTTGTTTAGTGTTCTTACTCTCAGGAACTAGTCTAGCGATCAAAGTTGGATTGGAAGCTATAGCAAGAGCGACAATAGGAGAATAGGAAGTGCTCAGACCCCAAGTAGGTTTCTCCATCTTTCTGTGTCTATTTATTCTTAGGAAAAGTGTCTGCAAAGTATTTGACCTGTTTTTCTAAATGCATAGCACCACATTTAGGGAATGTGTTTTATTCGTAATCCTAAAAGAGAAATTGTTGTTAAATTCATCGTTTCTCAAAGAAGAAAGCATTTCTTTTTTGTTGATTTGATGCATATTAGTTTCCTTTTTGCATTCACATTAAGGGGACTGAAAAGAAAAACCTACATTTTCATGTAGTGAATTGTGTGTTTTGCATAGGAATGAGTTTGGAAAGCTGCATATTAGTTTGTGCTCATTGTTGTTTGTTCTCAAAACTAATTGCTCTTTCCCTATGTAGCTAAGATTTTCATTGAAAAAAGATAAAGTTGAAAAGTTTTCTTATCATTTGAGTTTGAATTTTAGGAATTTCCATCACATCATCGCAGTTACCTTGAAAGGAAAATTGATAAACAAGATCAACTTAAAATTTACATCAATACACGTAACAAAGCATTGGAAACACAACGATAACATTTAGAAGGTCTAGGTTAGAGATGTGTTCCGGCATCGTTAAACATAGCAGTTGTCGTTAATGGTCTGCGATACATTCTGAGTGTAATACATCACTCCATGTACGTAAGTATATCGTAGCTCGTCCACGTACGTTCAGGTATATCGGGAAGTGTTATAGTACGAAAAGTATAAAGGGGTGCTCTCACTGTGTGGTTTCGCATTAGACAACGCTAATACGGACTTGGGCCTCCACATACCTTTGGGTATATTTTGGAGGAAAAATTTAGGTTGATATCCATCCATAGTGAACTCAGTCGATCGCCTTGTAAATTTTGATACACCGAACACAACATTCAGGGAGATTGCCTGCCCGTACTTCTTGGTCTGCAAGAGGTATTCTGCAGTTCACAGTTTCTTGGTAAACCTTTTGCCTAGAATTACCATTTTATTTTTTTTATTTGTTTTTGGTCATAAAATAAATCAGTCATTGTGGAAGAAAAAAATCCCTTTCGCCATGGTTCAGACTTGCATTGAAAACACCTTTACCACCGGAAGTCACTTCTGGTCGACGAAGGCGATATCGCTCTACCAAAACCAGTACCATCAATACTTCTGGTGAAGCATCATCTTCCCATATACCAGAGTCGGCACAAGTTGTTTCTAAAAATCCTGGTTTGTCCACTGTTGTCGAGACGAAGTCCTCACAACTAACCGTGGTCACGATCAATCCAATCAGTGAGACCATACCTCCTGAAACCGACGTTGTTCAACTGGAAGTTGATCCAGATCTTGTATCTTCTTTGTGAGGACATTTGCATCCCAAATTTGAACGATCATAATTTTTTCCTGTATCCATCTCCCCACAATCTATTGTAGCCATTGAGTCTCCCATATCCCGCAGTCAACCTTATGAAATATACTTTGGGCCTGACAGTGAAATCCTTCCACCTGGTTTAATTTCGATTGAAGAAATTCCATAAGACGAGACACCTTTACATCCAAATAATTTTGGGAAGGATCTTTACCTATATGAGTCTTTTCCTCAATCACCCTCCTATGCTTTAGTTGATCCTGTGTCTATTAGAATTCCTGTCGATTCAATAGGGTATAAATTTGGTCAAGAAACCATGCCTGAACCAACATCTTCGGTTAGACCATCTGTTCCAATTGCGACATCACCTGCTCTCACTACCTCGTCGATGGTCACAACATCACCAGAGTCATATTTTCATGGTGGCCCTATGGTCCCATCAGGTTATAAATATTTATCTGGAATTTTCTCTGTTTCATCTTCAAAACCATGAACTTTACCAATGCCATCGTCTGGTATTATAACTGGTAAATCTTTAGTGAGTACTGAATAGCTTGATCCTTTATATCCATCATTAGGGCAATATCAACCTGGTCCATTTGGGTCTATTCCATCTAGTTCAATCGCAGCTGGACTTCCCGCATTTGGAGAACAATATTTTCCATCTTATTACACTCCTCATGCTGGGGGGAAACCTATGGTCACCCACTTTGACAGTACTCCATTGTTATTTGGTCATCGTAATGTCGAAATGAATGTTTATCAATGGAAACCCACTCTGCCTATCCGACCTCAAACGGTTTTATACTGGTATCAACCGGTTCAACCTGTTGCACCCACATCAACTCCACTTGTTAATACATATTTACCCCTATTACAGTCTCAAAATATTGTACAACAACCATTTTAGGCGGGTCCTTCAACCCAATACCCTCAAGTTTTGGGCCCTCAGACTCCAACTCCTTCGACTAATTTACAAAAACCTGTACCTGGAATCATTTATTCACAAGCTGGACTACCATATTATGGGATGCCACAGCCACAACCAGGTTATACCTATCTTCAACCGAATCCAAGTTCTTCTAATTTGGGTTATAAAATTGGTGGACAGACCCCTTAGTAGCCACAGGCACAAATGCCACAACCTTCATTTCAACAAGTATCGTACCCAGGTTTTCGTCAACAGAATCCTCAAGCGTTTGCCTACCAAAAAACCCCTATCTGGGTTACGAGCAACAGATTCCTTATGTTGGTGCTCAAAGGCTCGTTGCCCAAGCAATCCCATCATACCCTGGATATGCTCAACCTGACCTCAATCGACAGTTTCCCTTTGTTGCAACTTTATAGTTACCATAATTAAATCCGCTAACCAATGATCCAATCAATTATGCTCCTTGGTGGCCAGTGATACCCCATAAAATACCCTCGGATATTCCTAAGTGCAATGGAAACCATGGGGAAGACTTGTCTTCTCATGTTATGACTTATCATTTGTGGTGTTGATCAAACTACCTGAATGATGACTCTGTTCGACTACGTCTTTTCCAGCATACGTTCACTGGTCCCGCCGCAAAATGGTACATTGAATTACCTAGAGCTTCTTTTGATAATTTCACTACCCTAGCTACTATATTTTTGACTCACTTCCAGTTACCCATACAATATGAAACTGGAACAGACCTCATGACTAATTTCAAATAGACTAATGCAACTCACATTTCTGATCATATTCATGAGTGGCATCGTCGTCGTAGAAAGGTTAAAACATTTGTTCCTGGTCAGCTCCTTGCTGAGTGGTTCATTAAGTCCCTGTTACCATCTATAAATGAGGATGTGGCTAAGGGTGGCATTGTCACTGAAGATCAGGTCATTTCTCGTGCCCAATATTTAGACTTGATTTATACTCAGTCTGGCACGCTCTTCAAAAAAATTCCTAACGCACCGCGATCTAATTTTACTGTTCCTCCTCCATCCAAGGACTCTCATGCCAGAGACGGTATGATCGGTACTGCAAGTACACATCATACTACTACATCTGATACTGTCCCTTCTTCCGAAATCAATGACGTATCATTTGACAAAAGAAAAAGTGACAAACAACCTGAAAGTAAGAAAAAAGGGAAATCAAAGAAAAAGCAAACTTCTAACCCGCAGGAAAGATCATTTGATCAATCATTTGGAAATAGGAAACCTCGTTATCCATGCATAATATGTAATGAGGAACACTTTTTTCGGGATTTTCCTCATCGCAATGAAGTCTAAAAAATGGTTAATACTTCACATGCGTCAGCTGTGTTGACAGATCCATTTCTGAATCCAGACACAAATTTGGTTGCTACGGATCGAGCTTATAGTTCACAAGTTCTTATGCTATCTATCACAAAACCTTCAATAGATATTTTGGTGACAACACGTAATAAAGATTATGGTATTCAGGCTACTGATAAACCTACGACATCGACCACGAATCCTTCTATGGAATCGGTACCATCTACTGCTATTCCTGAATTGACAATCAAGCCACCGAAGGGAGTCATTCATAAATTGACATATAACCATCGAGCAAGAGCAGCTAAAAATTATAATATAGTTGAAGACTTGGCTCAATCCCCTTCAGCTATGTCAGCACTTGAGGTGTTACAAAATTGTCCCTCCCAGAAACAGGCTTTTTTGTCGGCAATTGGTGGAATTGATTTGACTGATTCTAATCTCGTAGTCTTTAATCATACGGGCTATGTGCCACAATTACCAGTAGAATTGGCATTCTCCATACAAGTAAATGTTCTCAATCACCTTGTTCATCCTACTGTTATTGATGAGGGATCATCTACATGCATTATGTCTCTAAATTGTTGGAAGTCACTTGGATCACCACGCTTGTCTCCATCATCAATGACATTGAAGGCTTTCGACGGACGTACATATAAGCCTTGTGGTATTATCAATAACCTGCATGTTGAACTATGGGGGGAAACAGTGAATGTTGAAGTTGAGGTCATTAACGGACCCCTTGAATACAATATTTTACTTGGAAGTCCATGGGTATATACTATGACTGCAATTGTTTCTACATATTTTAGAATGATCGCCTTTCCACATAAAGGTGTTATCATTGTCATCAATCAACTATCCTTCTTTTCCTCCACTTCCCAGGTAATTGGAAGCGTTCCGTTAGTTCACGCACCCCAACTTGCACTTCAGAACATTGCTTTAGGACTCTTAAAGGATTCCATTCTCATGGGAACCTTTGCATTACCACTGCCTGTGACGTCGACAGAAATTGCAAGTATAGAGACCTGTTACATGATCTCTTCCACTCCATCTGGCTTAAGGAAGAGTACGGGTGATTCTGAAATTGTTACGTTGGATGAGTTTTTGACGCCCAACCCTATTGAGATGGCATAGCAATCAATCTATTAGGCTTGGGCGGCGAATCCAAAATCATCGTCGTAGGTTGTTTGGGTTGATCATTCATTATATTTTGGTACTCCATCTGATCCTTTTTCCTCAATTTTATTGACAAATGAGAATATTTTGGAAACCATGATGTCAGAAGGAGAACTATGGGAATATTATCATCATCATTCCCATATTCCTGACTATGAAGAAGATAATATTAGTGAACTATATCACCCATCGATCAAAAATTTCTTTTCAAATTCTTCTCCTATTAATGCAATCGATTCCGAGCGAAATTTGTCAAATATTGAAGAAACCATTTCTATCGATATTTCGACCAAACCTGGCATTGTAGAAAATATTCATGTCGGCATATCTTGTTCTCCATTAGAACTCAAAATATATCTCTCTCTCTTTCATGAATTCCGAGATATCTTTGGCTGGTCTTATGAGGAAATGCCAGGTATTGACACTAGTATCATTGAACACACTATTAATATGTACCCTGATGTCAAACCGATGTGTCAACGCCTTTGTCCTATTCATCCGAAGAAGGTCGCTGCCATTAAAGCAAAAGTTCAAAAACTTTTGCGTGTTGGTTTCATTTACCCTGTTCCGCTAACTGAGTGGGTTTCCGACATTGTTTCTGTTATGAAAAAACAAGGAACCATTAGAGTGTGCGTCGATTATGGGGATTTCAATCTTGCTTGTCCAAAAGACAACTATACTACTCCCTTCATCAACCAGATTATTGACGATTGTGCTGGATGCGAAATATTTTTGTTCATGGATGGATTTTCCGGATACAATCAAATCAATATCCGCCCATAGGATCAATATAAGACATAATTCATCTGTCCCTAGGGCACATTCGCTTATCGGAAACTACCATTTTGTTTAAAGAACGTCAGGGCCACTTTTCAAAGAGCAATGGATTATGATTTCAATGACATCAAGTACATTGTTCAACCCTATCTAGATGATTTTCCCGCGCATTCACAACATCGGATTGATCACCCGATGCATTTCAGAGCTATCTTTTTACGCTGCTGACGCTACAAAATACACCTCAATCCACATAAATGTGTGTTTTGTGTTGGTTCTAGTCATTGCTTGGATTCGTCGTCTCAAAAGAAGGAATTCAAATCGACCCATTGAAGGTCCAGGCCATTCTTGATTTTCCTGCACCCTCAAATTTACTTCAGATACAAAAACTTCAAGGAAAGGCTAACTCCCTAAGGAGGTTCATACCCAACTACGCCGAAATGGCTAAAGGATTTACTCAGCTCTTGAAAAAGAGGATTCCCTTCCATTGGGAAAAAGTTGCACAAGCTTCTTTTGATGTTGTCAAGGATACTCTTGTCTGAGCATCATTAATGTATCCCCACAATTATCAGAGTGATTATTTCTTATATATCGCCGCGGTTGACACGACCATTGCTATGGTATTGGTCCAAGTAGAAAACGGGATAGAACATCTGATCTATTATTTGAGTCGTAATCTCAATGATACGGAAGTGAAGTATTCATACGTAGAAAATATTACCTTGGCAGTTGTTCAAGCTGTCCAAATATTTCGCCACTATATCTTGTTTTGGAAGACCATTGTCATTTCAAATTTCAACCCCATGAATTATATCTTATCACGTCAATTTCTGGGGGGAAAGTATTCAAAATGGATTGTCATTTTGCAGGAATTTGATTTGGAATTCATCAGGAATTTGATTTGGAATTCATCAAATCCAAGTCAAAGAAGTCTTTAGTTTTGGATGAGCTTCTTTGTGACCTTCCCTCTCATAGTATTGCTACTATGTCAGAACCATCTATTCCAGATGAGTCTCTATTTCTAATTGGATCATCTAATCCTTGGTATGGGGATTTTATCATTTATCTCCAGACCCAGAATTTTTGGCCTAATACCTCTTGCTCTGACCAGCGATGTATGTAATACCAAGCCAAATATTATCTGATCGTCGACAATACACTTTATCGTCGTGGTGTCGATACAATTTTAAGAAGGTGCCTCACTCACGATACTCCATGCCGATTACTTTTGGCCTACCATTTTCCGCGACTGCATCGGCGCGGTGAGACTTTTTCATGCGTGCCAGATATTTGATTGTAAAATCAGCAAACCGCCAGCACCAATGCATCCGGTTGTCTCTGTGGGACCATTTTCGAAATGGGGCATTGAATTCATGACCTGTAACCCTCATTCATATAGGGGGCATGGTTATATTATTGTCGCAGTAGACTACTTTACCAAATGGGCTGAAGCAATGCCTACATTCAACAACACTGGACAAACAACTGCATTATTTTTCTTTAATCATGTCATTTCATGGTTTGGGGTCCCACAGGCTATAGTCACAGATCATGGTTTGGATTTTGGCAACCATGTCACGAATGATTTGACTTCCAAGTTAGGATTGTCGCATGATAGTTTTACTCCTTATTATCCACAATCAAATGGACAAGTCGAAGCTATCAACAAGATTCTGAAACATATGCTACAATGAATGATAGGAGTTCATAAATGAAATTGGTTTTTTATCCTGTACTCGGCCTTGTGGGCATATCGAACGTCTTTGAGAAACAGAACCAGATTTACCCCCTTTTCATTGGTGTATGGTCTGGAAGCTATATTTCCAATCCAATGTGAAATACCATCGTTAAAAATCGCAATCGACTTGTTACCTGACACCTCAGGTGAAGAAGCATGTATTTTTAACCTCATCCATCTTGATGAAACACGTCGTGAAGCGCAATTGGCCAAAAAAGCGCATAAGAGACGTATAAAGTTGCAATATGAAAAAAATTTCCAGCCTCACATTTTCTGAGAGGGTGACTTGGTCATTATTTATTATCAAGAAGCTAATGTAATAGGTACAGGGAAATCTAAGCCATTATGGCATGGCCCCTATATTTTCAAAAGATTTCTTGCTAAGGGTGCCTACGGGTTGGTAGATTGCGATGGAGTTCCATTGGCGCAACCCTGAAATTGGTTGTATCTGAAACGTTACTATGCTTAATCATGAGTGGAATAATTTTTTGTATTATATTGTATGTATATGTTGTTAATTTTCATTCACTGTCTTAGTTTATTTTTTATAGTTTTCTTGAGGTTGGTAATCCACTTTACATTTCATCACATATGTATGAATATTTGGAACCATTTGTTGGATATGCTTATGGTGCTAGTCGTAGAACACATAATCTATCGTCTACAACGTGGTCCATTTTCTCTTCGAACGATGAGTTAGTGAATTTTCAAGGGATTTGTATCGGTAGATCGACAAACCATATCGTTGAGTCTAGCACGTTGATCAAAATTCTCTCTGATTCCATTTCATTTGGTATTAACCGCATCATTATAAGGTTAGACTCACAACTTGTGGTATTACAACTTAATAGTGTTTATACTGTTAGAAATCCAACACTGCATCGTTTGTTCCTAAGAGTTTGACTTTTGGAAAGACACTTTGATTTTATTCAATATCAACACATTTCCGGAAACTTGAACACATTGACTGATTCTTTAGATAATCATTTTTTAGACAGACATTTGCAACACATGCAAAGATACATTCACTATAGGATTGCGCAATAAACATAGGATAACACTGAAAATCAAATGCATAGATAGTCATAGGTTTTTACAAAAATTTGTACCCAAGAAAAATTGGTCATCTCACCTCAAAATGTATGCAACATGTCAAAAGTAAACTAGTGATGCTCATGGTAACATGCTATAAATATAGCTATCCTACGCAGTAACTGCATCCAGTGGTTAGGAACACCAATAGTATGGCGTTGCAGTCGTATGGGCAACTCTTCGATCCAACAATCCGGAATCTAGAAGGTCAATCCCTCTATGTGCTTCTGAAGCTTAGACAGAGTCTCATCCATATCTAAATCTTGAAGGACTGCTCTCCCGAAAGCCCTCTCTGCTGGCTCATCCGCTCCATGCTATAGTTCCTCTACTGGTTGAACTCAACCAACATCTACATTACATTAAAACTTTAGTTTAGTCTTGGGAAAACATCAAAATACAAAAACATGTATAAACCTTAGGAAACTGAAAAAAATAGTCAAAACATTCTTACCTATTGCACCCCACTGAGCGCCTTCTGGTAAAAATAAGTCTAGATCTCCTCGAAAATCGATGCCTGCATATGCATAATCATCGATGGCGACAACCTGTCGCCTGAACTAGGCAAAGAATGAAGGCGAGAACACGATGGATGATTGTCTTACATGTCTAACCATCAGTTCTACCCATCTTTGCATCCTTGGATCCCTAGGGTTGGATTCACCCAGTGTCACATGTTAAGGTTGCATCAGTGGAATATGCTCTACGGAAAAATAAATGAGGATCGAACCATAACTGAAATTTTTCTTCCTTCCTCCCTTTACCTTTTTCAGTTTTTCTTTTATTTGATAAAGTAAAACTTCAAACTAGTTGAACACTGTTGGCTCCATGCACTCTAGCACATACTGCATATAAGATCTATTCGCTACATATAGTGTAACGGTACCAGCAAGATTTGCAATCGTGAAAAGAATGGTTCTCAAAGGAAAATCATGAACGTCACGGATGTTTGTTTTCCCATCATTTCTTGGCTCTGCCGTTGGATAGAAATATTGCAAAACATATTCTCTCACTATCTCTCCTCCGAGAGCAGACCCTGAGAGGTAAATAGGCAAGCCTCTCCTCGACAATCCTGTAGGAAAATATACATCCTCCACTGTAATAGGAACCACATTGTTCCTAATATGAAATTCCTCAATAGCTAGATCCCATGATCGAACAAAGAGCTCCAAGAGTTCTATTTGTTGCCTCATCCCTGACAAGCGAAAGTACTGTAATAACCCAAAATATCTTAGGGAAATTACTATACATGGATCATTTAGGGGAATCATATTTTGTTCTTCATGCTCTCTTTGCCTCAAAGAAATCATCGTTCTAGTTCGATGAATCCCTGAAACATAATCATAAGACTCATTAGACTCCATTTAATGCAAAAAATCAGGAAAAATTTGGGTACAATGCAAGAATAAAAAATGTGAATTGCACCCAACGCAGTCTTGATCAATAAAAAATGTATTCCATATGCACCTAGGCTTCAATTTAGGTTCTCCACAACGCATTTTTCAATGCTCAAGGGTGTGTTTCCCTCTTTGGAAAAATAATTTACCCTAAGGGGACCAAACCCCTAAAAATTTGTAGTGAAATGAAATGAATTGAATACTAAAATAAAGAGAGGGTTTATGGCACCAACCTGGATCAAACGACAATGAAAATCTTCCACATAATCGATCGCAATCAACGGTTGAAGTTCGGGGGAAAAAACAGGTTCATAACTCCAAAATGAAAATGGTAACTTTCAAATGGTAAAGATAAATAATAAAACTCTTTTAATTAGTCATTTGATTATTTGCAAATCATATTTATTGTTGTGACTATGGTTTTATTCTATTTTTATCATGAAACGAGTATTTTTAATCCATTTGATGTTGTTCTGAACAGGTTTGCAACTGATGAACATATTAGTTGTGCATAATTATTTCAAGAATGATTTGACCACAAAGCATACTTTTATCCTTATTTTTAGAGCTTTGATAAAAACGAAAAAGAACTTGAAGCGCACTGTTATCTCTTTTTCAAGCTTCGATAAGAGAAAAAAGGAAACCCCTGGAGTCTTCTTTTAACTCTTTTCAAACTTCGATAATGTGAAAATATTGTCAAGTACTTGTCTTTTCGAGCTCGTAAAATTGAATGCATTTATATCTACTCAGTATAAGTTTAATCCTTTTCTAGACTGAGATAGATTATTTACGAAAAAGGAATGCCTTAGTCAAATATGGCTAGGAGGTTCTCTTAGATATTATTTTACACTTTTTCGGATCTGAGCGAAAACTTTACGAAAAAGTACTTATGGTGTTTTCTTTCGTCCTCTTTTTCAAACTCTCTAAATATGAAAAAGGACCGGGCTGTAACTGTCGTCAGGCTCGTTAAAAAATAAAATAGCGATGGGCTTGTCGATCATGGAAAGAATCAAGTTTCATTCATCACTAAACTCGTTAAATTATTAAATAGCGATACATTATTCGCCGGAAGAGTTGAATTATAGATCAAGCATATGTTATCATCCTCAAGCTTGTTAAAAAATAAAGAGGTACTGGTCGACAAATGACCAGGGAAAATTTAGGAAAGTGAACAGAACTTTTTATGGTAGCAAGTCGCTCTTGAACATGACACTTCACTCCATCACTATGACTATTTGGGTTGGGTAATCTTCTTCACGGTTCATTCATACCTATGGTTCATCATACCTTTACTTCTATTTTGGGTCAATGCTACCAACTCATCTCAGTGTCACCGATATGTTCAAGAGAAGTCATCCAGTGAATACTCATCCTTTGCAATACTCATAAACCTTCATTCTCATGATAGTCATCCCTGAACATTGCTATATCAAGTCATATTTTGTCTCTGAAATCAGTAACTCCCATTTCGCAATAAAGTGACTTCTTATCGACGTCAAATCATCATCCAGGAATTTTACTTAGAAACATCATCTTCAAGTACCATGAGGCTTGTTACAGCATCGATAAGATCCTTGCTTCCGAACCTTTGACCGAGATATTTTGTTTGGCGTTTGACATCAAATCATCTATTCACGCCTTAGAAAATGTACTGCAGTACCTTGAGGGCCATCAACTTCAATGGTGGTTCTCTCGCGTTTGTTAACAGCTCACATCATTGGCTGGTAGTCAAACAATGTCTTACCATGGTCGAATACAAATCATATATTCACATGGATCTTGTACCCAAACGATCTATTGAACGAGATAAGAAGACCCCAGATCTAGTTTCAACCATCGAGGCTGCGATTTTAGGATTGTTGCACACATCATCTGTACGGTGACCTTACATACAGATCTTCATCTGAACATGGGCCTATATCTGTAGGCATCTATGTATTGGGAAACATTCTAATGTAGACGACTTTCTGCACTATGTACATGTTATTAGATATTTTATGTGTTGAGCATGGGAATGATGAGGTTGGGATGATGCTGGAGTTGGTGACATCAAATCAATCACTGGTTGTAACCTCCCCCTTCTATCCCTTAATAAAGGTTGCTGCTCATTTTCCCACATATGTATCTGTATAAGATTCTATCTTTCATATTATGGATTCTTAGCTAATTTATATGTTTCATGCTTCATTGATTTAACTCATTAAGATAAATAGCCATTTGTATATTACAATCTCTTTGTTGTTTAGTGTTCATACTTGCAGGAACTAGTCTAGCGATCAAAGCTGGATTGGAAGCTACAACAAGAGCGACAGAAGGAGAATAGGAGGTGCTTGGACCGCAAGTAGGTTTCTCCATCTTTCTGTGTGTCTATTTATTCTTAGGAAAAGTGTCTGCAAAGTCTTTGACCTGTTGTTCTAAATGCATAGCACCACATTTAGGGAATGTGTTTTATCCGTAATCCATAATTTCGCATAACAACTTGAATGCATATTCATATGTGAGAAGTGTAGTATCGTGCAACAGTAGTAGTGACAGTGTATGCCATGGTCAATGGAGCAGTGATATGATGTACAGTTGTATGTTGATTTGAAATCATTGATAATCAGGGTTTGATGTGCAATGTAGTGCAGTGATCAACTTGGACAATATTTTACAGTGATAGCAATTTGGTCAGTGATGAGAAGTGGTCAGCATTGTGCAGTGGCTAGTTTTCAATTTTAGAAGTCTTATGTAGCAGGTTTTGGAAGAATATTCATATTGAGCATTACAATGTTATGTTCTATACAACATTCTTATATTGATTCAGAGTACAAGGGGATCTAGTGTGGAAATTTTGAAACACTGTTTTCCTATTGAATAGGGTGGTAGGGTGGTGCAAGGCAGGTGATTGGATTCACCTTTAGGTTGGAGCCTAAGAACACTTCAGGGTGGAAGGGTGGTGCTAGGGAAATTCATAGCCTACACAAGGTGTTGTAGCATCCTTTTAGTTGGGGATAATAAATTATAGGGCAACAAAGCATCCTTCTAAAAACAACTGGTAGATAGAGTGTTGGGGCACTCGTCAGGTTGTGGTCTAACTTATAGGGCATTGGGGAATCCTTTTGGTTGCAACAGGTTATTAGGGTGTAGTAGCGTCCTACAAGTTGTATTCCGTAAATTATGAGGTTGGAGCCTCCTTCAGTTGTAGCTAAAAACTCGATGTAATTATTTTCTTTTAAAATAGAGAAGAAGACACTTACTAAGAATCGTTTGGTGGTTTTTTACCCAGAGGGGGTTTTCCACCTGAAAATTTTTGTGCCCACTATTTTATCTTTCTACATTTTTGTATGGTGTTGTATACTATTGATTATTGTTTATGGTTATCTGAAGAAGAAAAATAATAATAACTAAATATTAACTATCGCTTTGAAAAAATATTAAAATGTGTTAATTGCTAAGAACTATTGATTCACGCCCCCTCTCAGTATTTCAAAAAATTGGTAACAGAGTTGGTTCCTTTAGTAGCATCTTAATAGCTAGAAGGAAGATCTCAGAATACAGAGTTGGGAAAATTAAAGAAGAAAGTTGCCAAGAATTCAAAGGAAGTTTTAGGTACTCAATATTGTACACCAATTGCTGATTTTGATGAAGATAATTAATGTAGATGGGAATCTAGAATGGTAGTCCATATACAAGCTCATGATGTATGGAAATGTGTTTCCTCTGGAGTCACATCTACCGACAAAGCTAAAAGGTACAATATTAAAGCCATGAATGTCATTTTTAATGTTTCTCCAAATCCCGTAAAATCAAAAGTTGGTCAATGCTCAAAGGCCAAAATTCTTTGGGAAAGGCTCCATAGTCTCTACTCAAGGAAGCATGCAGGTCAAGATATATATTTTGATAATAATGTGTATCTTGATATCAAGGAATCAAACAATGATGATATTGAAAAATTTGAAGAAATGAATGAAGTCAAATTCCAAAATGAAGTTGCCAGAGTTATAAAGGAACTCAGGAGTGAAAAGGAAAGGGATAACTTTTTGGAAGAAGAACTGAAGATAGCAAAAGGACATGCCAGAAGAATTAATATGAAGAATGAATAATCCAAGGAAATTATTAAAAATATTAGAATCCAGTTAGAAGAAGCCGGAAAATTTAAAAAGTTAGAGAATCATACACTCAAAGAAGAATTTTCTCTATTGAAACTCCAAGTGCAAGAAGCAGAGCAGAAAGAGAAAGATTGGTGAAGTCAATTAAAGGAATCTGGTAAAAGGTACATTTCTGAAGTTGATCAAAATCAAAAGGAACTAAATATAACTATTTCTGAAATAGATAGGCCCAGGAAGGAAAATGGAAGGAAGAAGGAACAAATACAAGTTCTCAAGAAAGAAGTAGAAAAGGTCACTCTTCTAACGCTACAAATAGAAGAAGTAGAAAGAATAAGAAAAATATTGAAAATATGGTTTTAAGAAGACCTTTATTAGAACCAAGAAGAACTTGATGCAACCCTTAATGAAGTCAACGAGTTCAAGGATTGGAAAAAGGAACATTTGAAGGTTATTGATAGGAAAGGTCAAGAATTGGCCCAGTTGAAGATAAAGGCAGAAGAAGCAGGTAAACCTCCATGTTATGAAGGCACAAATTCAAAAGCTTCATCAGGTCGAAATGAAGAGAATATTGATCAAAGTAAATAACAAAAGAAGGAGAACATTTCAGCTCCAAAGAATAATCCCAAAGAAGCTAGAGATAAAGGACAACAAAAGGCTACAACACCACCTCTGAAGAAGAATGAGTATAGAGAATAATCGAGGTACGTTCATCCATTTAATGGTTATTTTTTTTCATGTACTAACTTTGGGCATATGGCCATGGATTGTAATGTTGTTGATAGATATAATTATCAAAGACCACCACCTTCGAATGAACCATTAAAGTTTGCACATTCATTTAATGGTTATTTCTTTTTATGTACTAACTTATGGACATATGGCTAGGGATTGTGAAGTATTTTACATGTACCATTATCATTCGCAAAATACTAGAGGCAAGTTTTTAGGATCATGAGATAGGTTATATGATGTTTTTTTTTTTTTTTTTTTTTTTTCCAGAAAACAATACATGCTAGATGGGACAAACATTGAATGCTTCAAATGTCACAACTATGGTCATATAGCACGTGATTGCAGATATCAGATGGAATCGACTATGGACAACATTGAATTATTCAAATGCCATAATTATGGGAACATGGCTTAAGACTCCAAGTATAAGAAGAAGAAGAAGATAAAGTTTAAGCAGTTATGCTCTCAGGTTTTGTAAAAGCAAAAGTTCATGAGGAATCATTAGTTGCTTCAAATGATGACACGAGTCAAGATGGTTCATTGCGTGACACGCAATTATGAAAATATATAGCTTGTCAACTCCTTAAATCTTGAAGAGGGGGAGTCTATGAAATAGTGTGTGGCATAGTTATATTGTTGGCAGATAGGAAATATGGATAGAATAGTATCTTCAAGACAAACGTGTAACATGTTTAGGGGGAGAAGAAAAATTAAAGGATTACACGTTCACATGAATCACCAGTGATATAGGAAGGCTTCTCGTCAGGAGGAGCACATGTAGGTTACAGGTCCATAGGGATCGTGATTGACATATTATTACAAAAATTATTCTTTGCAAGGGGATAAAAGGCAGATTATAGATCCATAGGAAGTAGGAATATTTTCAGGGGTAATCACCCTTTTCCATTGATGTCAAAAGGGGAGAGAAATCATGAGAAGAATATTGAAATTATGATAAGGATATGGAAGCATGAAGTCGGGGGAAGATGTACTCACAGAAGGAGTGTGTGTGTTTCTGTCAATGACAAAGGAGGATATTGTCGGATGGTGTTATCATTGATTCCAACCCATGGAGTTGACTCGATTTGAATTTGTCTAAAAAAACTAGTCATTGATTTCAAATTGTTAATGAACACTTCTTAGTAGTTGTCAGGTTACATCAAGTTGGAAGTTACATTGTTAGATGGTTGAAAACCCAAGTCCAATGGTTTGGGTTCCCTAGACTAAGGGTATACCCTCAATTTGTCGAGGGTTTTAAAGCGTCAAAACATTGAATTTGACATGGATATCCACATCATTGTATTATCCTTGGAAATATCTTTTTGTTGGTAAGTTTAAGGCCATATAAGTAATCTCGGTTTGAGAAATAAATGTCTTTGAAGTCAAAGGACCCAATTTCTGGGCTACAACCCCAACGCCTTGGTAATAAGCCATGGTTAAAAGGTCAAAGGGTATTAATTAAAATTAAATTGATTAAAAATTAAGATTAAAAATAAATTAAATGAAGACAAATATTAATTAAATTTAAAATAAAAAATAAAAATAAAAATGATGATAAAAATTTTATCATGCAAACATTACTAAACTATAATAAATTATAAAGATTTAATTTTCAGTATCACTTATTAAATTATAAAGATTTAGTTTTATTTCAATTAAAATTAAGCCTAACCTAAATTTGGCCCCCCCAAACCTATATATAGATGCATATCATATTAGTGTAACTCAACAAATTATTTCTTGTAAATTTACCTCTAAAATTGTGTATCTCCGAGACATAACATTTCAACCTATTGGAGGAGTTCTGAGGAAGAGAAAGTTCAGATCCTTCTGAGTTACAAACAAAAAATCAGGCAAGGAGATTAGGGCTTTTTCTAAGGTAAGATTCTAATTCTTCTTGGTTGGTTTTCCTCTCCTATGTCACTGAAATATTTATGATACTCTTCTTGAATTTTTTCTGAGGCAATGGAGTTTTTTTTTTGGGGAATTTTTTATGTGCTTTTGGGAAGCTCTTAGACCTCAGTTTTATTTGTAGATGTTAGGGCTTCATTTCCTAATATCTCATCCCTCTACGACTTTGCATATTTTTTTTCCTCTCCATTAAAGCTAGGACGCAAACCAACTTGGTTACAGTGACCTAAAATTGTTTGTTGGTTATAGTGACCTCAAATTATTCATTCTAGAACTGTTAACTCCAACTTGTTGTGGCTAGTACTAGGCCACATGTTTATTAGTGTATATCCTCAATCATAAACCTCGAATCCTTGTTTTTAGGTTTAGTTGGGGCACACGTATTGTGAATTGTAAATAAGTTGATTACCCTTGATGACTAGACCATCCTATTGTGACTTATAAACAATGAAGTAATTTTTTTTGTTCTGAACTATACATACTCTAGGGAGGACCTATGATTTTATAAAACTATGGCAATAACCTTCTGACATGCAAAAATCTCCTTGAAAAATAGTGACTAGATATATAGACAAGTTTTGAATGGGATGCAACCTTCATGATATGACCACCTTCATCTTGTGCAGTGAGAACCATAACACATGTTAATGACCTTAATAGGAACAAACTAATTTGATGTATATCTAACTGTCTTGTAACATCATTTATTGACTTAACTATAATTGCATAATAAAATGGTGGCACACATTGACTTTATGTGATGGTAGCTCTGACAATAGTTGAAATGAAAGTGACCTTACTTAAAAACCTCTTGTGACCTTGAAAACAATAACATGATTTAACTTGACAAAACCTTATGATAATTGTAACCATAAGTGTAACAAATAAACTCGTGACATGACTTGATGTAACCTAAATTGATAGTTTAATTCAAAAATGACTTTTGATTGTGAGACAATATTCATAAATAATAATCATGATGAAATTAACACAGTGATATAATTGTGATATAACAGTGAATGTATTTTTATATGACAACAATAGTAATCAAATATTTGACTTCATGAACGTTGAGTTTAGTCTTAAGGATTATGTAGTGACCTCATTTATTGAATTGACACTTTGATTGATATAGATACTTGACAATGGTATTGACAGTGATATGAGTATTGATATCTAAGATCCTTGTTTATAGTGTTAAGTAACACTGACAACAAAAATTGATATATAGGCTTGAAAGTGACACTTAGTATAGTATTGAGAGTGACTTAAATGTAATTTACACTTAGACTTGCTAGTAACTTGACAGTTTGACCTAACAATGATGTGTATAAGTAATTCAGTCATTTGAAATACAAACATCTATGACGTGATAGTAACGTGACTATTAACTTCACACATTAACATGACTCTTGACAGTGATAATAACATTTTTGTTCATCTTATTGACATGGGACATGTACAACGATATATGATTTGTCATCAGAAATAGAAGTGAAAATACATATGTTGGTAGCCCTCCTTGGGCCAGGTTTGAGAGATTTGCGGGAAGGTCATAGGGATGACCTGAGGCACCTAGGTTTGTGCCATCTGTTTTCACTCAGAAAAAATGAAGCAACATTTGACAAAGTCATATAGGTTCATGCGTCAAAGATAGGGTTATATGATTCATTTTCAACTACTTGGTCAAGGAAAATTTTAAATTTTTCTTATTTGGTCTATCCTAAGGTCTAAACCCTCCCTCATTTAAATCCCCTCATGTCACATCAATCATAATTTTCTGACATTTTTCAATTCCCAAGGTTATATCACCAAAAGTGTCATTTTAGCAAGAAACCACACTTTCGTAGCAAAATACACTAAGAAATTACACTTTTCGCTACGAAACTGCTAATACTATCGTAGTGAAAAGGCCCATAATTACACTAGATATGCTACAAATGTAAGGTTTCCTCTATGTCATGTCAAATTAGCTATTAGGTGTTAGAAAATGATTTGAAAAGGATAAGTTAGATACCATTCGAGTGAATTAGGGTAAATATCAAGGTACATGGTCAGGGCTGAAGTCATCATCACCATTTTAAGCACGTATGAGTCATCATTATGTTATGAGTGGGCATCGAACTTCAAAATATTTCCAAATTAAGTCATTTCTCATTCTTAATTCCTTCTTTGCATGATATTGAGCTCTGGAGAGCTATTTCATTAGCCAAAGATATGGCTGGTATTTTCAAAGGTTTGCAGAGAATTATCAAGCAAGGCAACAAACTATCAAGCAAGGCAGAGAATTATCAAGCGAGGTGGCAAACTATCAAGCAAGGCAGAGAATTATCAAGCGAGGCAGCAAACTATCAACCAAGGTAGAGAAGACACTAAAGAAATTATTGCTGAAAAAAGAAAGACAAATAAGGGTGGCCAATGTCTCAGATACGAATTTGATAAATGAAGACCCAGATGCTGTAGAAATCTTTAGAAGGACAGGATGTTTACAGTTTTGTGAAAGATTACAAGGCAGCCATGTACAGGTTTCCAAAGAATTTTCCCTAAACTTCAGTGGAATAGCTACTAAAGTGGGGATGCCGAATCTCACCATTACACCAGAGGTCATTGTAGCAACAACAGGGATTCCAAGGGGACAATAAAAATGGTTCAAAGGGTTCAAATTCAACATGGAGAAGTGAAAATAGTTTATCAAGCCAGAAAACAGTGAAATGGACCTTACAATTGTCATTCCAAGGAGCTGCATGAAGGATAATTTCTCAAAGTTACTGCTTGTCATCCAGAAATATTTTACTTGTGAAGGGAGATACCATAAAGTCTATTCTTACCATTTCAAGCTTCTCTTACACTTTACTGGTAAGATATCTCTTGATATGCCTTTCTATTTACATAGAATTTTAGCAAAAATGGCAGATAAGGTCCAAGAAAAATCTGAAGGAAGTGAAACTGCACTGTTTCATCATGGTTTAATAAAATCGCTGGTTTTAGATGAGTTACAAAGACTAGGCAGAGACTGGTCTTAATTTTTGTTTGTTAGTGGATTTGAAATGGATACCCTTACTCCTACAAGAACTCCTAAAACTAAGGTTATCCCATCACCCTTAGTGGAATAACAAAGTGAACCAGTAAGGGCAGAGCAGAGTGAACCAGTCATGATGGAAACAGAGAAGTTGCAGAGATTTGATACACCCATTGTTCCACCTGCAAAACAAAAGTCAATAATGATCAAACCTATGAAACAAGATCAAGTTGTGAGTAAACAAGGTAGCAAAAGTATAACAAGGAGCCAAACAATAGGTAAATGCAATTTAGAAGACATACTACATGCCATTGATATTGATGAGACTCCTATAGTATAGGCTGGGGATATAAATGAAGGTGGAAAGAAATTCAAGAAAGCCAAATCTGCAAAGAAGCTAGAGTTTGAAGGTGAGGATGCAGGTTTTATGTTCCAGGCAAGGAAGCCCATTACAAGGCATGCTAAATTTTTTTTGGAGAGTAGCAAAGAAGTCCATCCAGCCACTGACACTATCAAACCACCACAAGACATTATTGATATTTCATCACCTGCAGAGAAAGATACAATCAACAAGCCAAAGAAAGGAAAAGAGAAAGTAATTGAAAAAACAGAGTTTGAACTCCTTGACGAACGGTTAATATTAGCTAACCATGAAATTGCAGTTATGAAGAATGAGGCAAGGAAACACAATGTCCAAAAGGTTCAGTTTGAAAAGATGAAAGAGATTTGGGAGTAGTAGGTTGATAATGTATCCCAGACCCTAGATAATACACATCAGTTAATCAAATGGACTATGCCATTGAGGAAAGAGGTGAAACATGTCAGAAGAATGAACTTGCATCTGAAATATACCAAAAAGAAGCTGAAGGATCAGGTTAAAGACCTCCAAGAACAACTAGAACTAATCCATGAGCAGTTGGAGAAGAAAGGCCTAAAAATGATAGTAGTTGAGGAGCCAATAGCTCAACTCATCATCAATGAGGAAGAAACACCTCAAGAATCATATATTAAGTTGGTTTCTGTTTTGAAATGTAAATGGAATTTTAGAAACAAAGTTTTTTACCCCTGGAAAATATATTTTTGAAGCTAGAAAAAAATCTGGAAAAAACACAGTTTTAAGCAATTTCGTAGCATTTCCTAGGCTTGAAGCCAGGAAAACACTACGAAACCACCTGTATATTTCCTTTTGCATTTAAAATCACTTTGGGAAGCTTCCAAGAGGAAGAAATCACATGCATTATGTGTCAAGGCATGAGGAAGACAATGCAAAAGGAAAGAGGCATAAATTTTGAAGGCAAAGGTCATTTTTGTAGTGCTACGAAAGTAAGCTACGAAATTATCATACTTTCGTAGCATGCTGTGTTGAAGCTTTTTTAGCAGGTTTTTGGATAGTTTTGGACAGGTGGATACTTTCAAAGGGGAAAGGGAATTTCTAGCAGTCATCCAAGACTTGAAGACCACGAGAGGAAGACAACTCATCAGCCAAATCATTCGTTGAAGATAAGGACCATTTTTCCTAAAAATCACGGTTTGTTTCCAGATTTAGAGGAGGCTAATTAAGAGGTCATGTAGTGATGAGTTCTATCACAACATATTCGAACATGTGGAGGATTGGTTGTCAGATGTATAACTATTTCAAGAATATAAGATAGTTGATGTAATAATTAGTTGTTTGAGTCCTATTAGGAAAAGGACTGTTTCATAGTGTAGCTGTCATTTTATCATTAAAGCACATGTTTTCATGTTTTTCAAGGTGTCATTAGGAAAAATACGATGAGTCTAGCCAAGAGGCAGAACATATCTCATGTAGCAAGTCTATTAAAGGGCAGATATTCGAATTGGTAAAGGGTTGCAGATTTTTTGGCAATACTGCAGCTTTATGTAATTTGAATGTTTTCAGTAATACAGAGGAATTTTACTTGACCAACCTGAGATTCTCATGGATTTTTTAGTGCTTACTTGATCTGTACTTTCTATGTGTACCATTTGCAATGGTTTTCATCTTTAATACTCAGAATTCATAAATATATGCTTTGAATTCCTTTATAGATGAATTGACTGTGTTATTTCATGTTTCATGTGTGCTTTACCTTTGCTAAAAACGCTTACCTCCCTCAGCTTCCATGTCAAGTGAAATTACTACTGAACCACTAAATTTGTTGACTCCATAAGCCTAATGACTGCAGACTAGTACTATTTTCAACCTATACACATCAAAAGCAAGTTATTTTCCAAGTAGAGTTAGCCATCTATATTCATCTTTATCCAATATTATTAACCCCTTTGAGAGAGCCCTCTCAGACTGAAGAGGCTAAGCTTCAGTTACAAGTTGGTCTGAAACAGTTACATGAAGTTGTCTGACTAGCAGCCTATCAGGTGAAATTTTGTGATAACACCATCATTTGATAATAGTGAGAGATAATTGCAACATTATTAGCATTTTATAATAGTGAAGTAAAATTATTTGGTTGACTAATTATTGAGCACTTGAATGCATATTCATATGTGAGCAGTGTAGTACAGTGCAACAATAGCAGTTACATTGTATTTTGTGGTCAATGGTCTCCTTTCATTCCCTTGATGACAAGATATTTAGACCCAAAATTATCAGCATGAGTTTACAAATCCAAGTCTCCCTCTTCCTCGAGTCCTATGCTCAATTTATAGGCAAGAGGAGGAGGTTTCTAGTTCCTCTTCACAAGGGATATGATGCTTAAAGGAGGAGATTAGTTCCATGATCCAAGGGATGAGGCGCATGTATGTAGTGGTTCAAGTTCTCTAATTTAGATAATATTCCTCCTTCAAAGCTTGTAGAACATACTTTTTTATTTTTACTTGTGTGAACATAACTACACAATTTATAGTGGAAGAAAGTGTGCATATTTGCATAGTTTACAGTGGAAGAAACTGCACATGTGCAGGTTTGTTTTAGCCTATAACTGCGCAGATGCTCAAAAATGGATTTTCAGTAGTGCAAACTGTTAAGTCCCTATATTAATAGTGTAGTCCCTTATTATGTTAGTGTACCCCCCCCCTTATTGTTATTGTTGTGCCCCTGTAACCCCCATATTGTTATTATTGTGCCCTTACATTATTATTGTTAGGTCGGCTAGGATTACATTGTGGCCCCACTGGGATTACATTGTGGCCCCATGGACTCCTATATATAGAAAGGAGGTTTTGTAATTTGAATCATCCAAGAATTGTTCATTTATGTAATGTATTGGAGGTTTCCCCCTTGAAGTGGCTTATTTCTAAGGCGTTGATATCTCTTTTCTTCTATTTTTGGAGCTGGTTACACAACATTTGGTATCCGAGCTTTGGATTCTAGGGTTTTGCTACTCCAAACAGGTCATCGTGGAATTTTCGCTATAAATTTTTTTATACGAAGTTTTAGAAGCTGAAATTTTAGGGTGCGAAGAAGAAATCCTGAGGAAGATTTTCTAAAAATTTTAGAGCTTGGTTTGCAATATTTTCGGAGATATGATTTGTGGAAGTTAGGTCTTTTTTCAGGCTCATAAACAGGTCATCGTGGCATTTGCGCTATAACTTTTTTTCTACGAAGGTTCATAATCTGAAATTAATATGGCGTGAAGCTGAAATCCTGATGAAATTCATCAAAATATTTCAGAGCTTTTTTCACAATATTTTTGGAGATATGATCTGTGGAAGGTAGTGCTTTTTCAGGCTCCTGAATTTCATCTCAAAGAGGTGATCGTGGGAAAAGTTCAATAAATATCTCTCTGGGCATTGGATGGGAGTGCCGTAAAAATTGGTTGCAAGTACACGGATTTTAGTTTCTTGGCTATCAATTTCAGAGACAAAGGACGAAACAGTGACACGTGGCAAGTCGTACAAGTTCACTCTACTGAACCAGTCCAGAATTAGGTCATTGTGGGAGATTGGACACAACTTTGTCTTGGAGAATCCAAATTAGGTCAGACCTGTGGCATTCGAAAGATAATTTAGAGGGCTACTTCAGTACTAAAATTCAGATATTGAAGTGCTGCAATAACAGAGATAATCAAATTTCCATATCGAGCTCCTCAAAAGCAAGTAAAAGGTGTTTATTTGTTTTTTCGAATTGCATAAATCTTGTTTGAAAAATTAGTTTGAAGTGATTCCAAGGGCCTATTGAGTATATATTTCAGTATTGGGTTTTGAGATGCCTCCTAAAAATAATTCAACACCCATTATGCCCTCAGAAATCTATACTATGACGCATGAAGAGGAAGAATTGCAGTATGAGATATCAAAATTACGGTACCAAGTGCAACAAATTTCGATCTTACGAAGAGCAACCGAAGATGACATAGATGGTTTAAAAGAAGAAATGGAGGCTAAGTTGGATGGTTTAAAGGATAAAATAATAGCTAATATGGATGATAAATTAGTGGAAGATGACATCGAGCATCAACAACAAGTTCTCCAACTCTCAAAGGATAACCTAACTTTGGTGCAGAATCTAATGAAACAACAAGAATATCAACATCACATCGAAAGAAGTTCTGAAGCAGTCACAGAAACAATAAATTGACAAGTACGATCAATTTCAGAGTATCTCAGTAAGTGGAAGAACTTTCCTGTAGAATATTCCACATGGGAGGATGAGAATTTTATACAGAAGCATCAAGAAATAATCAAGCGTTGAGGACAACACTTGTTTGAAGGAGAGGGGCATGTTAAGTCCCTATATTAATAGTGTATTCCCTTATTATGTTAGTGTAGCCCCAATTATTGTTATTGTTGTACCCCTGTAACCCCCATATTGTTATTATTGTGCCCTTACATTATTATTGTTAGGTCGGCTAGGATTACATTGTGGCCCCACTAGGATTATATTGTGGCCCCATGGACTCCTATATATAGAAGGAAGTTTTGTTCATTTGTATCATCCAAGAATTGTTCATTTATGTAATGTATTGGAGGTTTCCCCCTCGAAGTGGCTTATTTCTAAGGCGTTGATATCTCTTTTCTTCTATTTTTGGAGCTGGTTACACAACACAAACCAAAATTCCTTTTGTCCCTGGTATTTTTTTACTTGAATCTTAATAGGGGATTCACTTTGATACACTCATAAGATAGTGAGAGATATGAATTATCATCCATGGTGGCAAAATTTAGTGTAACATATTGCTCCCTAAAGTGCAAAGCCAGAAAATATGTTTGATGAATGAAGCACTTTATCATGTCAAAGATTCGGATCAGAGACCAATTGGTTGAAGACCTGAAACAAACAATAAAGGATTACCATATCATGCTTTCATATAAACATCACTGAGGTAGGAATTCCCATACTCAGAGTACAAGTATCTCAAGGAATCAGTATGGAAATACATCTGAAGATCCATGTCAAAAAAAGACAATATGGATTTATCCATCAATGGATCTATGTTTACAATCATGAATATTTAATAACTCCACGCAGCCTGGATGGATGAAACTAGATACAGGGTCTTGATCTCCATCTCTCGATGTACAAATCTAACCATGTGAATAAATTTCTTGAAGTCAAACATGGTAGAAACCACTTGATTAGCGGTCAATGATGTGAACCATTAACAAGTACGAGAGAATCCACCAGTAATGACAATGGTTTTTAAGGTACTTCCAATACAGTCTATGAAGTGTGAAAATATGTCTTGAAGTCAAACACTCATAGAATCATTCAAATGATGGTCAATGATGAGAACTTGTCATCAAAGGCGAGAAACTTGCCATTAGGGCATGTAGGCTCCAAGCTATTGAAGAAGGTTTCTAAATAAACTCCCTACATGGTGAGCTGAATTTGATAGGAAGTGATCTGTCACAGAAGGGCCTACGATACGAAACTCATGTCAAGTTTTGAAGAAAAAATTTGGAGTGATTCAAGAATGTCTCAGGGATGTCCGATGTTAGTCATCAGTAATTTTTGCCTTTGTATATGACTAAATGCTTATCCTAAGATTTCTAGAAACAAATTTCATAAACATTGTGAGTTCTAGAAATCTCACTGCCTTCATTATCCTTAAGATAATTTTCACTATTTCATCATTCCATCCTGCCAAGCTCTGCTTATCAGTCCCAGAAAACCCATTAAGGGCTCTTGTCACTCATTTTGTTTATATTTTGTCACCTTTGGCCCAAATCCTCCGTTGTTGTTTCACCTAAACCCTCCACTACTACCTAAGGTCACCAAACAAACAACCCTAGATTTGTTTCAAACCAACCCTGAGAAGTTTTTGACACCACTTATATAATGTAAGAGTTTACCAAGCATTAAGAGAGGTCAGCCTTCAGAAAATAGTACTAAAACTTCCAGCCTCTCTGAATTTTGAAATTTGAAATCTAGCTTCACATAGGATCTGTACCAGATCTCATCCAGACCCAAACCCTCCCAACATAGTTGGTGACCCAGAGAATATTTTGTGGAAAACTTCTAGATCTGGAAACTTAACCACTATTAGGACCATCCATAGAACAAGCTCTATACTTTAACATCTTACAGCTTTGCAAGATCCCCAACTTGACTTGCACCATACAAGGAACCTCTTCAGAAACAGGTCACAAATTGATATTGACCAAACTATCCTTGAACCCTTAGATTTGCAACAGAGTTCTAGTAGAGAAGCCTCTCTTTCCACACCACCTGATTTTCAACTTCTCCATCACTTCAACTCTTTTCATACCAAATCTACTCAAAATCATTTTGTTGGTCCAAGTACTTCCACCACACCTATCCATACCACCACTGTGCAAACCACTCCACTTCATCATACACCCCCTTCCACACAACCACCTCTTGTAAATCCCCCATTGGCTCCCATCATTGCAGCTTGGTATGCCCCCTTGGTTTTACCTCAACCTCTAGTACCTTTTCCAAATGACTATCAGTTCAAGATCCCTCATTTCACAGGGGTTGAATCCATCACTGCCCAACAACATGTAGATAGGATCAATGATGCTTTTGATTACATGGAGATAGAAGAGGAAACCATTAAGATGAGGATATTTTCACAAAGCTTAGGAGGAGAGGCCAAAAAATGGTTCAAAGCATTAACCCCTAACACAATACATGATCTCCCTTCCCTTTACCAAACTTTCATTCTGAATATAACAATATTAAGAGGAATGTAGGGGAAAGTGTGCAAGATTATTGCACCAGGTTTAACAGTGTGTACAATGCCCTCCCACCTCACATGAAACCTCCACAAGGCCTAGCACTAGTAAAATTCCCTGAAGGTTTTGACCCTCACATGACTTTCCAATTGAGAGAAAGAGACCCTGAAACCTTAGAAGAAATGCAAAGAGCAGCAATTAGTGTAGAGGTTAACTTGATTGGAAAGAGAGCCGGGTTGAAATCAGAAAAGAGAGTAACCTACAAGGATGAAACCATGCCCTCAACCTCCTCTTCTGATACCAAAATGGACAACCTAATGAGAACTATGGAGAGAATGATAGAAATGATAAATTTGAATGAAAGGACACCTCCTAGGGAAAACCAAGCTAATTCCCAAAATAGAAATAGAGCTCAGAACTTCAGAAGAGACACTCCTCAAATCAAACCAAGGGAAAGTGATCAACAAATCAGACCTCCCTTTCAACAAAACTATGTAGATGAAGAAGAAGGGGAAATTATAGAACCTGCAGAAAGCCATATTAACCTAATAGGTTCTGATAATGAATATGCTGTTTTTCTCACTGAAGAAGAACAAGGTTTCTTTTCCTTAGATCAAACTGACACGAACTATGAGGATTCTGAAGAATACCGCTTGGGGTTTGAAAATGCCATCATGGAAATCCATAAGCAATATTATCTTAGGAGCAAAAAGTACCTAGATTCTGCCAAGAAAGACCAAATAGACACTGTTGTTCGGAAAGTATCTGAAAACACCCCTAAGAAAACAACAGAGAATGTCAACACCATGGCTAAGAAAGCTGAAACAAACAAAGGAAAAATCAGCCAGCCAAACAATGACCTTAGCTGTCTTAGTACCTCCACCAGTTACCCTGAGAAAACCACTTTGTCTAAAGCTCAAAATCAGGATTAGCAGATTAAAAATGTGGAAAGGTTGATGGTTGATAAAGCTGATGTGAACATATCCAAAACACAAGCACCTTTCAGCTTTGAAGGAGAGATTGCCAAAATCAAGATAAATATGCCCCTCACTGAACTGGTTACTCAACCAATGTATAGATCTCATATTTTGAAGGTACTAAACATAGGAAATGATGCTGACACTTTACACTT
The DNA here is from genome assembly GCA_034641835.2 of Pinus albicaulis. Classification (NCBI taxonomy): domain Eukaryota; kingdom Viridiplantae; phylum Streptophyta; class Pinopsida; order Pinales; family Pinaceae; genus Pinus; species Pinus albicaulis. The sequence continues at coordinate 1,594,329,457 of CM076575.1, read as the reverse complement.
GGCTGATGACACACCTGAGTTGTTGTTTGGACCCAAAATAGAAGGAAAGTATCAAGAAGAAGCCATTCCCCCTTTCTATGTTAGTTTAAATATACATGACAAAATCTTACATAATGCCATGCTTGATTTTGGTGCCTCCCACAATCTCATGCCAAAAGTTGTGATGGATAGATTAGGCCTAGAAATAACTAAACCTTACAAGGACCTGTACTCCTTCGATTCGAGTAGGGTCAAAATCTTGGGCCTGATCAAGGATCTTTGTGTTAACCTGGCACAAGTGCCTGCTAAGAACCTAGTCATGGACATAGTCGTGGTAGATATTCCTCCCAAGTATGGCATGATTTTATCCAGATCTTGGGGAGCCAAGCTTCAGGGGAACCTTCAACTAGATATGTCCTATGCTACCATCCATGTTTTCAATCAAACAAGGAAATTATATCGAGAGTCACATATGAAATATTTGGTTAGCAGTCATGACAGGCCAGACAATACTCCTCTTTATTCTATTCATTTAGATCTTGATTCTTTCATCTTATATAATGAGGAAGACATAAATGATCAAGTATATGAAGTTGAAACACATCAAGACACACTACAACAGCCAAACCAGTCTCTACATGAAGAACTCAACATTTAGAACTATAGCAGCCCTGAACAAACACATGACGATAAAACCAAACTTGAATTTCTACAAACTAAAAATGGAACCTCAAAACCAACAGTCAGTTTGGAATATGAATCAGGTTGCTCAAAGAGAGTACAAATCTCAGAAACACAACTATTCCCTTTTGACAATCCCGAACCACTAAAATGCCCTCACAGAACAAGAATATTGGGGAATATGAATCACAGGAGTGTTATGTTTTTACCTTATCTAGACACCTCATTATCAGAAAGTCTTGTCCCTCCAGAAAAGTTGTTGACTGTCACTGATGTTGCCATGAATCCTAAAGGGATGTCTGTTGAAACTAATATAGAGGAATACAATGTAGGCAACCTAAGAAGGCCCAAAGTGATTAAGTTATCCAAAGCCTTGTCATTACTCACAAAACTCAAATACATAAGGTTATGCAAGAAGTTTCAGGATGCTCTTGTATATAGGAGTAAAAGCTCAAAGCCTGATGACATAGACATGGTTCAAAGGGGGCATTTTTCCAAAAAGAACTATGAAACCTTTGGGAAAATTCTATCACTAACAAAGAAAACCAAAGGGTGCAGACTACGTATGGACTTTAGACCCTTAGGCAAAGCTTCCATGGAGTTCAAATACCCTTTTCCCAAGATCAATCATCCTATGCCCAGGATAGGAATTTCTAACAAGATGACATTGATTGATAGTGTTTCAGGATTTCATGAGATGATACCACTTCAAATCAATCAACACAAAGACATTTTCAAAGTTCCTTGGAATAACTACATGTTTGACCAAATTTTACCTGGAATAAGGAATGCTGAAGACACCTTCCAAGAGGCCATGGCACCTATTATCAACTTTTTCACTATGATATACATTTATGACATTGTCATTTGTTGGGAGCTAATGAAGAATGCTTTCTTCACCTAAACAGTTTCTTTCACAGAAACAAGGTTTGGAAGCAAGACTCAAAGAAGAAATATAAAGAAGAACTTGGCTTGTTTGAAACTTTTTGGAAGAAATCTTGCACCATGGCCTCAAAAATAGGCAACCATGTTCCTTATCCATAAGCGCTGGATGAAAAAGAGTTGGTAGATGATCTTGTGGATGACAGGGTGATCAAATACCATGGCCATTTAGAGTCTTAGTTTGAATTTCTCACTCATTGTATGTACCATGGTCTAAAGAAAGATTATAAAGAGAAAAAACACAAAAAACAAAAAATTGAAAAGAGGGAAGATTTGAAAAGACGAAAAGCCCCATACCCAAAAAATAGAACTACTGAAAGTGTGTAAGCCTAAATACCACTATTAGTGCATAAAGAAGTCTTGTTTCATTCATCTAGCCTAATCATGGCTGAATTTTTTTTTAAATTTTTTGTTGATAAGTTAGTGAAAGATAGTTGGTCAAATTATTCAAGCTTGACTTGTAAAAAGATAGATTAGGGAGAAATATACTGGTTCCACATGCTTAAAACAGAACCAAGGAGAAAAATGGGGATGAATGGAAAACAATGTATCCTAGCCCTGATTTTTCTAGTCTTATTTTGTGCAAAAATAACATTTGTGTGTAGCTTGTTCTTATACCACAAAACCATGGTGAGTCAGATTATCTAATCCTGATTTAACCATGCTTTCAATTTCATGCTTATAGCTTAGTGAATGAATCCTGTCAATTGGCTTAATCTTGACAGTTGAGTAGTCTAGGTAGAAAATAAAAGGAGTCATTAGTATAATCTGAACTCCTAGAAGAAATAAGATAGAAGTAGATAGTTTGTTTTGTTTTCAAAATAAAGAGATGTCAAGGGTTGCCAGTTCGAGTGAACCCAAAGAAGAAAAAATGTTAGGCAAGTAGGTTGGGTAGGTAGAGATGAAGTTGAGCTAATCATATCTTTTAGATTGTTGAGATCACAGCTTCAACCAAACATCAGCAAGTAAAAAGAGGTAAAAATCTGCCCAATGGATGAGGCACTCGTCTCCATAAAGCCAGAGATCTAAAGTTCTGGACACCTCCTAAAAAGGAGCTGCCCTCCCAAAATGGAGTCACTATTAGTCATCAATAATTTTTTCCTTTGTAGATGACTAAATGCTTATCCTAAGATTTCTAGAAACAAAGTTCATAAACATTGTGAGTTCTAGAAATCTCACTGCCTTCATTATCCTTAAGATAATTTTTCACTATTTCATCATTCGATCATGCCAAGCTCTGCTTACCAGTCCCAGAAAACCCATTAAGGGCTCATGTCACTCATTTTGTTTATATTTTGTCACCTTTGGCCCAAATCCTCTGTTGTTGTTTCACCTAAACCCTCCACTGCTACCTAAGGTCACCAAACAAACAACTCTATTGTGTCTCCCAAAAATACCCCAAGCCTTGATGGTCTCAAAAGTTGTCTCTGTAGGCTCTTTACATAAATCAAGTACATTGGATTTTGGATCTTCAATACATCAGTTTATCATAAACTCTGTTTTACACTTGATGCCCCCAAAATCTAAGTTTTTAGTCCAAAGCCAAGTTCTAGGAACCTTCCATTAGGTCACCTAGGGTTTCACAAGTCATAGGGTGGTTTTGATGTCCTAAAAAGCTCTGTTATTCCTGTGTAAAGATACTGATTTCAAAGAAGAAGAGGGACAAGTAACTTTTTCCAAAATTGTTCAAAGGGCCATTCAATAAATTTCTCCTTGGCCTAGTGCACAAATTCTACAAGGGACAACTTCCCTTGCTCACATTTCTGCCAAAAGATCAAGATGGCCATCAACCTAGAAAAGAGGTAAGGTAATAGGGTGAAATCACCACTGAAGGCATCCACAGCAAAGAAGAAGGCAACAAGGCATATGTTTTAGAGAATTGGGTTTTTTTGTGAGTAATTGGCAAAACAATGTGCCAAAGTAGAAAATCAGTACAATGGCTACAAGGACAAAGGTCACCTCAACTACATCCAGTGCACATTGAAGATTTTTAGAAATAATTAATGAGTTTTGAAAGGTTTTAGAGAACTTAGAAGACAACTCTATTTACTATTTTCTAACAACCCTAAAACCTAGGAGTTTGGGAAGAATGACAAACAGGTCAAATAATGATGATAGAGCCTCCTTCATAATAGCAGATGGAATTTCATGGGGTATTCAAGCTTCCCTCTAGGGTTTGACGAAGAAGCACTGATTCCACCTCACCAAAAGGACAAAATGGCAAAGAGTATCAGTACAAGGGCCTGAGTTTTCAAATACAGGCAGAGGTCTTAAAAAGGATAAAAAGGAGGCAAACATAAGGTAAAGCTCCAAAGGAAGGAATAGAGATATATCACTGTCAAAGTGGTCAAAGGAACAAACATGCAATTGGTCTAAAAACAAAGCAGAGAAGCCTCCAAAAATGGTTTCCTTATCAAAAACATATTCTGCACGAGATAATTAGCCATGAGTGACACTTCTGCAGGATTGTCAAAGATGGCTACCTACAAAAATATTGATAAGGTCAAACAAACCTAATTTATCTCACAATGGTTGCACATATGAAGACTAAAGGTGTTGTTGATACCAAATGCTAGGGTTTTCACATCAAGAGGTTTTTCACTGCTTCATAGTGAAAACATGATAGAATGTCAGTTAAAGGAAGGTCAGAATTTTTCTCTTCAGTCTCATCCACCAAGAAATCAAAGGCATAAAAGATACAGGACTGAAGAATCCAAGGTTAAGGTGCCAAAATGATCCCAGGTTTTCTGTTTACAAGTGTTGAAATTCATGAAAAGGATAAATTGGAGAAACCCTTTAAAGAGCACTAATGTCACTAAATGACTTTTTTCCTCCAAAATTTGTCAAAATGACCTTTGCTTTTCAAAAACAGGTTCATGCTTCCAAAATGTGGATAAGAGGCAAATTTTAAGTTTGTTTATAAGGTTTGTAATCCAAGAGAAACACCAAGATGCTCCAGCCAAGGAAAAAACCATTTTTGCTCAAATTTCTGCCACCTATAGGACAAAAATACCAAAAAGTCAATGAAAAAGTAAGAAGGGGAAACAAACATTAGAAAGTGGGTTTGATCATGAAATTATTTTTCAAAAAGAAGTATAAAGGTCTTCTTTCCCTCTCCCCAACTCATTTTTGTCTATGAAGGAGAGATGGAGAGCCGTTGAAATGTTTTCTAGGGTTTTTCTGCAAAACTGGGTACAATTACCAGGCACTGCGCACAGGCGGAGGTGCTACGCACAGAGCCTTCGGTGCTGCGCACAGGGGAGAAGAGGCAGTGCTAAAAATCATTGTGCTACTCCCAGAAGGGCCAGTGCTATGAATAGGCAGTGGCGCTACGCACACGCCCAATTTGCAGCCCAACCCACCCACAGTTGACAGCATTGTGCACAAGAGAAGGCCCAATAGACCCGTGCAGAGGCCCGAGCCACCCACAAACCTCCCGGTTCTGTGCATAGGCCTACCAATACAACAACCCGATCCAACGCTGCGCACAGAGGGCATGACTAAACGGCCAGTTGGGTGGCACTGTGCACAGAGGGGAT